>VWZK01022121.1:21708-33502 GCA_013396935.1 Baryphthengus martii
TGCAGCTAGGATATTATCATTCTCATCACTCACACAACCTTCAAAATTGTTAACATCTATCAGACACCTCCCTCGCTTTCCACACCTGAGGCACATATATGTTGAACTCCTGTATCATCATTATTAATTCAGTTTATGTGGAACATAGATCATCTTAACATGAAATGAGAATAAACTCTACTGTATTCTACTTACAATTTTATGCTTCCTGTTGTTATGAGCAACAGTAATACAGGACTTACAGAAGCAAACAAAATTATTTTGGTTTTCTTCTATATCAAACCAAAAAATACCTTGAAATTCTCTTTTGGTAACTAGAATTTATGCTGTTTTAGGAAATCTGAAGACAGCAAGAGATGTATGTATACAGTAATCACCCAGGGATGGGACAGCTTTTCACTGAAAAATCAAATTCTTTTCCAAAACAAAAAAATCACTGAAAAGCAGTATTCTTTGGGGAAAACAAACAACAACAAAAAAAACCCAAAAATCAACAAATAAAAACCCCACGAAACCAACTCTCAATAAATTATGTTGTAGCTTTATTTTAGCCTCCAGACTTTTTTTTTTGAGAGAGGGTACGGGGGGACAGGGGATGGGAGAACTGGTGATCAATTTTAATATATTCCTATGTCACTACTGTATTTCTGTGTCACTAATATATATGATAATTTTATCATCCTAATGACAATTCCTCCAGTCATGTCATAATATCTTTCTGAAAGAGAAAAGGCATGTTTCAATATGTGTTATTAATTGTCAAATTTTATCTCACATTATTAAACTCAAAAATTAATAATAAAATTTGACAATCTCATTGAGGAAGTAATTTTCTGTTCAATTTTTGCAAATTAATTTCATGATATCTTAACAGTTTGTTTGTCATACATTTTTAGTACAATTTATTAACCTGATATGGCATTCGGTAACTTAAAAGGAATGTGATATTGCCCTATATTGATTTGATATCTTATTAGGGATTTCATAATTTCTTAGGAATGTCTGTTTGATCTAATATCATCTGAATTTTTATTTTTTTTTTTTTTAGAAGCAGGTGATAACTTTGCTCTTGTTTTATATCTCTCAATGGGGTACCCTCTCAATGGGGTAACAGGAAAAATAAAATTATAGAATATTCCAAAACCAGTAGGATGCGACAAAAATAAAGATATATGACGTTGTATCTTTCCCCAGGAAACACCCCAAAATGCCTTTTAAAAATGTAAAATCTGAAGAAAGATATGCAGGAAAGTGTTTACACATGGAGTATAATCTTTCTGTTTTTCATTCTGTTTTATTTTACTTTTTGTTAGTCTTAAGACCATTGCATTGCGGTTATCTTGAAGATACACAATGAGATGATCATTACTTCAAGTGTTTACAATCTGATGCTTGCACCTTCAAGCTGCAATTTCTGCTATGACTGCCTGGAGATATACTGATGTAAACTCATCTATCAGGATGCACGTGATTGCCACCACAAAGTGAATTTACACTCATTAATGCTTAACTAGAAAGTACACACAAACTAAGGCTCTAGAGTGAAAAACTGGTTGATTCTCTGTGCTCCACTGATTTCATTTGACTTCTGAATATTTATCCATACACACGAAATTATCAAATCAGTGTTCAGCGCAGCAAAAGAAATGGCTGCCAAGGGTGGCTCACTGGATACTGGTGACTATAGAGGAAAGATGATTAAGTGTAAGCCAGAAGAAATAACAAGATCATTTTCCTCCAAAGACTAATGTGTAAAAGACAGTGCTTCAAAATAAAGATCTTAAATACCTGTCTTTGACAACCACTAGCAAACTGCTGCAGTTACAAAGACTGTATTCACTACTATGTTTTTCATGATCCCTAATCAGTAAAATGTAAAGCAGTTGCTATGATGGTGTGATATCAACCATCCAGAAAGCCTCATCAAAATCGAGCAATCTTTAATGGCTCTTATTGTCACAGTCTTCTCAGAAGTCGAGTGAAGATTTAGATACCTAAAGCTACAAAATTCTATAGCACCAGATTCAATATTATAGAGATAATGACACTGACATTACTTCAGGATATGCTTTCTAAAGTCTTCATTAGGGACATTCCAAGATAATAAAAAGAGATTAAATTTTGTAACAATTTTATTCAGAAGGCTTGTGATATTATTCATTCTATATGGACAGTGCATTTTGATTTCTGTACAGAAATTATAAATCAACAATTTCTGACTGTCTTAACGATGGAAAAACATTGCACAACTTTCAAGACGTTTCATTAGGAATTAAACTGGAAGCACAATGTTATCAAACAAAGACAGCAGAGCAATCAAAAAACACACACCCAAAAAATATTTATTAATATTATTTCCCGGTAATCAGCAGACATATTTTTTATAATACAGGACAACTGAGCATGTACTAGATTTCACTTCTGTGATTCTGGACTACATTTTATTCAAGGTAACATATCATTTGAAATTAATGTGAGACGAAATAATTTTAAAGTCATGTAGCAGCTTGGTTTTTTGTTGGGTATTTTTTTGTGGACAGGAAGAAATACATAAATAAATAAAGTCAGATGATGTAAATTATATAACATTTCTCAGAGCTGTAAATTCATGTCATATATGTGGTGCTTGTGTACTACACAAGTTTTAATTTATATCACATTTACTGAGTGTGCTATCAAAAGATTAGTGCTTGCATACCGATCCCTACATCTCTGAAGTCATCTTGACTATCATCTGATATTAAAGCTGTGTCCGATATAACCCAATAATATATATCCAATAAAACACTGTCTATAGTGTTAAGAAGGGGTAAGTAACACCTAAGAGAAACTTATTCTATTTCAAAATGGTGGTCCCACAGAAATGAGATACTTTAGTCTCTGAAGATAAACACCTCTTTCCATTAACTACAGAAGTAGCATAGATTACTATCTTAGACTAAATTTTTAGGTAGCTGAGGTAGGTGAGGTCATTCTCCCATCCTTTCCTAGTGCAAGAATACCCAAAGATACACATGAGATGGCTGGAAGTCCCTCAGTTAATTTGAAATCATTCTGTTCTATAGAATCAGAAAACATCTGTATTAAATCACAGTGCATGCTCAATCAGGAAGCATTAAGGGAGTTATATTCCACATTCTAACTCTTTTTTGCAGCTAAGAATGTTCTGGATTTACCTTTATAATGTAGAAGGGAAGAAGGAGATAGAAAACCTGGACATGGAATGAGGAAGGTAAAAAATAGAAAACAACAAACACACACATGAATAATAGAAACTGCTATAAACCTAGATTCTGGATACAGTCTTTAGGAATGATAGCTTGCACAAGTGGCTTCTGTGACTCCATTTGCATTACTTTCTTGTTAATGCTTTGTTCAAGATGACTTACAGCTTTCCTTCACTCATTGTGTGCACCTTTGCAACACTAAATACCAGTGGATATCTCCCTGTTTGCATTCCTCAAAGCAGAAATCTTCCAGCTCACATTCTGGTGACAGCATGGTTGAATCAGGAAAAAAGAGATAATGTTCTACAAATAATTTCACAGAGTCACAGAGAGTCATGAATAAACCTAATTCATTCATATGAACATAACAGTTCTTACATTCAAACTGTAGTTTCTTGATTAGCTCAACTTACCAAATCACCTGCTCCTGCCAAAAAAAGCATGTCTTCCCTTTCCTTCTTTTTCCTCTGACTACCCCTACTATTGCTTCTAGTAGTATGGTCATACTCTGTCTTGATAACCTGGGTATTATATACAATTTAGAAAGGTAGAACTGACAGATAAAGTCAGATCTAGCTGAACCATCAAGCTCTGAAGCTTTGGGAGTCCTGGCATTCATAGGATCTTCCAGATCACCAGCATGAAGCAGGAAAGTATAATTTTCTTCATTATCATTCATTTTCTGTCAGGTTAATTAAGTGCATTAGTTTCTGACTTTTGCAAAAACAAATAGCTGGGGTTGCCACAAGGTTTACAGTGAAAACACGCACCTGGGAGTGATAGAGATTAGGACTTCCCTCTTTCACTGGAGGAGAACACTTAGATTACATTATTAAGTCAACTGGAAATGCAACTTCAATTTTTGGTTTCACAATCAGTTTAATACAGTCTAAGAACATGATGCTGTATGTTCAAAGCACCTGCCTTTTGTCAGCATTGATGGTTATGGAGTCTAAAACTATGCCAGCAAATAATAAATGACTAGTTTTTTGTATTAGAATCTGTATAGTCCTCCGGAGGGTACCAAACATGAGTAAGATAACGTAGAATTTAAGACTTGTACTTGTAAATGTGGCTTATTGGATTCACAAAGCTCCTAAAACCAGGCCAGAAGTAATGGAAGCATATTTTTAAGACCTGAACAGTGTTTTCAGGACATAGAGCAGTGTGGTGGCAGCATAAAAGGTCCCCGTGGTACTGTAAACATTCAGTGATGCCACAATATTGGTACACTAAACAGCTTTGCTATTTACAGTTCTGGTTTAGCAGTGCATATGATCAAAGACTGAATTTCAAGAATGTGAAACATCCTAACACAAGTGGCATATACATCTGAGACTTAAACATTTCCTGAAAAATATGAAATTGCTGTTCCTCAAAATGTACCTTCTCAACAGTTTTACCTACATTAAGAATTTCTTTAAAACCATCATTAAAGTGAAGTGCAATAGATATAATTCACCCTCTACTTATATACATAATTTTCTGTCTAGTTTCTTCCACAAAAGATCAACTAATAAAACTTAATTTCTGTGTGCAGGTAACTGGAATTCAGCAGCTTGTCATGCATGAATAGCATGTGTAACAATGTGAGATGTATAGCATAGACTTGAAGACATGGCTGACTTTCACCTTATCTCTATATGTGCCAGCATGCCTGAGATGTCATTACTGTGCTGAAACACAAATGCAACATCCGTTCAATAACAACATCGTGTTGGGATTTGTCTAACCGAACTTTTGTTGGACAGCAAGTCTAAGGCATCACCTCTGTTCCCTCCCACTGTTATAGATGCCAAAGACAAGTGGGATGAATCATCCTCTGTGATGTCCAAGTGTCTCTTACCAAAAAAAATGTTCTCTTCATGTGAATGGCATACCTCTTAGCACCAGTTTTATATATACCAGGTGTGCTGGATTTTTCCACCCACACCTGATTCTTACTGCACCTGGACAAAAGATAATAGCCCTTGCTATTGATTTAAGCTAGCAGACTTATCTCATACACTAGTTAAAATCTTCACTTTTTTTGGTATAGAAAGTAGAGGGAATGTTTCTGAAGTAATCCAGGAGTAGGCTAACGCAGGGGTATCTTGCACTTACCTCTTGTTAATAACATTTCTTCAGCTTCTACTATTCTGGACAGTATACAACATAGGACATGCCAAGTTTCTCCTTGCACTTTACCTTATATGTAAACAAAACACTGATGTACTAGGGAACGAAAAGCTCCGTACTTGGTGGTATTTAATATGTCACAACTATCTACCGATTGTGTTGAAATGTCACTTTCAGCTGATAGCTCAGTAATATGTGAAAGGTTCTCAAAGGTTAAAACTTAAGACTGCAGTTACCTCTGGCTTTTTCGAAAGTGAAAGATTTGTTCTGAAACTTCTGAAAACTTGAAAAGCAAGATATGTTCTGTCTGTTTTGCAAGTGCATGCAACCTTCAGATCAGTGGGGCATTGTAGTAGCTGCATAATGGGTTTTATGGAATGCTGCCTCTGCAGTTTATGAGCAGTAGCTTATAAAAGGTGGGTAATAATGAGTGGTTTCCATTACCTATATTTAAAAAATCAATGCCAACACTATTAAAAGAAAAAGAAAACATTTCTCAACTCATACATGTACTATTCAAGTTGAGTACAATTACTTCATACTGAAACACCTGTGGGGAAATTATTTTTTTACAAACAGAAGCGAAGTGGGTAGAAAAGGGCGTAGGTAATCACTGCCTAGTTAAAACAGCAATGATGCAAAGTATCAGCCCTTGTTCTGCATTCAAGCTGTTCGTTCTGGACCTACTCCGCTTAAATCTCTTAACATAAAGGAACAGAAAACGTCCAACATTCTACGTTAAAGTCTGGGAAAATGTAAAGACTCACTGACTCCACAGTGCTTTCTTAAGGCCAATACCGTAAATACACTAACAGGATTTCTGCTCTAGTGGTGTCTTTTCTAACTCACTGATAGGGGAGTTGAAGTCCTAAGAAGCACATTATCATTAACAGCCAGCACACCTTATCATACTCATCAATCAGATGGGACTATCCATTGTAGTGTGTGACTACAGAACGTTGCTCTCTGGGTAATCACAACTTCTCTTTAGATGCTTGTGCCACTAATCACTCAGGAATGGCAGGTCTTTTGTGAGCAGAGATACACATATTCACACACAGAGCAGCACGCCCCTGAACTCTATCTGCAGCCACAGGGGACTGGGAGGACTGATTGGTTACGGACGTCTTCACTCAGTAAAACTCATCTGAATTATAAAGATGGAAAGAAACAGACCCTGAGTGAGCTTCCCCGTGCCAAAGAGAGGACTTTTTTTTCATATTGCAAAATGTAAATGCAAATGATGTGTTTAAAGAATCAAGAAACAGGTTAATAAAAAGCAAAGAATAATGGTTCTTTTTTTTCCCCTCTGGTTATGCACAAATACATCCTTTTTTTTTTTTTTTTTTTTTTTACATTTCTCTGATTTTTAAGAAATCCCCAAGACTCTATTCAATGTGCAAAATCCAAAGATTAATGAAATGTACCTCTAAATGATATTTTTTAATCACTGGATATGCTCAACATGTAGATTAATATTTCTACCCTATAAACAGTGTGTTTGTGTTGAAAATTTTGTTTAGTTCACTTTGATATATTCTGCAGTATAAAAGTACAGAATTAACCACGAATTCTACTATTTCTTTTTGTAGAATATATAACTGTTATGGAATGTATTGGAAAAAAATAGAAATTATATACATTAGGGTTGGAAGGTATTTTTGAGGATGCTACATACCCTATTTCCTACAAAGACTTTAGTATACCGAAAATGTAATTGTGTCCTTAAAATATTAGAATTGTTCATTATCTGAAACTAACAAAAGAAGTCCTTTAAGTGAAATAATGACATTAAGAACATCTGCCTTCTCAGAAGGAGGAGGGGGGAGGGTGGGGAGAAAGCGAAAATTAAAAAAATCTGTGAACACCTGTGAGCTATTGAGTTTAACTGAACCAGAGTCTGGTGATTCTGTATGAATGAAGTAAAGTTTCATTGACTGACCAATTGTGCATGAATTGCATTTCATTATCTTTTTCTCGTTCCATTATAACCACGTACTTTGCAAATTATCAGGATTGTGGATCTCAAATGCAAAAATCTAACTTCTAGTCTGTGTATGATATCACATTCGCTGGACACAAGACATAGGAGAAACATATTTCTTGTGTTAGAGAACTCTTTTGACATTTCTGGAGAAAAAGTCATTAAAATGTCATCATGTTCTCTTTCGTTGTAGAAGTTCTTAATGTCCACATATTTTGTTTACCTGTAGCAGAAAGTTCCAATATCTATATTTATTTATTTATTAACTTGATTCAGGTTTTTTAATGCAATCATTCTAGTTTTATATCATACTAATTAGTATTATTAAAAGTGTATAGCATAATCTTCAGGTGTCTCTCCTGTATCTTTAATAAATCAAGAATACTAAGGAATTTCCAAGCAGAGGATTATGTTAAATTGGAGTTAAGACTGAAAATTAAAAATATAGGGAGGAAGGAAGAAAAATAACTACAAATCTTGTTGCAATTATCAACAATGTAATGACTTTAGATTTAATAACTGTTAAACGTTTCAGAAAGTTTTTCCTTTTTTTCATATAAACTTTGTTAGTGACAGAGAATTCTCTACAAATCCATATACAGGATTTTTGTGCCTATTTGACTGAACAGCTAAACATATGCATGATTTCAGTTAATTTAACTTAACTTTTATAATCACAATTTATCCAGCTTGAAGCAGAAAGCTCTTGGATTACATTTGTGTACAAGACTGAAGAGCCTTCTATTACCTGTTTCTCATGCAAGTATTCAAGCTATGATATAAACATCTTTCTGGTAAATGAGGTTAAATTCTTGAGCCTCTCAACAAAATTCATGTGTGCATTAGACCAATGTGCTAATCATTCTTTTCTGAATACTTTCCTGTCTGCTATAATCCTTCGATCATGGACTACATAATTTAAAACAGTACATGGTTGTTACTAGTGTGCTGCTGACAAAAGTAATACCTTTCCTGCTACTTCTTGATACTTCTCTGCTTACAGGTCTGTAGATCTGCACAAACTGCCTTCCAGTATCTAAGTAGACTTCCAGATGTGGGTCATATTATCTACATTCTTTGTTCCCGAAACCACGACTGCATTTGGCTGTACATGTACACTGTGCATTTAAGTCCCACTTTATGAAGCAGTCCAGGATACATTACATCAGTAGGTGATCCTTTATACTGCTTGTAATTCTTCTGAAACTCCATCATATTCTTCCTTCCTGATAACTGGTTAGACTGTCAAGCCAGTTCAGGTCAGAAATCAGTTCCTGAAGAATTTCACTGGAATGTGGTTTCCCATGATCATTTCGTATTTTGCCATTTCAGAAGTCTTGTCAGTTTTGCAGATTTCAGTTCATTTCCTGTGTCATGTACATTTTGTGTCACTCTTCTGTGAGCCTTGTCATATTCCTTATTCATGGTGAAATATTGTAATTTTCATTGCAAGTCCCTAGAGCTTAAATGAAATTTGAGTTCTACATTTTCTGAGTTTTCACAGTTTCCTTTTGCCATATACTAATCCTTTTTTTCCATTCTAGAATTATAGAGATAAGACTGAATCAAAATTCTGCCTCATGATAGAGTGGTGATTTTATGTGCACCAATTACTAATGATATTATGTTGTATTTTAAAGGCTAGAGATGTAGATGACTCACATCGGCACACAAGTTAACAACCATGTACTGTCTTAAATTACGTAGTCCATGATTGAAAGACTATAGCAGACAGGAAAGTATATAGATCATGATCAAGCAGGCATAGCCTATGGATGGAAGGAACATACTTGTTTTGTTTGTTCTAGATTTTCCCGTGGTTCAGTCCAGGACATCCAGAAAGGCTGCCTTAACTGGTTCGTTATGAATATGCATGGTACAGAAGCGCTTGGATGTTTCTTTTACTCACACCAAAACTTAGTTATTTCTTTACCTTAAGTAATTATTCTGGTTATTCTGGGACTGCACTGTTCAGACAACAGGAAGTTGTGTGTGTGCTCCCTTGCATAAGGAAGACTCAGAAGAGCTCTGTTTGGATTGTGAAAGCCTTATTTTTAGCTCCTTTAGTTTTACATCCCTATTTCTTATCTTCTCTCATATTGTATTCTACTAGCTAGCACTTATCTTTTTACGGATATAGATGCATAAGTCTATCATTGGAGACACCAGCAAATATGTTGCCATTTAACTTATTGCATAAATATGTGCTGAAGTCTTGCTGTCATCACTGGGATTCAATTATAATTTCATGCTAAGTGCTTAAAGGCTAGCAGAACTGAGGCTTTAGGTAGGAACACATAGGTCTTATTGTGCTATCAAACTGCTTAGTTATTTTGCTTTGCATGATAATCACTGAAAATCATGTCACAGAAACAAACTAAATGCAGAAAAAATTATTTCATGAAATATAGTTACAAAATCAGGTGATAATAAGAAAATATATCTCTAAGTTTTTGGAGATTCGTAAAAGTTTTAGATAGCCTTCTGAGCACTTAGCTGTTTATATCTACTGCAGTGAATCTTTGAACTTTCAAAAGTTTATTTTTCTGGTATTAATATCAGAGAAAAGTAAAGCAGAGAAAAAAAATTATTTACTGGGCCTGTTCTTTTATAAGATTATTAATAGTAGTACATAGAATCTTTTAGCTCTAAGTCATCGATTTTTATCTAATCCAGTTTTTATGTATTCATAGATTTCCAGGCCAGGAGAACCATTATATTTCCTTAGCCTAATCTTCTGTATGACACAAACCATGAAATACTAACCAATGTTTTCTAAATCAAGCCCTTACTATCTACTAGAATTAAAGAAAGATGATGTTGTTGCCATGCTATAACTACTGAATTGTGTATATGAAGTTGCCAGGCTTTCCAACAACATGGAAGAATCCAGAATTTGTGCACAAGTTATCCCCTTCACCTTCTGACACCACTGTTAACCAGAATGGGTAGTATCAGTCATAGTGTCAGGGGCACATGGAAAATAACTTGCTGTTAAAATCCAACAGGTGATTCTTTCTGTTCTAACTTGGATTATGGTGGAATCAGTTGTCCATCTTGGATTTCATTCCATATGTTGCACTGACTTTATCATTTTCATGAATCAGAAGAAACATGTCGGTTTTCAACGCTAAATTGTTCAGAATATTTTGGTTGGAATGTCTTTCCTTTAGGAATTACAAGTGTGTTTATAATTAAAACCTTCAGGAAAAAGCTCAGACACATCTTTCAGGCCAATATATGGAGCCAGAGATCCCAGAATGTAGCTCAATGAGATCCATGTGATTAAGGGAGGAATTCCTCTTTAGCTATACCTAAAAATACTCACTTATTTTTCTAAAATGAAAAATACTGAGGAAAAAAAAAAAGAGGAATCAGATTTCTTTTTTCCCAAATTTGATGTTTTTTCATAGAAATTAGAATCAGTTCTGCAACCAGTTTTCCAATAAATTTAGATTAAATTAAATTAATCTTCATATTTTCTTTTTTTCATGCACAAAGGCTAATTTTAATTATATTTTCTGATATTCATTTTGTGGAAGAGCCAAGATTAAGCAATATCTCAACTCAGGGTAAAAAAAAAGAATAATTCTAAATACAAAAGAAACTATTACTTGCTCTTTGTTCCCCATCAAGCGAATGGAAGAGAATAACATTTCAAATGTAGGTAGAATTAAATATTTCCTTTTCAGTAGATATGATCCATTATCTCATTTGTTTTCTGGTACTGCCAGTATAGAGTATAGACTATAAACTTACGTACTGTTTGTATATGTATCTTAATTTAAAAATCCATTTCACATGGAATTTAGCATTCAGATATAACATCATAACATTTTATTCTTGCACCTACAAAGTACATGTCCACATATCGACTGATTTCTATTGGCATAGAGCGGTATGGGAAATCTGTACTTCTAGTCTTTGATTTAAGACTGCATTAAAAATCTTCCTATTTTCTATTTTACTATTGAAAAGGTGACAAGACTCTCATTACTTTTCATTGGTGCTGTTAATTTGAAAAGCATCTAATTCAAAATTGGCCCAGGAGCAACCTGGATTCTGCAAACAGATGAACATGGATTGCAATGGTTAAGATATGGGCAATACCTTCTCTGAATCAAGAGAATTTCAATACTGCCAATTTGTTTTTAAAAGAGTGTGTAAATTTAGTAAACAATACAGTCACTTTAAAAAATAATATTATGGTCTCATGTGGGCAGGAACCTAATTTTCTTTGTTTCAGGAGTTAGCAATGACCCACGGTCCTTATCAATTGAAGATTTCTTTCCTAAACAAATTTCTTAGTTTCTCCATGGGAGCTAGAGGGGAAATAATTCGTCTGGAGTCTGTTCTTCCTGGTATTTGTGAAGGGTCAAAGGAAGAACAAGTTTCAAAAGTCTTATTCTGACTAACAGTTTGTATAGCCTCCTGTAAAACTATTATAGTAGTAAACACATTTATA
>VWZK01022122.1:0-26247 GCA_013396935.1 Baryphthengus martii
CCCTCCCTTGTCTTCCCTTTAATCTTAACTCACACACTTTCAACCAGCTCATCGTCCTTCCCCAGGTAGAGCTCCATCAATTCCAGCTGGTCACTGATGTAGAAGGCAACACCTCCTCCCCTCCTACCCTGCCTGTCCTTCCTAAAGAGCNTGCCTGTCCTTCCTAAAGAGCTTGTACCCATCTATTCCTACATCCCAGTCATGGGAATCATCCCACCAAGTTTCAGTAACAACCACTACGTCACGGATCTCCAGCAGCACAGTAGCCCTTACTTCATCCTGTTTATTGCCCAAGCTGCGTGCATTCATGTAGAGGCACTTCAGCTGCGCTGGCCGTGTCACCCACTTAGGCAAATCCTCCTTGATTCCCTTGGGGTGTCTTGGTGCGTCGTCCCTGGCTTGCCACAGGGCACCAAGTTGAGAGCCCTTACTAGCACTTCATCCCTCTGCCCCTGGTGTGCTGCCCCACTGCTTGTCACAAGTAAGCATGAGATTATCAACCTCTTCCCACTTCAAGTCTAGTTTAAAGCCCTATCAATGAGCCCTGACAACTCCTGCCCCATAATCCTTTTACCCCTCTGGGACAAGTGCATCCCATTAGTTGCTCGCAGCTCTGGCGCCTTGTATTCCGAGCCGTGATCATAAAACCCAAAGCCCTGTTGATGACACCAGTCCCGGAGCCATGAATTGACCTGTTGGCTCCTCTTATGCATACCCTTGTCCATCACTGATGTCAGAGGGATGAAGGAGAACACAACTTGAGCTCCTGATCCCTTTACCTGTTGCCCCAAGGCCCTGAATTCTCTTTTAAGTGATTCTGAGCCTCTCATCACTACATCACCGCTACCCACCTGAAAGAGCAGAAATGGGCAATAACCTGAAGGACTCACAAGGTTGGGAAGTTTATCTATGACATCCTTTACCCAGGCACCAGGGAGACAGCAGATCTCCCTACGAAGCGGGTTCAGTCTGCCCTTCTGGCCTTTGCGAGCCCTTGTCCTTGCTCACAAACAGTTCCTCCTGCTGAGCCCCATACCTCTTCTGCAAGGGCACTGTAGGCGGTGCACTTCTTAAAGGAACACGCTTGTTCCATTTGTTTTGTCGGGCAATTACTATACCCTTGCAAAATGCCACTAGACTATATCGCCCAACTATATGAAGATCATCTAAATTTAATCCTAATCCACAGAGGAAGTAGCCACTGCTGCCACAGTGTGGGTTTTGTGAGCCTCTTGCCGTAACAGTGCCAAAGGTTGGGTTTTTTTGAAAACCAAGCAACATAAATCCTATGCTGGGGTCTTCTCCTGTGGAGGCGACCCATGCACCCTTCTTCTTGTGCACCCATGGCTCCCCATGGCCTCATTTGCCTAGCAGATTTCTGGGTACAGAAGGACTTGGGGGCGATTCCACTACCCTGCAAAATCCATGTTCTCTGTCCCCAGGGTTCTGCCCAGGGCCATTTACAGCCTGCGTTCTCCTCAGGCTACAGGAGCCCTGATGCATTCCACCCACAGATCCGCGACATAAAAATCAAAGCCTGACTGCTGACCCTGCGTATCTTTCCCACCTTCTCACCTTAGTATTACTTACAAGCATTTCCCCCTTGTCCTCTAATTGTTGAAATCTCTGCCTGTGGGGGAAGGGGGAAATCCTCACCTTCCTAACTCAGTGGTAATCAAACAGACCCCCTTTCAAAATGGATTTATTCAGACTACAAAGCTTTGTGCATTTCATCTGATTAATCATATTGGAAACCAGCATGCAGCATCCCCTGGAGTATAATCCCTGTGGCACAACTCCTGCTTCCTGCTGTGCCTGTCTCCTTACTGATGCTCACGCTGACAACAAGTTAGGAGAAATAATGAACCTCAAAGGAGGAGAAAAAAAAATTGCAAACCCAAGAGCGATCCCACTTAGTGGTATGTTTGTTATCTGATGTTCAAGTGTACCAGAAATAAAAAAACCAACCCCAGCATTAAAAAACGTTACCTGAAAAAATTTCTGCCTTCTTAACTAATGTTCAAAATAAAGTACACAAATTCTGCTGTAAATAAGAAGGAAGTTGTTAGGTAGGAAACTAAATTATAGGCCACATTTATAGAATTCCAATCATGGCAAAAGGACATAAAATTAACGGCATGGAGAGTTCAAGATAGTTAGGAGATTTCTAAGAGTGCTAAGAGTGAAAGGAATTCCAGTCACAGAGGCATTCCAGACTCTGACAAAAATTCAAGTATTGCTATCAACATACAAAACCCAGAAATATGTAGTATCATTTCATCTTATATCTGAGAAAAAGTCAGAGACAAACTTTTCTCCTGTCACAAGGAAGCACTTGTTTCACAAAAATAAATAAAATCAAGGGGAGGTTAAACAGCTATTAAAATAAGACATTTCTCAAAAAGCAAACCAAAACCAGGTATGGAAAACTTGCCTCCAAAAACTGTACAAAAGGTTTGTAGGAAGGGGTCATGTTCATGTTTCGAGATGTTTTATAACATATCGAATCTCCAAAGGACTGGACAAAAATGAAATGCTGCAAGAGAGGACTGACCAATGGGTATCCTGGGTAGTCAGAGAAATATCAGCAGGTGCTGGGCTGGGACGGCAGGGTTGGAGCAGTGGTGGAGGGCAGTACCTACATTACACGGGCCTGGTGATTCCCGGTATTTGATTATGAAGAAAAAGGAGGCACTAGTGCCTGGCAGCCTCCGAGGACACACTAGATTGTTGGCACCAAAGCTGATGACAAATTTATACTACACTTATCAAGGAACCGCCAAACTAGGAAGCATGTCATAAAGTGTCAGCATAATTGAAAGTGAGTTTTTTGCAACAGGTTTTTGCACAAACTATTAACATTACTGGGGAAAAAAAATATAAAGAAGTCTATCAGTAAAATATGGCACTGAAGTAAACTTTGGTCTAACACAAAATAATTACAAGATCAGGTTGCTATTGAATTTGGATCTCTTGGAAAGGAACGTAGAAAAGACAGTGTTTAATTCAAGGCAGCCAGCTGTAGGCTAATCCATTTAGGAATGAAATGAAGCAGAGGCCATACGGAGAGGAGGGGAGTCTACTCTGGAAGCAGCAGCTGAAAAAGATTTGGGCTCCTGATGGCAGATCAAGTGAATGTGGCTTTCCAATTCAACACTGTGGTCAACAAGTGTGATCCTTGGATATATTTAATGAGGGGGTTTTGAGAAGGATCAGAGCAGTCTCTTCTGGCTCTGAAATATATTTAACATCCAACGCTAAAGGCAAAATAAGCTTCCTTTAGAGACATAAAAATCCAAAAGAACTCAAGGAAATTTGGTCATAAAATTAGTATAGGCTCAGGCTCCTACTTTTCAGATACACACAGCCCTATATGCAAAGCTTTGAAACTGACACTGGTCTTTCAATCTAGTGATGCTACTTGCACAACCTGGGGGGCTGGTTCATTTCTCCAACACAGTAATCTTTCTATACAGCAGAAATAATTTATAAGTTACAAGGACATCTTAAAAGACTACAATAGGGATCTGGGATTAAAGGATTGACATGTAAGAAAGCAGTGTAAGAATGAAATATGAGTATCTTGACGAAGAGATTACAAGAACAAGACATAAAGCCACCTACAAAAATGCTGGAAGAGTTTAAGTGCGACAGTGGAAACTTTATTTTGCAGAATGCAAGAATAGGTAAAGAGAAAAAGCAAGAAAAGAGCTTCTTATAGGAAAAAGCCACGATTTCAGCAAAAGTCATTAAACTGAGTTATATACACTGACCACATGAAAGAGATTTAAAACTAGACAAGTAGGAGTACGTGGCTACAGACAGGAGTTACTGGAAAAATAGACAGGGGACTATAACCTTCCCTGACCTCCAATTTCTCTATCACATGGTCCTATGAATAATTAGGTCAGATGTAAATGTTGGTTGTATATACATTCAAGGTGGCTGTATAGGCCAAGACCCACACTATCTGTAGAGACAACTGAGATTTCAGGAATTCCAGGCAAGCAGAAACCTGTACAAACTACAGAAGGACTGAAAAAGAAGAAATTAAATGAGAAGAGTTTCTTATGGAAAGTATAATGTAGACATAACAGCTGCAGCTACCACAAAGGAAGGCAGGAGGAGGGAAGTAGAAGGGAGGTCAGATACCTTCATGTACCAAGCACATCCAAGATAAGGGCGTGAAGTAATACCCAAGGTGATAAGAGGAGTATGTAAACATCACACGAAAATCAAGTCTGCGGACTCTGGCCTTCAAACAATAATGGTGTAACCTGCAAATAAGGTAAGGGAGAGGGAATTGTCAGGTGTGGTATTTCAGGGAACAGAGGCATCCAAGCAGATGAAATATTCCATCTTCTGGGACAGAGCCTCCTGTCCTCCCTCCCACAACAGGAATTACCTGTGTGCCCAGCAAAGCTCTCCCCACTAGGGATCCCCAGTGGCTTTGCTTAAGAAACACAAGGCTGCTGGGTCTCTGCACACATGGTGTTGCTGTGTCTGGAGCAGAGTCCCTCACTAACACCAAGTCACACCAATAAAGTAGTGAGAAGCCTGTAGCAAACTGGCTGGGCACTAACCCCCATTCTGGAGCATGGTCTCAGTGCTAGGTGCTTCTCAGGCCTCATGCACAGAAAGATTTTTTTCTACTCATCTGGAGTTTCCTTGTGTACCAGAAGGCAGTATTCACTGTCACATTGAGAATTTCTGTGGGATTAAGAGAACAGGGAAAAACTGTAATCATGTACTATATGTACTAGGTAAAAAGGGCTGGAGTGGGACAAAGAACTTTCTCCCTGGAGGCAGTGCTTGTGTAGTGACCACAGAGCAGACAGGAACAGTCACAGCACAATGATGGTCATCTTGGGTGTGATGGTCATCTTGGATGTTGTAGGTACTAACTCCACATCAAGATGCTGCCATACAGTATAAGAGTTGTATCATCTGCATGGCCACGGCTCCTCTGTAGTCCCTGGGAGCTTCGCTGTGAGGGTCAAGAATTTCCTGTGTCATTTCCAAATGCCCAGATTGCCTTATGGTTGCCAGGGAATTATTAATGCAGAATAGCCATTCCCTTTGTGAGTGTTGTACAGCAGTTAAAAATGAAGTAAAACACAAGCCAAGCAGAGTCATTAGCCACTGAACAGTACAAAAGTTTGCACAAAACCTACTCACTGGGGCTATGATATCTCAAACAGTTCTGGGTTAAGCCACAACAAACAGACATCTTCCAATCATTGTTTTTCTTAATAGTTTACAGTGGGTTCCCATGCCATTTTCTAAAACATCTTCTGGAAAATGACATATATTTCATAAGTTTTTCCAAATCTTGATGCCCTTAGTTCAGAGAACAGAACCTAGCTTCTCTGCTGATAAAGCAAATTGAAAGCTGTGAACTTTGCCTCAGAAAGGCAGAGAATTTGGGTCAATCTCTGCTGTCAGAGATTTGCAGCATATTGACCACTGTCCAGCTATGCAAATATTTGCAAAAATAATGTCAAAGACAAGATATTCAAAAGCACTTAGTTCTCTTTGAAGTCAATGGCCTATCTTCTTCTAATACCGAGCTCAAAGATTCACTTCCCTGAAATTTATTTAATCTTCTTATTTATAGATGAGCAGGCCATGTGGGAAGAAAAGACTCTTCACAGAACATACCGTACGTGTTTTTGCAATTAACACACTCCCATTGCAATTATATGGTCCAAATAGGTCAAAAATCTCTTTAATCAGAAACACAGTACTCCCAAGTCTGCAATTCAGACAGTGGAGCCACTTATATCTTCGCACAGAAACAACTAAATATTACCCATGATGGATTATCAGTCCAGAAGGAACACAAGAGTAGACTCTGTCCCTTGAACCAAGAGTTATTTGTCTGTCATTTAGCTTACTCCCTACTCCAACACAGAAATAGTAAGAACTTACATTTTCAATTAAAAATATGCAGTAATTACACATAGCTTTTGCAATAAGAGATTCAATGTTTATAGCATGTCTTGCAGGATGAACCACTGAAATTCAAAAGCAAATTGTGAGTTTGTGAATGCAAACAGAATACAAATTAGAGAATATAAATATCCAGTGACAGATGTTCCACCTAAAGGGAAATGGGCATGCTTTAAATAACTGGTTTTGCAGGGCATATATTAACTCAGAAATATCTTTCAGAGTCACTACAACTATCTGCAAGATGGACAAAAGACGGCTAACACCTTAAACATATTCTAGAGCTCTCACAAATAAGTAAAACTAACAAAAAAACCCACAGAGCAGCATGCACAGGGAATTAAACAGAAAAATACTAAAAGATATTGAATGGGAAGCTAGAATTTTGAAGAAAGACAAAGAAATCTAAAAAGGCAGAGAAATTGTCCCAGTGCTATCAGAGCCAAAAAATCGATGAAGGAGGAAATCACCATACTGGGGTGAAATCAGAAACTTCATTTAAGACCAAACATCCAAAGCACTGTATGAAGAAATGCCTCAAAGAAGCACCAGCCCAACCATAAAAAATAATGAGCACAGAACGCTGAATAACCCGAAGACATGGAACCCGACATCATAATGAAAAAACCCTCTCTGCTATAGAAAATCCACAACTTGTATAAATTGTCTTACATAAAAAATGGTATAGACCTGTTCCTACAGATTCCATGAAGGAATGCCTTCCTTCCCTAGGAATAACTAAACACAAGGTTAAACGTCTTGAAGTAAAGTAGAAGCACCACTCATCAAGTCAAACAGCTGTTTAACATTGAGTTTTAATAGAAAAGGCGGCAGAACAAAGACCATAGTAAAAATTATTCAATTCAGTTGAGCGAAACTGAAGAGTAAATCATACCACAGTTTCCATATCTCTCAGATTATTTTCAAGGGAGAAAGGATAACAACAACATGCCAGCTGAACAACTTTACTCACGAAATAACAGAAAAAATACCCCTGGGAACAGCTAAGGGCAAAGCAGAGTTATGTGTCACCAACATTTCTGCAAAGCAGATTAGACTCTACTACCTTGATTTCTACACGCAGACAAAAAAAAAAAATCCTTTAGTTGATTGGCCTTTCTCCATTAGGGAAGAAATTCCTTTCAATAAATGGGTCTCATTGTCTAACTTGTTTTTTGGAACACATAAGATATCTCTGTGAAAAAGCTCTGTTTCTTTTTTTATTTAGAATCCTCATGGAGTTCTGGAAAACGCACTAGTTCTTCTGTAGCTAAGGTAAGGACTTCCTTTATAAGGCCTTATTGATGAATGTTTATTCCAATCTCAGTCATCTCCGAAATACATGAGATTCAGCAGTGGTGAATCTTGTGTAGGTGAGGTTTTGGAGAAAAAACACTGTGATGGGGACACTGGTTGACTTCATACACTGAGGCTCTACAGAGTGAGCTAAAATGGAGACACAGACAACATATTAGTGCCTGTCTCCTTGTCCACCTCTATAACCAGTTTAATAACGCCTCAGAAGATTTCACCAAAAAAGGAAGGAAGAACTTAAAAGTTATCACTCCCACTGACGAGAGGTGAAGTAGAACAGTATGAAGTCTTGAAGGTTTTGGGGAAGAAAAGGATAAAGAAGACAGCTGTTTCTACCACAAAGACTCTCATTATGCCATCACGTCTTTAAAGATAGTCACCCTAATATGAGGAACAGCTCTTTGCTATCAGCCTTTTACTAATCAACTCATTGGCATGAGCAGCCCTGTTACAGACCTCTTCCAGGCTGCAATTCTAGATAAATTCCAGGGAGACAGCAGAAAAAGGAGGAGGGTTACCCCAGGGCTCTAGGAAGTATCCTAGGGAAGAAAAGGGATTTATTTTTAAAAAACCCCACACCTAGTAAAGCAAATATCCTCAAAAATAGATGCATAAAGACCATGTCTGAGGACCCAAATATATTGCCTGATTTTTAAAAGAAGTGAGAGTCCACTGCTATACATTTGGCATAAAAGAGAATATACTGTGTGTCTGGTCTTTCAGAAGTCCAACCAATGTTGGATGTTCAGATGACCCTATAGGCTGGAAATAGTTGACACTCTGTGTACTCATACTGGTTGCCCTTTGTTCCTTCTGTATCATAACATCAGAACAGGCAGGTTGGGTTAACTCCAAGTGCACAAGTACAGTGTGGAGCCTGCACCTGAACATGCTGCTTATGCTTGGCAACACCGCGAACAGCCAAAGCTACAGGACAATGCAGCTCAGGCAAAATCAATTCTTGTGTTCCTTAGGAGTCTTTCCCTGTTTTGTGCATTTGAACAAGGGAAAAAGGAGTACCAGGGACCTATCATGGCAGATAAAGTTACTATGACTGCAACTAACAGCAGTCATGAAGCTGTTACTTCTTCACATACTGGTGGAAGAAGCAGAGAGAAAGTCTTCAATTTCCAGACACCACAGCCAGCACTAGTACAGTACAGTCAGTTGCACTGAGCCTGACTGGATGTTTCGCTCTTGGCTGAATTGTACACGCCCAGCGGCACTGCCCAGCACTGAATAAGAATGGAGCGGCCCACTTCTGTGACAGTCAAGCACACAGGAACAGCCTGACGGACCTTTTGAGTCATCAGGCTGTGTTCAAGAACAGCATGGGGAGACCGTGAGTTGAAGTGGACAAATCTATGGCAAGGAAGGCTTCAATACTCTCACACTAGAAGTAACCTCCCAGTAGCTGGGAATGTTTCACCTGAATTTCATAGCATAGATACAGCTATAGAGTCCGTGTCTACGCTGCACAGTGGCAGGTGTAAATGGGCACAAAAATGCGTATAGGCTGTAAAGACAGCCTGTGGTTCAGGAGCAGGAATGCAAGTTCTTTTGGAGTCAGACAAAACGACAATTCTTGTACACCTTCATCAGTAATAAGAGAGACCTGTTCCAGACACTTCAGTGGTCTCCCTGTACTGAAACTTCTCTCCCTTCTAGCCTTGTCCTTAATGAATCTTCTTA
Source organism: Baryphthengus martii (assembly GCA_013396935.1). NCBI lineage: Eukaryota > Metazoa > Chordata > Aves > Coraciiformes > Momotidae > Baryphthengus > Baryphthengus martii. The sequence continues at coordinate 8,959 of VWZK01022122.1, forward strand.
ATAGTTTTGAGACAAAAAGTCTGGTGTTACAGCCAAGCCAAAGACTCCTCAGAGGGAAATCTGGTTTGATGATAACCTGTGGCACAAGCTCATGCTGAACTTATTATCTACATCAATCAAAATACAAAGACATCATTAAAACTAGAAATAACAGTGTATTCAAAGCGATCTCATTTGCTGCTGGTAAAAAAAAAATGTGTGATGTACGGAGTGAGAAATCAGAGGATAGCAGTGATTAAAAATAAGAAGATTCAAACTTCTGCAAATGGGCTTTGACAGCTGGAAAATCCTTATTCCATACTGAAAAATGTTCATTGCACTGAGCTCACAAATTAATATCCAGGCTAAACAGTGTCTGAACTGAAGTAAAGCATCTTTTAGGATGATCCATTTGACCAAGACTACAGATAGCGCACTCAGCTTTCTTCCTGATACTGATGACTGTCGTGCAGACTGTTGTGAGCACACGCTGGCAATGGCATGCCTTACCAACAGAGAAAGAGAAATCCCTCCACTAATGACACGAGGATGTCTCATTTATTATTTGCTAGTCAACTTCTAGGGAAGTATCTGGAATCTCACAGGGTTTCCATAGCCCACTATGGATATTCTTCAAGAGAGTGGACAGCAGACACAGTCCCATCTTTTCCTGCTCAGGCTCTGTGCCTTCATGAGGTTTGGTTTACTTTCTTCAAAGTCAGGTAAGAGATTTGTCTGAGGTGAGAACAGATGGATCAAGCAGACTACACAGGTTATTTGTGCAAGCACTTCTAAATGCCAATCCAAGTTGAAGAGAGAAATAACTCTCACAAACGCATTTACTTCCGCCTGAACTTTTAAAGTAGTATTTTAGTCCTGCTGTCTTCTGAATATACATACACAAACACATGCACACTGATGCTTAATCCTTTCATCACAGCCATCTCATCAGAGAGACAAACAGACTTCATTCTTTCTCAATATTTATCAGCGCTTCAATTGTCACATAATTCCCAATTACTTAGTTTTTATGACTAACAGGGATAAAGGAGGCAAGAAAAATACAACAGGCTCTCCAGCACTCTGCTTGGGTTTGCAGGGCTTCCTATGCAGGAGAAAGTATTCTTGAGCTGCTGAGAAAATCTGTGGCCCGGCCACTGCTAGAGGATTCCAGCTTTTAAGTCCCACACTGTACAAGGCTTTCAGAGTTTTAAATATGTTCTAATAGTTGTCAAACATTTGTGCTGAAGCAGGCTTGCCCTGGGTTGCAGCACCTTCTCCAGCAATGTTAAAAACCCTGGCTTCCTCATGCAGAGGGAGTCAGTCTTTGAATCTGCACCTGTGCCCCAAACCCCACAGTCTCGCTCTTTAACCAGAAACACAAACCTCATCTGATACTGGAAATTAAACCTCAGTAATCAGTAGGGAGTTAAAGTGAAGTAGGAGGCCATTTCCAAAATAAACCAGTCTTCATTGGCTGGCTGGATACAAAAAGCCAACCCTTCAGTCAGTTGCTTGGCATTTCCAAAATCCAAAGCATGTCCTACCTGTGTTTCTCTCTCCTCCCTGCTCTGTGCTGCCCATACAATGAATGATCCTCAGTGGTGACTGCAGAAGCACACCGTAAAGCAGAACGTAAAAAACATCTGGACTTAGACGGAATCTCTTTTATCATACCCACCTCAATGAAGGGGCATCAACCTGCAGGGAACAAAAGAAGCTTCAGATCATAACCGTTACCACTGAAGCCAGACACACTGAGTATTTCTTTGACTTTCAACTCCTTTCATTCTCATAAGTAGTTCCTTAATTGCCTGGTTTCTATGAGGCCAGTTTGGACCTGGCCACTGTAGTGTTGCAATACACGTGCCTGGCACCACATGTAACCAAAAGAGAAAACAAAAAAAAAAAGGTTGCTTTTCAAACAAACTAATAAAAGTTGTGGATATTAAGATTGGTAAGACCTACTGAAAAACCTTTAATTGTAACCATATTTCTTGTATGGCATACTACAGACGTATCACACACTCACAAAATCCTAAAGTTTGCTTCAAAAAGGTGGCACTCCAAAATGACAAGGAGAACAAAGGCAATGGTTAGGCCCCCTTAACTATAAGTTAACCTCCCCTACCTGATGGGGATAACGTTGGTGCAGCACTGGAACGTAAAATGGATCCATCAAGTTATTTGTGATATGATTCCTTGTATTAAAAAAACCTGCTCTGACAGCAGAGAGAAAGATGACCTCTCTATGATCCTTCAGCTGCTCACTATTCAGTAGCTTTTCTCCAGTTGCAGCTTTTGCCTTGATCTTTATCTCCTCTCTCAGAACCTTTTTACTTACAAGAACCCGGTGTCCAGGTTTCTTGGAATTTTTGACAAATTGTCCATCATTCTGGGAAGAGCTGATGAGTAAGTTCACATTCACTCAGATGGATAACATCTTATGAGTGAAGAAAAAGTACTTAAAATCTGTATCTTAAATGGTCCTGATCATTTAGCTAAAAACTGGTTCATATTTTTAACTGACTGCAATATTTACACACATACCAGACAGACATGCACCACGTTAAGGACCTCAACAATAACTGACTGCATTCACAACTTCATGAGGTCTTTACTTTGCTTGGTCTAGTGAAATAATCACCCTTGGATATTTGCCAGTGTGGAATCAAGAGACGAATGCTTTACCATCATCTCTGTCACTAAGGCACAGCTGTCAGGGATTCAGCCTCTAAATAGCATCCTTTGATCTGGAAGGATGTGTCTAAGGCCCACCGTTGGCATGAACATCTTGTCTGACCTTTCCTGTGCAGAATATAACGATTTGTATATTGTAATGGTTTCCGCGGACAACTGGTCTATTGGTTAGCAGATGTATTCACTCACTCATCTTTTAGACTTTTACCTGTTGGGCTAGAATTTCACAATGCCAGTAACTTTTTAAACTCTGACAAAGCCAAGATAGCTGGCATTAATACAGTGTTTTTCTTATTATTATCAATATAAAACATTTCCTTAGAATCAGAAATGGATATGGTACATTACAGCCCTAGAAAAAAAAAAACCCACACATGTTCCCTGCTCTAGGAGAGATGGAAATTGAAGTCATGCATGACACACACATGAAACATTTTGGCTAGTATTGGATGACTTCTCAGAGCACTGCAGAAACACTGTTTATCAGCCTTACAGTTATTTCTTTAAATATCTTCCCAAGGCAACATCAAGATTTAATTCAAGACATGGAGACCACAATCTTCTCTGCTGCAGTGTCTTTCAATATCTGTGGCTTTCAATAATCAGAAAAAAAGTCACATTATCTACTTGTGGTCATGAAATAACAGGTTCAGGATCACATGAGCACATCCTATTCAACTGCACTGGAGCCATGTGTCTCAGTCTTAAGCACCTGTTTACATGTTAAGTTGCTGCTCCTCCTCAGTTCTACCCTTTCAGTCCAAGAAAATAAACTATAAGATAAAAGACAAACAATTGGGTTATTTCTTTCCTATTTATTTTGAGAATCTAAGATTTGTCCGCACTTTCTGCTTTTGACTTAGGGGACAGGTTCTTCAGGCTATGAAACGTCTGCCAAACTTATCACGAATGGCATTTAGTTGGCAAACGGTGTATTATTGACAAATGCCTAACACACTGGGCGTATTGTGTTTGTGCCATCTGGGAGAGTAAACAGCGAGAGGAAATAACCACAAACAGGTGTTAATGTTAGCCCCTTAAGAGTCTTTAATGAAGTATGGCAACTGAAGGCATTGGAAGAGCCCACACACAAGTCTTGGCAACTGGAAAGGAGAAGGTGGGATCCCAGTAGATTGTAAGAGTACAGTAATTTGTCACAAATGGGAAAAAAAAAAAAATTCTGTTCTTGATTGTATCTCCTCTATGTGACCTCCTTTATCCTCCTGCCATGCCACATCCAGGAGCTGAGCTCCTGTTGAATACTCTTTCCTTTTATCCCTTTTAGGCATCAAGCTTGTTTCCTATCCCTGACAGCCAAGACAAACACAATCCTAAAATATTGTTCTTTCTCAGAAAGCCTGTTAGCCTCTGAAGAAAACAGTATGATGCCTTTATGCATTCTTCAGAAAAGAAAACCGGTCTCAATTCCCCTTTAGACATTTTCAGAGCCACTTCTACCTTCACTAAAAGAAAAGGCCTCCTGCTTCAAGAAAGTGGGATCCAAACTGCAATACATCAGAGTTTCCCCAGTGCACCTCCAAGGTTACTTTCTCTGTCCCAAAAGAGACCTGAGAAAGGGTGTGTGACAGTGACGCAGCCTGCCTTTACAATAGTATCACACAAATCCAGGGTAGAGAGGGTCCAGGATACCCCAGGAAAAACCAGCTGGCACTGTGAGACAGTCTCCTAAGTGAATCTAGCGTGATACATAACTAATCACACTCTTTTTAAAACACCGAGGCAGAACATACGGAGTATTTCCCTTTATCCTTACAGAAGCTCACTAAATTTCCAAAGCAAATGTTAATACTTATGCAAGGTCATCCAAACAAGAATTAACAATTTGTGACAAACAATGAAGCAAAAATAGACTGATCTCCGGCCACTTCCCTAGTCTCTTTCCCATCCTGTGCAAAAAGGGGAATTTTCCCCAAAGTACTCTGTTTTCAAACATCACCTGGCTAACAAGCAGTGTTAGTACTGCCTCCAAAGAATCTGAGAGACAGAACAGACACACAAGGAAGAAGAGAGGCCCTTTTCTTTCGAAGGGGGAAACCAAATATGAGTTTGACCTTGCAAAACTTCAGACTCTCTAATTCAGGCTATTAAACAGAATACTGGTGGACATGTAAATTTAGCCATTCACTAATAACAAAGCCTAACTGCTGAATAGATTAAATGTTTCCAAAGACACTCCCAGTTATTCTGGGTAGTGTTTAGGAATGGTAAAGTGAGAATATTTTAAAGGCCAGAAAACGGTTCCCTTTCTTGATGTCTTTGTTAAGAGGCTACATGAAACACAGTCATAGGCACTTAACCCAGTTCAAGAGATGACCATAAAATTAAGAAATATAACTGCTTACAGGTAATTACCATCACTGTTTAACCATGCACAGTTATGTACAACACTTCACACCTGCAATCCTTGAGCTTTGTACCAGTATATGTCACAGCCCCAGAGGACTAGCAATGCAGCCATGCCAAATTCCATTTTGAAAGGAAAAAAAAGTAACACAGTTGGAGAATGTTTGGTTTATTCAGGGGAGTCAGCGGAGTTTTGTCTGCAAAGTCTGCAGCCCCAAACCTCCAAGAATTGGCCAGTGCCAAATGACTTCTTGTCACTCGAACTGAAACTGATGCAGACATTTTTGTGCTGGCCATTTTCTATACTGAAGTACTTACGAGCAATCAAGTCCTTACCTTTCTGTAAAATTGTAGCTTACTTTTCAGTTCTTCATGAATTATAAGCAGGGGAAAAAGGAAACAAAATGGAGCTTTTGGAAACTGAATAAATATTTAAAGGCAAAAATCTGTTTAAATCTCCCTATTCCACCAGCTAAGAAAGCCCTGTCATGCATTTTACTTTCTCTTCTAAAAGGCTGATCTACCCTGTACCAGTGCTTTGGTTTTCTCCAGTCAATCTTACAATCTCTTCTCCCTCTCCTCAGTTATATTAAACTAAGCAAAATCAAACACTCTGCAGTCTAAAAACTTCAGTTCCAACACTTACATTGCTGAAATTTGCCCCCTTTGTGAATATGCTATGATGCTATTTCTAAGTATCGAGCATATCCTATCTTTCCAAACAGCCTCTGCAAAATTCTGGGTGGAGGACAGTCTGGGATTGTAGGAAACCCACACAGTGATAGGCTGCTGTCTCCAGAATCCCTGAATTATTTGTTGTAGAATCTGCAGGATTCATAGGAAATGAGGCAAGGGGAGGAATTGACTACACATCACAAATCTGGAGTGCTGAACTTCCGAGTGTTACATTTCTTTTAGCGCTATTAATTTCAGTCTAGAAAATCCAGACTATACAGATTCTTAGTCTGGGCTAAAAGTGCACTTGCTTATGCATATGAATTATTAACCTTAAATTGGATAAGCCAGTAAAGGAAAATATGAAATCCACTTTGTCAGTGGATTTCAAAGCTGTTTTCTGGTCATGGAGGAAGATACTGATTGGATATCCTACATTTAACTCCAAGTTCTGGCAGGAACCGTTTTCTACCTGGGGAATGGTCTTTTAACAAGTTCTTTGTGCTGCTTTGCCCTGATGTTCTCCCTTTCTCCAATAGTGGCAAGGGCTTCCCTGACCCAATTTGCCACCTCTTCTAGTATCTTACCTGGAAGAGGCCATCCACATACACAGTGGGAGCGATTAGTGAAAAATGTGCGTCCTGGGAGGACGGTACGCTCTGCTGTTCTGTGGGCCTGGTACTGGTGTAAAGGCCAGCTTGGAAGGAGAGATGACACAGCACCCTCACTGCAAGTGAGACCTCTAGGCTATATTTCAATTGGTGCTCTGAAAAAGTTTTACTGAGCATGTACAATTCAAGCTTTTTCAAAAGGTCCAACCTGGCCAGTCGGAGGTATGTTTGTGCAGGCTACAGAAAGCACCAGCTGGCAATAGAGTACCCTCTCCAGCACACTAAAAACTTTTCTACAAAGTATGCACATTGTCTCAGAAACAACAAAGAATTTGATTATCCTTCTGTACATATTCCCAGAAATGGCAGAACTATCTCAGCTTAAACTTTAGACACATAGCAATCCAAAGTAGATACGTAAGACCGAAGTTTTCTCCTCTGAAAGCTGTGAACCTCTTGGCAACTGAAAAATGGCACCTCACAGAACAGCAGCAAGCATCTTGGAAGTACGATATATCTAAAGAAACTACTGCTCAAAATAAAAGCTTTGTTACAACTTGCAGCTGACCAAGTTCGTGCAAGGTGCATTTTAATGAAAGTTGTGACACACGCTTTAAAATATGTAGGTAAAACAGTCAAGAATGGGATACTGGAGCGTATATGAAACTACGGTTAAGCACAGAAAGGATGATAGAGTCAGACTTTAATTAAATTTAAATTTAAAATTAAGCCTTCTGTATGCTGAATGCAGAGATAAGCGATCACCAGGCTCATTGTGCACATTAACAAAGCGTTCCATTGGCAGTGAGCTCTATTTTCATCAATGTTTTGCAACATGCTCTTTGTACCTTGAATATCTAATAGTCTTTCACACAGATATAAAACCATGCATTTCTCCTATAAAGCAGCATGGAGTCTCTGCACAGAATTTGCTCTTAATTTCTCAAACAAGGATTAATTATTTCTCTTCTCACAAGATCTGGCCATCTTGTTTCATCCTGTATAAATTTTAAAGCCCATAGAAATCTATTATCCATGACAGAATTGCAATTACTTTCCCTGATAAAATGTATTATGCATCCCTCTGAGCACATTTACACAAATATCTAGTAATTATATTAAACCAGCAAGGTGAGCACTGGTTCAAAACCAGGCCAGCATGATTCCCATAGTACTGGCCACATCAGCTGAGATCTCCAATCCAAACTGTCTGAAATCCTACCTTATAGCTAAGACAAAAAGCCTGGACTTCCTCTGTTATCTTGCAATCAGGAAAAATACAAGCTAGAATCACCAGTGAGGCTCAAGAAAAATCAAGAGACCTATTATTTTGTGAAGCAGCAGGTACTTCCCTCCTTTTGGGATGACAGTCAAAGAGCAAAATTAGACAGAATAAAGAATTCAGAAAAGGGCAGAAAGGCATGCAAGGGCTGGTTTATCTGAGAGGTTAAAAAGAATCTGACTCTTGTGACCTGTAGCTGGTGAACCAATAACTCAGATAAAGGTAGCCTAATTCTCCACAATGAAGTAGTAAATTCTAAAGGAATATGAGTAGAGAGTCACTGGCAATCACCTGAGAAAGGCCAGGAGTTTATGGGTATGGGAATCGAAACATACTCCTCAGAGAGTTAAGCTGTCATAATGTAGGCAAGAGCATGCGGTAGCATAACGCAGAGAAGTTTGACCCAATATCAACTGTGTTGTTTCTGCTCAGTCATAAAGTTGAGGACACTGGTGACTACCACACACCACTTGGTGAGGAAGAGGTGTCACACTGGCTCCTGCACTAGGTTCCCCTGTATGCAGAGAAGCCTGAAACTGATGGAAGCCCTTGGAGGTGGTCATAGTCTATAACTGTCATCTAAACCTCTGAGGTCACACTACCTTATATGCCGAGGGACAAAAGACCTGAGAAGGACAGACAGTCCTTTCCAGTCCTGCACTGGGTCAAAGAACACTAAAACTCACTTACAAACAATAACAATAACATGACATGAGCACAACTGAAAAATACAAAGACTAAACCAGATACATGAAATTGCAATTACAACAGAACCCTTATTGTTCCAAAAGGGTGAGTGCCTGGAAAAGAAATACGTTGTTTAAATTCTGTCCTTGGCTACAATGCCACCTGGACAAAAGTTTAGCTAAATTAAACAGACTAAAGAAACATCTGTATTCTGCTTAAGTACGTCCAGAATACACCAACAGCACCACTCTGTGGATTAATCGTGATTGCTCTGTAAACTCACACAGTGGTTTCACAAGCGTCTGATCAACCAGGATGAAGACAGAAATGCAAATACATTAATGTATATGTTTTTAAATTAGATTAAATGAGTGTATCAGTGGTGTAAACCTAGCACCACTGTAAGTTAATGAACTACCTTACGTTCACAGTAGCATACCTGAGACTGTGAAGTGCTTGCTCGGTTCCTGTACGTGGCGTGCCCTCCGTTCGATTCACATACATAAATTTCTTTTAGCATCAGTCAGAGAGGTTGCGTGCGCTGAATTCAGAACAGACGCTTTACACTGCATCAGAATGGGAACCTGACTCCCTGCATCATATCTTAGACTTGCACCTGTAGCTTGCCTTAGCGGTAGCTGCAGTAGAATCCATAAGAGGCAATTCAAAGTTCTGGATGAAATCAGAAAATTTATATACTCGAGCCAATCTTCACCTGAATTCCTTGGGTCTGCAAAACTAGGCCAGAGGAGCTTTGCTTTCTGCTCTGGCAAGAAAATAGGGATGAGGTCTGGACACGAAACTGCAACAGTATGAGCAACTACAAAATCTTCCACCAAGACTGACGGTTCGCCACACTGGATACCTCAGCCTGACAGCCAGCTGGCTGGACTCAATACTGAGTTGGGCTGCAAATGTCAGCCAGAAATCCCACCTGATGGAGCTCAGTGGGATATAAAAAATATTTCCTACTCCCCTATCTCTTACTATAGCAGCCTCAAGCGGTGAGTCCATCGGAAATGAGTACAGGGCTGTGTGCTGGCACACTGCAGTCTTTGTGAATCCCATGGGACCTTTCACCTGAAAAAAAGCAGGTACCGATAGGCATTATAAGGCTGTGCTTCTGCAGATACATCTTACCGCTTGTACCATGCACAGCTCGAGTTCATAAGGTCCAAAATAAGGGTCCTTCTGTGCCTCAAGGTTTTGGCTGTCTATCGTATGTTGTACACCATTTGAGGTGCACTGTTAACTTCTGAGGTCCCACAATCACAGGCAAAAATTACAGCAAGGGAAAGTCATTTTTACACTAGATCATATAAGACATATTCATTTCTGCCTGTAAATTACAAGCAAGTATGCAAAAACAAAAACAAAAATCCCCAAATTATCTTCCATTCAGATTTCTGTTTGGGAGGTGAGCAGTCACCCCTTCTACTTTATCTTGCTTCTGCTCCTCCAATACAAAATAAAGTCACACTAGCTCTCACACCCCACAAGATTTTTTCTCCTGACGTATCTGCAAGTTTGGGCATTATATCAAAGAGACAAAATGCCTTGGTTTGATTCAGGATATGTACACAATATGTACAGCTCTCATCAAGATGGATGTTTGATCCCATTTTTCTCCAAGAATTATGACTTTGCTTTACTCTGCACATTGAGGGAAAAGTTGCTAAGATTTTTGCTAGTATAGAACAATTAAGAGTAATGAATAAAGTCAGGCTAAGGATCTACAGGCAAAACAAAACGCAAAGGATTTTCTTTTTTTTTCCATCTTTATCAGACAAGAAAATTATTCTGCTCCCTGATCTACTTACTATTTTCCCAGGTGCAAATACAAAGCTCATCTTTCTCTCCCAAGAAAACTCAAAGGCAGCATCTTTTACATCAGAATGGAGGGGACTTCTCTTTGCTAGGAGATGCATTACTGTGCAAAGGCAACACACGTCTTTGCCTGTGAGGCACTTTGTCACCAGCAGCGCTACTCGCTCATGAGGAGATTTGCATTCGAGCACGAAAAAGCAAAACCTGCCATGCCACCAACTGTAAAAAGAAAAAAAGGGATCGGGACAATTACCGAGCCACCGACTTCCTTTAGTCGTCCTAACGTGACTTTCATCTCATTCTCCCCATCTCCTTCACGAGTCCTTTACAGGGGCTCCCGAAGCCCTCCTGAGGCCAGGCCCAAACCCTTCACTGCCGCCACGGGAGCCATTTGAGAGCAGACGGTTTTTCGAGGCTGGGCCAAACTCAGTCACCGACTCTTATCTGATACTTCGTTTAAATTAGAAATTACTCTTGCCTCGGCTGAGCTTTTCCCGGACACACGGATATTCCGCGGCTATGTCCGCACCACCGCGGAACGTGAAGAAGCAGCCGCTCCGAGCCGCATTAAGGAGGGGGAGGGTGGGGAGTATCGCAGACCCTCCCCCGCCTCTTCGCCCGCAGGCAGCTCCACAACCCTCCCCGGGCTCCCCATTCGCGTTGAGCGGAGGGTACGCCCCTGTCAGGACGGCTTCTGGGCGCCCATGCGAAAGCTGCTTCCCCTTCGCCGCTCGGCCGCCGCCATTTTAGCACCCGCGAGGGAAGCGGCGGAGGGCGCCGCTCGGTGGCAGAAGTGGCCTCACAGCGGGAGAGGAGCCGCTACCGCTTTGCTGTCTGCCGTGGAGCCTTTTCTTGTCCTGGTTTGTGTCTTGGTAGTTAAGAAAAGAGAAGATTAAAAATATGATATGACATACTGTAACATAACACACTATAACATACTGATATGATATGATATGATATGATATGATATGATATGATATGATATGATATATGAATTTTTGGAGTGGGACGTGGTTGTGAAGGCAGCAGGGAGCTTTTCAAGGCAAGTTGCCTGAGGAGGGCAGTGTGTCCCTCGCAAGTGCCGCTGTCGTCTTCAGCGTTCCCTCCAGTTTTCTGCGTTTCTTAAAATGGGGCAGGAAGGGGAAGATCATGGGAAGGTACCAGCTCTCTGAATTTCTCCATGTAAATCACTGTCCAGGTTATTCTGAACTATCTCCTAAGGATCAAGACAAGAAGAAAAATCTGCAAATGTCATCAGTCTGTTTCCCTCCTCTGCCATGAAATGCATTGGTCAAAACTGATCAGTTTATGTTTTTTTGGAGATTTGTTGTATTACAGCGAAGTGTTAAGTTAGATTGGGGATATCTGTGAAGCACAATGAGGGAGAAGACCCCTCCTGCACTCCTTAGATAAATGGATTTTTTTAATGGGGTTTCCTCACGTAGACAAGCATTTGTTCATTAACCTGGCCAGCTCTAATTAGTGTAAGTGCAGTGGCTTGTTGTTCATGGGTATGTAAGGAAACGGGCTAATGAGTAAGTGAAATGCATCTGCTGAGACACTGGAACAGGTTGCCCAGAGAGGCGGTGGAAGCCCCATCCCTGGAAGTTTTTAAGGCCAGGTTAGATGGGGCTCTGAGCAACCTGACCTAGTGGGAGGTGTCCCTGCCCGTGGCAGGGGGTTGGAACTAGATGATTTTTAAGGTCCCTTCCAACCCTGACAATTCTATGATTCTGTGATCTTCTAATTGTATAAGATTTTTTTTTTCCCCAAGGAGTTTTAGACCCTGTATCCCGTATGACATATATGTGTGCAAAAGCCACATGGCCAAGCAGTATCAACCCAGTGGAAATTGACAGTAGAGGCTTAGACATTATTTGAGATATAGACAACAAATTATGAGTTCTGAAGTTAACTTTGCTATTAAAGTTTAGCAGTTCTCAGCCATTAGCAAAGCACCTGCTGTGCTACTTAACAAATACCTGCAAATGCAAGGCAGACCAGAAAAGAGTTTCCTGTTACAGGGTATGACTTGCAGTGCCTGGGCTAGAAAGCTTAAGCAGACTGTACAAAGATCAGTTTCAGAGAATGACTGAATCAAATCATCATGAAAACTCCTCTATAATTTCCTGCTCATAGCCCTCTTGCTTTATCTGGCTCTACTGTTCAATTCTTCCCTTGCTTTCAGTATCATAACCCCAAGCGTATTTTAGGCACATTTCCACACTACCATTTCTTTACAGCTGCTAATTAAAGATTCCTCTGAATAAAGCCTTCTGCTTTGAGCAGTTAGAGTACCCCTCTGAAAGGCCCCTTTTGTCACTGACCATCTTATTGTGGACCATAAGAAAGAGAAAGCACTGCAGAAAAATAATCCAGTTTTACTTTGTAGCCATTTCACTTGTCTGTGTCTCAAATGAAGGGAGTGGATTACTTTGGCACTCCTGGGTTTCCATCTGTAACCTTTTGGTGAGGTGGATGGAGCTGTCAGAAAGTAAAATGACAGCAGAGCCTCACAGCAGTGTTGAGCAGTGCAGCAGTCTATAGAGTCCTCCTAAGAGGTGCTAGGTGATTAGAGGAAAGGTGGAAACTCAGGTGACTGTGACTATAATCCATGCCTCTCCTCAACCTCCTGAAGAATTAGCATTTCTATTATACATTACTAAGAAACAGGCCCAGAGTGATCTTCACATTGGTGAATTGTTAATCAAATACCGTTAAGGTTATTTTGCCTGAAGAAAAACCTATGTTCTAATCCATGTGTTCTGCTAACTTGATAATAATTTCCTGATGATTGATTCTTGTCCTGCTTGTGCTGAAACTCTCTCCTGTTTGCCTAGACACCTTAGTGTGCCAACATCTGTATCGGTAACGGAGAGGCCACATCCCTCTGGATGCATGTGCAGGTGTCCATATTGGAGCTGCCGGAATTTCTCCATGAATGAACTGCTCTTGAAAACAGTGCTACAGCAACGTACAATCAGAGACTATATGAAAGACTGCTGAAATCCAAGGCCTACATCTATAGGGTTGCACGGATCATTACTTTATGCTTGTGGCAAGAGTGTCATAGAAACAAGTTGCCCTGGAGATACCCCAGCTTCTCTGACGAGCGTTCACCTTTGGAGCGTCTCTTTTGGAACCCTCCTGAGAACAATTCTTTGCTTTTTTCTTATCATCATTCTTCATGTCTTGCTCACAGAAGCTAATGTGAGTACAGCACAGTGAGTACTGCAGCTTTCATTCATCCCAAAGGCAATCGTCTCTGTATTCTCTTTGAGTAAATCTCCAGGGATGCACAAGTTCGTCACAATTTACACTTGCTCTTGAACAGCATGCTGCGAGGTTACTGGAATTGCATGTTATATTGAGTCATCTTAGCTCTAGTTGAAAGCCACAAAACTCAAAAGGTTCCATGATATCAGCTCTTGGCCTTCTGGCCATGTGTAAAACTTTGCTGCTAAATATATAAATGCAGAATGATTTTTGGCTACAAATGAGTTATACTTCTCATACTCAGAGATAATAAGGAATGGGAATTGACCTATACATTTTATTATCATGTCCTCTATGTATAAGTAACCTTTCAGACAGAAAAATTCATGCATATGGAGTATAAACTCCTCTGGGGCTTTGTTTTTATGTGCAGTGTGACCACCCGTGCTGCACTGATTTGATTTTAGTATATGACTACAGGATATTGTGTCGTATCATTCCAGTCAACGGGGATCCTGGTGTAAATTCAATTGTAGCAGGACCAGGCTTTGAAGAATGTCACTCTCCAGATAAGGTAACAGAAAAAAGAAGGCATGTTTATACACCCAAAAGCAAACAGTGCAACCCACGATTCTGCATACTAAATGCTTACCCTGTCCTCACTGATAACAAGCAACATCACTAGCAGAAATCAACCTGGATGTTGACAGACAGTCTGTGAAAAGCGAGAATGGTGAAGTGCACCATATTAATTATTCAATATAAAGTGTTCACCTTGCTCTTTCAGCAGGCCCTGTCTGCTAGTCTTTTTTGTTCTGCCTGCATCTGTCTCAAGTCCTGACCGCACAGTGGTGCAACTGACTCCACTGAAACCTTTTCCAGCTACCTCTGCTTATTGCATTCATGGCTTAATATTCAACGTACTTGTAGTTCAGCAGTTTTTATGCTTGTCTGGTGTCTGCAAAGGCAAGATGCTGAGGAGTGTGGAAAATAGAGGATCACAACTGCAGTGGGGCTGAGGGGGAAGCACAAGGAGCAAGGTCATCTGTAGGTCTGCAAAACCTGTAGCAAGATGGAGCTGGCACAGAATCATGGAGTGTGATCAAGCAGTCTGTTTAAACCTATACGTGCGTCCCAAGAACTTCAGGGGAATAACCTTTGTAATTATGTGTTTTTCACACAATTAACGGTGTGTTGGGTTCTTAAACCTCCGCAAAATCAAAAAAAAGAAAAAAAAAACCCAAAAGTTTTGATAAATGTGCTGCATGAAAAGAAATCCTGCAACCTAGCTGCTTGGCTCAAAAAGCTCTTTGCAGTGACTGATGCTCATGTTTCATAAGTATTCCTTAAAGGCCATTATTCATCAGCAGAGAGTTCAGCGTAGGAGATGAGAGACTCGCAGCACAGAGCTGTATTTCTGAAAAATCTTACAGGATCACATCTTCCTTTGACCAGTCAATGTAACTGACCCAGTCGCCTCTCTGTTGCTGTCTGTCCTTGCCTCCTTGCCCTTCTCAGCCATGCACGATGTGGAACGGTACATGAGCCGACAGAAAGAGGTAGATAGATGTCTCTTCAGTAGCATCGTTTGAATGGGCTACTCTGGCCGTTAACTCGTGTTTGTCTGCCAGGGACAGACACTGTAAGTATGCTTTTACTACACTTTGTGCTGCAGCTTCGTGGCCTGTGGTTAAAAATAATTTGCCTTCCTTTCTCTCTGTGAAGCCAGTCAGCCTGCGGTCCTAAGTCTGCGTATTGTGAGAGAAACCCTGCCTCGAATGTGATGGATGCTCGCACCAGGAGAGATACCAGTGTACGCTGTAATTGTGAAAGTGACCTACTGCTGTGTGCTGAACAAAGTCCTACCTCCAAGTTACTAGCTGTGCCAGGAGTATTTAAAATTACTACTACAAGTAGCTTTTTTTTTTTTTTTTCAATCACAGAGGTTCTAAATCTTTGAATAAAAATAGCTGTCATAAAGTGGCCATATTGATCTCTCAAGTGATGCCACACTTTCACAAAGGGATTTCTCAGACTATTTCCCTGTTTCCAGGCAACCTTGCTGAGGAGAAAGATAAATTAAACATTGTGCTAACCGATTGACATGTAACTTTGACAGCTATTTTTAACAAATATAAATCTAAATTACTGCGTCCAACAGCTTCATTCAAAATCTGTGGTCTTGGCTACTATAATACCCCTAATTTATTTCTTTTCACTTTTACCTGAGACACACAATCCACAGAAGACAATCCAGAATTATAATTATTGGCATGGTGGTATGGGCAGGTGTGGCACTTGTTAGAAATATACCTCTTACAGCTCCTTCCCCAAGATGCTGATCATGTGAACTGTAAGAAAAAATTGATTGTGTTAAGTACACACAAGTGAAGGCATCAGTGGATTCAGTCTGGAGAGCACAGAAATGCTGAAATTTAGTTCCTTTCCTCTTGTACAGACACTTTGGAGCTCAACGTCCCTACAAGTATGATCAGTCATAGGTGGAGACAGGGGAACAACTATAAATCCAGTGTCTAGATCAAACAAAAGTCCCGATTCCCTCCAACACAGAAGGAACAGACATCAGTAGGTGGTTCACTACACCCACATGATTTTGTTCCCTGGGATGCACGCTTACTCTTTCCCTCTTCTTAGCCCAACTGTTTCCTTCTGCCTGCTGGCTTCCTCCCCTCGATTTTTTTGCTGCACAAACACAGCTTGTCAAATAATCCTCTAATGCCTGTTTTCAATGAGGAAGCCCTTCTGCCTGTTGCCTTAGGTGGTGGTACTGTTTTTTCCAACTCTGTCCCCTGTCACTGTGTAAAGTCCCATAATTGTTCTTTGTGCTGAACGGGAAAAATGAATGCTTACCGTAGGTTGTAACCGTGCCTGTGATCGTGAGCTGACATAGCTCATTAACACTGGCCAGAAGCATGCTTTTACTTCAGACCTGAAGAGCAAATGTTTGTGGGTAATTAAGTGTGAGCCAAGTCAGCCAGCACTAGTTCCTGGCCTATCTTGAGGGGCCAGGCAGGGTGACGCAGGGGTCAGGAATCCTAGCTGAGGCTGGGCTTCTCCCAAGTGTCGATACAACTAGAACAGCGTCTCAAACAGAAGTATTAGCTAGTGTAGTATACTACCCTATATTAAAATTATAGTAATGAAACCTAATACGATATTTTATTCTGATGAACGTTTGATCCAAAAAGACCATCTAGATGTATTGTTCCTGGGTACCAGCATCAAAACCAGTGAGTCTGATTCTCTTCCTGCTGCACTGATACCAAAATTCCCATGATGTAAACACTAGGCGACTTAATTAGCACCCGATGAAATTTTATGTCTTTTGTACCCTGATTTGTATAACTTCTAAGTCTAGAATCATAGAATGATAGAATTGTCCGGGTTGGAAGGGACCTTCAGAGGTCATCTAGTCCAACCCGCCTGCTGAGAGCAGGGACATCTTCCACTAGAGCAGGTTACTCAGAGCCACATCGAGCCCCACCTTGAATGTATCCAGGGATGGGGCCCCAACCACCTCCTTGGGCAACCTGTTCCAGTGTTCTGTCACCCTCATGGTAAAGAAATTCTTTCTTATGTCTAATCTAAATCTACTCTTTTCTAATGTAAAACCATTACCCCTTGTCCTATCACTGCAGGCCTTTGTAAACAGGCCCTCTCCAGTCTTTTTATAAGCTCCCTTCAGGTACTGGGAGGTTGCTATTAGGTCTCCCCGAAGCCTTCTCTTCTCCAGGCTGAACAATCCCAGTTCCCTCAGCCTGTCCTCGTAGGAGAGGTGTTCCAGGCCCCTGATCATCTTTGTGGCTCTCCTCTGGACCCGCTCCATCAGGTCCATGTCCTTCCTGTGCTGAGGGCTCCAGAGCTGGATGCAGTATTCCAGGTGAGGTCTCACAAGCGCAGAGTAGAGCGGCAGAATCACCTCTCTCG
>VWZK01022126.1:6073-22134 GCA_013396935.1 Baryphthengus martii
GTTGGTGCCGGTTTTTGGGGGGAGGGGGGTTTGTTTCAAAGGAGAGAGAGGAAGGAGGGAGAGGGGGGAGAAAAAGCAAGAGTTTAGCTCCAGGTTCATAACCGTCACTTTTCGTTTCAGTTTTTGCTTTATTTTTTTTTTCATTTCATTTTTTGCTCGTTTTTTTATTTCATTTTTTGCTCTTTTTTTTTTTCATTTCTTGTTCATTTTTTTTCATTTCATTTCTTGCTACTGTTTTTCATTTTTTGCTCTTTTTTAATTTCATTTTTTGCTCATCTTTTAATTTCATTTTTTGCTCATCTTTTAATTTCGTTTTTTGCTCATTTTTTTTCATTTCTTGTTCATTTTTTTCCATTTCATTTTTTGGTCTTTTTTTTCATTTCATTTCTTGCTACTGTTTTTCATTTTTTGCTCTTTTTTAATTTCATTTTTTGCTCATATCTTTATTTCATTTTTTGCTATTTTTTTTCCATTTTTTGCTAATTTTTTTCCATTTTATTTCTTGCTATTTTTTTCATTTCATGTTTTGCTCATTTTTTTTCATTTTTTGCTAATTTTTCATTTCATTTTTTGCTCATTTTTATTTTCATTTTTTCCTTTTTTCATTTCATGTTTTGCTCACTTTTTTTATTTCAGTTTTTGCTCTTTTTTTCATTTCATTTTTTGCTCTTTCTTGCTATTTTTTTTCATTTCATTTTTCGCTCATTTTTTTTCCATGTCATTTTTTGCTCATTTTTTTTTTTATTTCATTTCTTGCTCATTTTTTTCTGGCCCGTTTTTTGCTCATTTTTTTTCATTTTATTTTTGCTATTTTTTTTTCAGTTCAATTTTTCCTTTTTTTTTTTTTTTTTCTTTCCCTACCCTATCCTAATTTTCCTGCCTTTTTCCTCCTGGATAGAAAGCGGCCCCTAAAGCGGCACGTGACGCTTCCAGAGGAACGCGACAACCACCTCACCGATCTAAACTGCGGCCTGGTACTACACCAGGAGCAGGCCCCAGAGTTAAATGCCCTTAAAATCCCATTAATTTCCCCCTGTTTACATCCTTCAAAATATTCTCCTGCTCTGGAAGTGTAACTAAGATTCCAGCTCCGACTTTCTCGGCTCAAATCAGCCGCCAAGACGGGAGCTGGTGCCAAGATCTGCCCCGGGCCCGGCCTCTCTCCGGCAACAAAACCACTTCTTTTTTTCTCCCCTGGACTTTAATTCAGCCTCGAATTAAAACAACCCCCAGGGAAACAGTCCTAAATATTGAAAAAAAAAATGACAATTGAGCTATTTTCAAGCTTTTTGATCAGCAGAGGGGTGATTTTACGAGGGAAATCCTTGCAGAGCCAAGCAAACCTCTCGTACCACGGGGGCAAACTCCCTCCTCAAGCCCGACCGTCCCGGGGTAAGAGTCCACAAATCCGTCATTTTCATGCCAAAAAAAAAAAAAAGAGATAAAACCAGAGCTTCGTGCCCTCGAGACCAGCACGTAATTGGGTTTTAAAATTCCCTTCCTCAAAGAAACCATGGGGTCTGGGTTTAGGATGTTAATTACAGGGATATGCTAATTCCAGCGGGCTTAGTCTGCCTGTGAAGGAATCGCGACGTTTCAATTAATCGCTTCCGTGTGACCACGAAAAAAAAAAACCCAAACCACCAGCACCCAGACCCCGCCAGGGTCACCCGGAGAGGAAACACCCTCCAGGCTCACACCGCTGCCGGCCTTCCCTGGCTCCTGAATCGAGGTCTTTTGGGGTAAACCCCCCCGTTTTGTGGTCACTATAAAATCTTCACCCTCTCAAAACGAAAGCTCTTGGGGGAGTTTAAGAGGTGTCGGGGCGTTGACGCTTTTAAATTAAGGGTCTGCCTCGGAAGGAGGGGGCAAGTTCAGGGCAACCAGGGGATCAGGCCCAGCCAACGTGGGTTCATGAAGGGCAGGTCCCGCTTGATCAAGCTGATCTCCTTCGATGACCAGGTGACCGGCCTAGCGGATGAGGGAAAGGCCGCGGCTGTCGTCTACCTGGACTTTAGGAAAGCGTTCGACGCCGTCTCCCACGGCATCCCGCGAGAGAAGATGGCGGCTCACGGCCTAGACAGATTTACTCTTCTCTGGGTTAAAAACCGGCTGGCTGGCCGAGCCCAGAGAGTCGTGGGGAATGGAGCTCAATCCAGTTGGTGTCTGGTCGCTGGTGGTGTCCCCCCAGGGCTCAGTACCGGGGCTGCTCCCGTTCAACATCTTTATCAAGGATTTAGATGAGGGGATTGAGGGAGATCTCAGTAAGTTTGTAGCCTACACAAAATGAGGCGGGAGTGTTGATCTGCTTGAGGGCAGCAAGGCTCTTCAGACAGATCTAGAGAGGTTGGATCCTAGAGGTCTTTTCCAACCTTAATTGTCCCAGGATTCTACGATTATCCAGCTGACGCCAAAAATTCCTGCAATGCTGGAGCAGGAAGAGCTGCGCTCGAGGCGGCACCTCCAACAGCGTCCCCATGGAGACGGAAGCAGCCTGGAGTAAGGAAACCGGTGTTGTATCCGAATTCCCCAGGGAAACCCCCGCTTGGCCTGTTGAAGCTTCGCTCTCCCTAAGACAGGTTCTGAGCTGAGCCAGGCGCCTCCCAGCTTGGTGAGTCCCAAACCCACCGATCCCAGAGGTCACCAGCGCTGGGATTTCACCGGTTTCTCCCAGTTTCTCTTTTTTTCCCACTGGAGATGAGACTCGCACGAGACTCATTTCCCTGGGAAATGGGGCTGGAAGGAGTGGGAAAAGGAGCTTCCAGTTCTGTCCCTCAGGAAACAAGAAGCTCTGAACACTTCCTACCCTGGTCCCGCTGCAGTGTTGGCGCAAAGGGGCCTTTCGGGTCAGTCGTGGCCGTCGCCGGCTCTTTCCCTTTACCCCATCGCTCGGGACAAGGCTCATCGGCAGCCACCACCTCCGTAGGGTTTGCTTTGGGGTTTCAAGGCTAAAATTCTTGGGTTTTCTTAAGTTGCAGGAACATTCAGGCCAAGTTTCTACCTGGTAAAGACGTACCCGATAAAAATAACTCCGTCTCTTTGTAAAGAGCTCGATGTCGAGCTGGGCTTGGCCCCAACATCACTTTCACTTCCACAAAACCTTTGCAGAAGGACTTTCCTACCTCTATAAAACTACAAGATACTATGTATGGCAGTGGTTTAGGTCTTTAAATACAATTTAAAATCAAGACAGCTCTCGAGAGGCAAACAGCTCACCCAGGCTGCCTGTACCGTGGGGAAACGGAGAAGTTTCAGCTCAAAGACATCAAACCAGGATGCCCAGAGGAGCAGGAGCAGCGACTGGTGCTGTGGTCAAGTGGAGAGCTGGCAGGTAGAGGAATGTCCGACCAAACTCAAAGGGATGTTCAACCAAACCCAAAGGGCTGTCCGACCAAAGCCAAAGAGATGTCCAACCAAAGCCAAAGAGATGTCCAACCAAAGCCAAAGAGATGTCCAACCAAACTCAAAGGGATGTCCGACCAAACTCAAAGGGATGATGCAGAAAAGACGCAAAACCTCCCAACCCGCAGCCGTTTGCCGCCACGGCATCGCAAGCAATTCTCCGGTGGCCGCGCTGCTGTTATCACGGCGGGGCAACAAGCTCCGCCAGGAAAAATCCCTTCACCAGCGCTGCCAAAGGGGCAGTTCCAGAAAAAAAAGGCCACCAGCTCCTCCACATCCCGACTGGCGGGGCCAGGGCAGGGCCGTGGGCTACAAAGCAACAGCCCAGGCCAGGCGTGTTGGGCAACCTCGAATAAAAGCCGCCCGCTCCGCCGAGCGATCCGGCTGTAAGGAGGTCTGCCTGGAACCCCTTCGCCGCCTGTTCTCCAGGGAACGCTGTCGTTACAGCCGCCGTTCAAGGAAAAATTAAAGCCAGCTTCGCTCGTCCTCCCCAGGTCGCGGCGAGGCGCTGGCGGTTCAGCGGCTGCCGCTTCCAGTATTTCCCTTCCCGGCAGCCAGCCTAGATTCTTAACTGATTATTCAATTAGCAGCTTTCTAATTAACATTTTTCTTCCTTGACTGGTGGAACCAGTTCAGCCAAACGTTTTGGTCCGCCCGGAGACGCGGCTCTGGCCGGCTCTTCCCACCGAGCGGGCACCGGGTTTGGGTTGGCAGCTCGAGCAAGACGTTGCCGTTTAAAACCAGCTGATTTTAAGCCAGTTGGGAAAAAAAAAAAAAATAAATCCTATAACAGGTTAGTTTCCCCTCCCTGCCCTGCGTATTCTGGACTTTGATCTTTGCTCTTGAAGGGACCTGAGAGATGAACCACTCCCTTCCAGCACTCGGCGTGATTTATTCTTCCCCTCTCCGCGGCTTCCGGAGTCTGAGGTGCTGGTGGGAGGCAGAGGAGGGCTCTGGGAGCATCCACCCTGTTTCATCCAAGTGTGAGGGCCCAGTTAGAAAGTCTGGTGCATCTGCCCTAATATTAAAATGTCTTAAACTTCAGGATTCACCCGCACGGCCCCGGATTTCTCGGCACCACCCGCCACGCTGGCAGGGCCGCCGGGGTCAAACCGGCAGCAGATAAAGGGCTGGGTACCGGTGACTGGTGCACAGCCCAGGCTGCCAGGGCAGGAAAACTGGGGAGTGAAACAGCTCCCAACCAGCCCTGGCTTTACCTCGGGAGTCCTGGGGGTTCACCTTTGAAAGGAGTTTTCCAAACACAAGAGCTCTGTGAGAAACACGAAGGGGTGCAGCAGAGCGGCAGCGCATCCCGGGCTCCTTCATCCCCAAAAATGCCGATTTAGCCAAGTCTCAATTGGGCCCAGGGGGTGCAGACCCTAGGAGGGGGTCCCTGTCCATCCCTTGAGAGGAACTGAGGAGGAACTGAGGAGGAACCGAGGAGGAACCGAGGAGGAACCGAGGAGGAACCGAGGAGGAAGCCAGGCAGCACGACCTGTTTGTGCAGCAAACCCCGGCACGGAGCCCGGCGAGGCCTCGCTGCACCTCCGCTTGGGTTTACGGAGAAGGCATCACCAAATACCAACCACTCCCAAGCCAGCAAGGCTCGAGTTCTGTGGAACTGGGTCAAATGAAGATGATCAGACAGTTGGACAACTTTCTCTGCTCCAAGTTCAGCTCTTCCTCACCCCAACCGGTATCTCCAGGCCAGCTCGAGATGTTTCTGGTAGCTCGGCCCAGCCACAAATGGTTTTACTGGTTTAGCAGCTGCTCTGCACTGGGTGAGGTTTTGCTTCCAGGTCGCTGCTTGCAGCCCAGCTGAAACCCGGGGAGCTGGACACGATGTCCCACCCAACGATGTCTCAGCAGCCACCCAGCCCAACTCCACCACCTTTCTGCCCAGAGCGACCAACTTAACAGCAGAAGGCACCGGAACGACCACCTCATGCCACAGAAAGACCAAGAAGGGAGTAAAGACCCCCCAGTGCAGGGCGCTGGGACACGATCCGGCCCCCACGGCCGCAGCACCGGGATCCCGGCCGCCGTCTGTCCACGGTCCACCCAAGACACCCAACGGTGACACCTCCTGCAAGGAGACGCTTCTTGGAGCTCCCCTGGTTTCCAGCGTCAGGTTCCAGCGAGTTCCCTCCCTCCGGGTCTCGAGTTGCTCTGGTGGAAAATTCAAGGCCGAGCAGCTCCCGGTACATTTAATCCACCTTTTGTCTGGAAGCGGATCAAGGAGCGGGACACACGCGGACGTCACCAAAATCCAGGGCTGGAGAAAGTGCCGAGCCCATCCCCTCCAACCAGAGGGACCTGAGACAACAGGAGCTTGGAGCTCACGGCTTTTCCTTCCTTTGTGTTCATTAAAAAGGAGGAGAATCAATGGAAAGCGTTAGAGCCGTATCACGGAATTACGTTCCGGACACGTAACTTGGGGAGGATTTGAAAGCGTTGAAATCAAACCTCTCCTGATCCTTCTGCAGCATGAAGGGAAAACTGGAAGATAAAAACCTCAATGGGAAGAATTATTCCCTAGAAATAATGTCCTGGCTGCAGGGGACTGTGGGGAGAAGGACGGATTCATCCCAGGAGCCGTCCCCATCCCGCTCTAAAACTAACAGGGATTTTTTTTTGTCCTTAAGTAGCATGAAGAGCCGCTTTGGGTCTAATCTGGGAGCAGCAGGTATCAGGGGCAGAGGATGGAGGCACCTTTAGGAGCCTAGAAAGAGGGAGGAGATTGGATTTTCCCATCATGGGAGAAATAAAACCCCAGAGGTCTGGAATGATGGAGAAGACTGATGGGAGATGGGAAAGGAACTCCAGAATTGTCCAGCGGAGAGAGGACTGGTGGGAAAACAACCCAGCTGGAGACAGAGGGCAGGGCCAAAGAGCAGCTTCGGGTTCCAGTAACAACCGGGGAGACGAAGCCGGGCGGTGGGGAAGCTCCATTGGGAAGAAGCCTGGGTGTGAGTCCCGCAGGGAGCTGCAGAGCCTCGGGCACGGGCACAGCTCCCGGGACTCACCTGGGTGGGACTCACCTGCCCTCTCCGTGCCTCTTGGCTCCAAGCCCTGGCCCCTACGCCTTGTGTTCCCGACCCACGCCCACGGGAAATCTCGTTTCAGCAAGTCCGGGGAAGGAGCGACGGGCTGCTCCCAGCACAACCCAAACCTGGACGCTTGCGGATCTCCTCGACCAAGCAGCTTCTACATTCAAGCGGATTAAAGCAGCAAATTCCAAAATTTGCTGGAATTTACCCCAGATCTTCCCAGCCTTCCTCCCTACCCAGCCAGCTCCAGGGAAGCTGCTTTTTAGAGGGGATTGTTGGTTTCAAACAGACACCGAGAACAAAATTCATCCAGCTCCAGGAAGCTGGGGAGGGGTGAGGGGGGGAGGATATTTGGAGGTCAGCAAAGTTCTGACGGCGCCGTGAGGACCCCCGTTGCTGCGCCGCCTTCGCGCCGCTCGCCCGGCCTCGGGCTCAAGCCACCTTTCAAACCCGGCCAAGAGAAACCCTTCTCAGCTCTGCCTTCATCCATCATTTACGCAAAAGCTTCGGTTTCCATTATCGGAGCAGCCGGAGCCGGCGGGAGCAGAGACCTCGGCACGTCCCGCACAGACACATGAAAGATTCATTGGGCCGTCGGCAAACGCCCCGACCCCGGCTCGTGGTTGGGTTTTAGCCACGGGGAGCGGGCCGGGGCGGCTCGAACTCGAAACCGGCCCGGACGGCGGCGGTTTCACGTCCCCCGAAACCTCCAAACCTTCACCCGAAGCTTCCTCCGAGTCCGGCAGGAGACCGCGCGGCCCCTTCCGAGGATTTACAACCCGAGGCGGAGCAGAGGGAAAGGGGGAAAGCCAAGAAATACTCCCCTGTTACAAAAAGGGTGACGAGATCTCGAGCGCCCGAGCGGAGCGGCGGCTTTCGAGGGCTCATCCACACGAGGCTTGGGGATGACCCAGAAAAGAAGCCGCGCGGAGCCTGGGCGAGCGGCGGCCGGAGCCCCGCCGGGACCGCACCTTTGGTCCTGCGGTTTTCCGGCCTGTTTCCGAGCCAAGCCCGCTGGAAAGGTGAACGCCCTCCCTGGGGGAGCAGCTGCTGCGGGCTGGGCTTTGTTTTCCTCCCATTTCATCGTAAAACTCGCACTCAGCACCGATTGATCTTCTCCATCCTTCTCTCCCGCTCGGCAACCCCTCGGCCCTGCGCTCCTCACCACCTCGGGCGGATGCTCCCGCTAAAATCCTTCAAGACAGAGCAGCAAGATAAAAAACCAAATCCATTTCCAGCTCTTTTCCCTCCAGCTTTGCGCCCGCGCTACCGAGGAGGCTGCTCAACCTTCGGCTCCCCAGGCAGCGGGCGAAACGAATCGTCCGCGTTTTCTTCGGGAGAGATCCCGCTCCAACAAAACCGCTCCCCGGCGCGCGGAATCTCACAGCCGCTCCGCCCCAAAGCCGAAGCAACTTCGCGCCGATCGCTTTTTGCCACTTACAACCGATACGCCCCGAAGCCCACGGGAGCTACTCGGGTTTGGTAGCCGCGTCAGCAGCTCGCAGCCGAGCTCAGCTCTTCGACCGGCGTCGAACCGCGTCAGCGACTGGAAGAGTCCCCTCCACGCAGCTCGGCCCCTGGAGCAGGGAAAGTCTCGGCTTTCCACGCCCCAGAGCCGAGGGAAGACGACCGAGACGCGGCGCGGGGCTCGGCACGGGGTGACGACCACGGCCAAACCGAGGCACCGGGACGGCAGAGTCGACGGGTTCGGCTCCTCCCTCCGGGGCCTTTTCTGCCTGTGACCAAACCTCAGCGTTGCTACATCCGAACGAGCCGGGACAAGATGGAAACCAGGTTTCCAACGGCTGTGGATTGCAAAACAGGCGGCGGCCCGGCTGCCCGAACCGCGCCGGAGCTCAGCGGTGTGGGAAGAGCCTCGGTTCTCCTGCACCAGCCTTACCTTGAAGTCACCCAACGTCCTCCCTTCTCCTCACACCGTGAAACTCGGCCCCTCTGGAGCCCCTCGGCCCCTCTGGAGCCCCTCGGCCCCTCTGGAGCCCCTCGAGCGCCACCCAAAATGAAAACGTGAACGGTGGGAAGCAACTAGGACACAAAAATCCCCTCCGTGGT
Organism: Baryphthengus martii; assembly: GCA_013396935.1. Classification (NCBI taxonomy): domain Eukaryota; kingdom Metazoa; phylum Chordata; class Aves; order Coraciiformes; family Momotidae; genus Baryphthengus; species Baryphthengus martii. The sequence continues at coordinate 14,596 of VWZK01022126.1, forward strand.
AAAGGAGGAGCCGTGAGGTGAGAAGCAACCGCACGAGGAGAGCCCCGGGGCCAACCCTTCCCGGGCAAACCGGGCCTCGGAGAATCCCACCGTTACCTCTTCCTCGCTTTCGACTTTGGGATTGCTGGCTGTGCGCTTCAGATTGCTGCTCAGGCTGATGGTGACGGTGGCGTCCGACTTGGACCTCTGGTGAGTCCTTTTGGAAGGAGAAAGCCCCGTGTCGGGCGCCAGGCTCAACGACGGCAGCTCCCTCTTTTTGTAAGCCGGTTTCAACTCGTCCGAGAGGATGAGTTTCCGTAGCTTGGTCCCGCGGGAGTGTCGCTGAGTGGAGATGTGCATGTCCGAGGAGTAGGCGCCCAAGAGAAGGGCGCACTGCAGGGAGAAGTTGATGCTCTGCCGGCAGCGGTGCACGATGTAGGGCTTGATGGCGTCTCCCACGTCCTCGTCCATGTGGATGTACATGTTGAGCAGCTGCGGCAGGTAGAAGTCCACGTCTTCGTTGCGGAAGCAGAACAACCTGTTGCCGATGTAAGCCTGCACGCCGGGCTCCTTCGAGTTGTACAGGTACGAAATGGCCATGGAGATATCGAAGAGTTTGGATTCGAAGAGTCGGAGGAGCCAGGATTGCTTAGCAGAGTTGTTCTTCTGCCGTTTCCGGGCCGTTTTCACCGTGTTGGCCACGGTCTCGTCCTCCTCTTGGATCTTGGAGGCCGTGCCGGGCGGATCGTCCAAGCATTTGATTTCACAGCCCTCCCCGATGTCTCCGTTGGCCAAATCGCCGGCGGCCTGCGGGGCGCGCTCCGCCTCGCCGCCATCGCCCGTGTCGGAGGAGACGCCGCGCATCAACTTGACCTTCTCCAGGACTTCTTCGCAGGCTTTCTTCGCCACCTCGGGGTCGATGACCGCCAGCTCCCCGACGCCTTCCGTGATGACGCTGAGGGACGTGCCGCCATTCCCTTGGGATGCTGAGCCGGGCGCCTGCTCCAAGCCTGTCCCTCGGGCTGGGTCTACGACAGAGTCTCCCATAGCAGTGGCGGGTCGGCACACCTCAAAGCTGGAAAGAAAAGGAGACGAAAACCAAAAAAAAGTTAGGGATGCGATCTATGGAAGGGTTCTGCTTCCAGCCTGGAGGTGGGAACACGGGAAGGAACCCATGGTGGGATAAAACTGAAGGGGAACCAAGAACTGAGATGAGGTTTGGCGCCAACCTTTTCCAAAGGAAGCTCAGGGGGGACCTTCTCACTTTCGACAGGAGGTTGGAGCCAGCGGGGGTCGGGCTCTGCTCCCAAGGAACAAGAGGGACAGGCCTCAAGTTGCCCCAGGGGAGGTTGAGGTTGGAGCTGAGGAACAATTTCTTCCCCTCTAGGGTTGTCCAGGCCTGTCCCAGGCTGCCCAGGGCAGGGCTGGAGTCCCCAGGATCACTGGAGGGGTTTCCAAGGCCTGGAGCTGTGGTGCTGAGGGACAGGGGTCGGTGGTGGGACTCCAGGAGTTCCAAGGGCTCTTCCAACCCGAACAATCTGATGTTTCTCTGAAAAGCCTCTGTCCAGAGGGAAGATGCCCCTGACCCAACACGCCCCCCACAAGCCGGCCCAGCTCAAGGCCGAGCTGCTCACGTCGGGTTTTAAAGGTCTTCCCAGCGCCCCTTCCACTCAGCTCCAGAGCTGTAAACACCTCTCAGTCATCAAACCCAAGTTCCCCGTTACCATGACGATCAAAAAAACCTGAGCAAGCCAAAAAGAGAACGAGAAGGGAGGAAAAAAATTAAATAACCGGCTTTCTTTACGCCCTCCCTCCCTCAAAGGCTTCCTGCAACGCTCGGCCTCCGCGAGCCGCAGGCCGAGTGACCCCGTGACTCCGCTTTTTCCGAGAGAAAAGGGAATTTATTCCCCACGCTCAGCTTCGACCCGCTTGAGGACGGAGGCGAGAGCGGCACGAGGCGCTCGCTGGCGGCAAAATCCCCGCCGGTGCCGGAGCGGGACCCGAGTTTGCGGCAACAAGGTCCCCGTTTTCAAAGCCCAGACGTCGCTCACCGGCCAGACTCGGCGTCTCCCCAATTCCTGCTTAAAAATACGATAAACGACGGATCGAACGCACTTCCCGCTTCCAGTGCTGGATCCCTACGGAGAACCCGCAAAGAGAGGCGCTTGGTGCCGAGTGAAATCAGCCTCTTGGGGAAAAAACAAGGCTCTTTTCAACCCTCCCGTCCTTCCCGCCGCTCCGGCTGCTTCCCTTCGATCGCTCATCCGCTCCGAGACGGCGGCCGGCGATCCGCGGAAGGGCACGCCGTCTTCTCCGAACGGGAAAGCGCCGCGAGAGGATTGTCAATTCCCTCCCGCTTTTCACGTCCAGCACGGCGGAAAAAAACGACTGTCTTTGGAAACAAAAAAAAGAGAAGTTCACTGAACCATTTTCTGCCCGTCTGCTCCTCCGGAGATCCCCTTCCCAGCCCCCGGCCACCCGGAGAGGCTGCGCCCGGAGGGTTCCGGCAACGACGTATTTCCATTAATTTAATGATCTTGGTTCATCCAACGAGACAATTCCCTGTTAATTTAACAACCTCGGTTCATCCAACGAGATATTTCCCTATTAATTTAATGATCTTGGTTCATCCAACGAGGTATTTCCCCAGTAATTTAACGATCTCGGTTCATCCAATGGGATATTTCCCCAGTAATTTAACGATCTCGGTTCATCCAATGGGATATTTCCCCAGTAATTTAACGATCTCGGTTCATCCAACGGGATATTTCCCCAGTAATTTAACGATCTTGGTTCATCCAATGAGATATTTCCCTGTTAATTTAATGATCTCGGTTCATCCAACGGGATATTTCCCCAGTAATTTAACGATCTTGGTTCATCCAATGAGATATTTCCCCGTTACTTTAACGATCTTGGTTCATCCAATGAGATATTTCCCCATTAATTTAACGATCTTGGTTCATCCAACGTGATATTTCCCCAGTAATTTAACGATCTCGATTCATCCAACAAGATATTTCCCTGTTAATTTAACAACCTTGGTTCATCCGACGAGATATTTCCCCGGTAATTTAACGACCTCGGTTTATCTGTTTATTTTCACAAGCCACTCCACCTCCCAAGACGGGAGGAAGGGGCGAGGAAACCCCTCAGCGCTTCCTCCTCCACATTCCGAGCGAGTCGAACGGAGGTCGGTGCCGTCCGGAGGCCGAGCGCCGCTTCCCAGAGACCGAGTCTCCTCCTCTCGTTTTCCGAGCACTTAAAAGCTCGAACGAGGAGGTGCCAAAACACCAAAAAGCCGGACCAAAGTTCAGCGGTTTGAACCGAGCTGAACGGCGTCTTTCACCCCGGCGGCGACATACAACGTTTCCCTCTGTCCCTGCCGTTCCCGTCGGCACAAATCCCGCGTGCCTCAAATAGTTGTGGTCGCTCAAATCCTGCGGGCCCCGCCAGCCGAAGGAAGTCGTTTTTCCTTCCCAGCCTTGCCCCACAAAAGCCCAGACGATCTAATTTTTCACTTAACGCCGCGCCGGCGGGAGGAGAGCCTTCGGAAGGTGGGATGTGAAGAGGAGCGGAGCGGAGCCGGGGTCGAGGAAGAGTCACACGGAACCCGGCTCGTGCCGGAGCTTCCGAGCTCCCTCAAACGCAGCCGCGCCGGGGGCAGAAGTATCCGCGATCCCGAGCGGCTCGGCCGCCCGCGGAGGCTTTTCCGAGCCCCAACTCGTTTATCCGACGCAGGGAAATGCCTCTGACCTCCTCCTCAGGATGGATGAAAGGAGAAAAAGGGCGGAGGATCCCATTAAACCTCCCTCTCCGGGCGCACGGGGCATGCAGGCGAAGCCTGGTGCAATTCCAAACCTCCTCCGGATCTGACCCGACCTACTCACTCCAGGTATCCCGGTGACTCCGCAGCACCCGGCACAGAGCGGCTCCCACCTCCACGGCCCAAACTCCCCGATCCTTTCACCGCTTTCGCCGGTCTGGCCGGGCCCGGAGGAGCCCGGAACGCCGGCTCTGCCCCGGAGAGGAGCCGATCGGCCGGAGCTGGAACCGCTGGGTGGGTTAAATGTGGATTAAGGAGCCGCACAAGATCAATCCACCCACGGGCCCGCGGCGTTATCCCTGCACCCCCGGCACGGCTCCGAAATCCCGGTGCTGCTTCAGTCGGTCCATTGCTTTTTTAATTATTCCCATTATTATTATTATTAATTATCCTCCTCCTCAGCCCCCCCATCCCAACACTTCCACAGCCACCTCCTTGGTGACATCCCCACACCGGAGCCCGCCAAGGACACGTCTCCGCTTCCCCCAAACCCCACTTTGGGAATTCCCTCCCCGCCGTCCGTTAAAACCCCATCACCACGCACCATTTAGCCCCGGAGGCTCCGGATAACTCCTCCCGATCGTTGCTCTCTCCAAGGATAAACCCCCCGCTCTCCCCCTCGGCCGCACGCGCTGAAGCGATCCCGGCTGGAAAACAGGCTGAGCTGAATTCAGGGGGATCATCCTCCACCCACGGCCGTCACGGGCCAAGTTTCTCTCTGGCGGAACAGCCCTGAAGTCAGGGATTAAACACGGAATAAAGGGAAGCTCCGATTAGCACCGAAACTCTCGGGAAGGGTCGAAAGCGGAGGGAGAACTCCGGGAACGGAGCTGTGGCTTTACAGGGGGGAAAAAAAAAAAAAAATCCCAAAAAGTCTCGCTCCTGCCTGACTTGGCTAAGGAATATCAGCCCTGGCAAAAACCCAGGAGGACAGGATGGAGTCTCACCAAGACATCTGGTCTCTATTAGGCCGCCCGGCTTTTCGTTTCGCTCCGTGCCGACGGCCTTCCGCAACTTGCCGCGCCTCCAGGAGGGCCACGGGAGTTGGGATGGGGGGCAACAAACCCGGTGGAAGCGGCGAGTTTGGGCTGTCAAGTGTTGGAGAATCACCGGATCCTAGAACGTTACGGATCGGAAGGGACCTCTGGAGATCCCTTCCAACCCCCCTGCCAAAGCAGGAGCGCCCAGGGCAGGCCTCATGATCCCGAGGGAAAAACCCCCTGAGGCGGCAGTTTGGAAGTTGGGGAAACTGAGGCAACAAAGGGACCGTGACGGACCCGGCTGGCGGGGAAAACGGGCCCGTGCGGCGAGTGCCATTGGGACGAGGGCAAATAATTCTTCCCAGGGGGGAACCCTGCGTCCTCTTTCCAGCCCGAAATCCCCTTCCAGGATTGAGATCCCACCAGTTTTTCCGCGCTCGGCTGAAGCGGATTCGAGCTCTGCACGGCACCGGGGGCTCATTCTGCTGGAAAAAAAAAAACCTTCACGGGCAGGTTTCCGACATCCCGAGGAGGAGCTGCCTGCGAATCCACCGCACAAGCGACTTTTCTCCCGCCGGAGCATCCTCGAGGCCGCGCAGCGGGGAGTAGATGGCAGAGGGAAAGCCAAAAAAGGTGGATTTTCAGGGAAAAGGGCAGGAGGAGGCCAGGAGCCGGAGCCTGAGCAGCACAGACGGACAGGATGGGCTCCCGACCGCCTCGTGTCGGCAACTCTTAGCTGAAGCGGTGCCTCAAATCCCGACGTCTCCGTAAGGGAGATGCCAAGAAATTCCCACTCCGAGCATCCAGCCACCTCCCAACTGTCAATAATCCGTGTCTGTGGTATCCAAGCTGTTCCACTTCCCCCAGCCCCGGAGCAGTGGGAAGAGGGAAAGCCGCAGCCGGCCCCAGAACCTCCCCACTCGTGCTGCTTTCGCTCCTTCTCCTCCCTAAAAGACGCAGCGCCTCGGGAAGGAGTTAAATCCGGCGATTTACTTACAAATTCAAAAAAACCCTGGATTACGGGAGCACTAAAATCTCCCTCACCTCCGAGAAACGCCGGGAAGGGCCCCAAACCCCTCGGAAAAGGGTTGGTTTGGGTTTTTTTCGGTGCTGCAAAAGAGGAGGAAATCCCTTCGCAACCCCCCCCAAACACCTCCAACCTCTTCCCTCGCACTTCTCCTCCGCCTCCCGAGGAGCATTAATTAGGATTAACGAGCAAGGACAGACCCTTCCATCCCGGCAACCCGCTCCGAGCGGCGCTGGCACCGCCACCATGGGAAGTTTCCTCCTCCCAAGGATCACAAGGTACTCGGCGGCGCCGGAAAGTTCCCACATTGGCGTCTAGATGTAAATTCCCTCCTTCAGGTCGGCGGCCACAGGCACATCCCAGTCCTTCTTTAAAATGGGACTCGGAATCGGGATGGAAAACGGAAGGAAAAAAAAGGCAGGAGCCCCCAGCCCCGGCTCGGACTCTCCTGCCGCCGATCCAAGCGCGGAGCCCGAGCCGCCCGATGCCGGAACGGATTCAAGGAGCCCCCGAGGGCGGCGCAGCCTGAAATCCCACTCGGAATTCCGAGCGGGAAGCGGGAGACGACAACCTCGAGCCCCAGGCCTGGGGGCTGACTCCACAAGGAGCAAACCCCTCCAGCGTTCCGGGATTTCCTCCCGCCGCGGCTCGCTCGAGCAGAGAGCGACGAAACTCCCGCCGGGAGCTCGAAACCTCCGAGGTCCTGAAAAACCTCTGCTCCCCCGGCCAGCGCCGGGAGGAGGACGGGTGGGAACTGGAAACCAGCGTTTCCACCCAGTTACTTCCCCACGGGATAAGGAGAAGCAGGGGGACGGCGAAGGGAGGGGTGAAATATTATTTATCACGTCCGAAGTCGCCATCAACTCGAAACAAAAGGTTTCAAGGGGAGGGAAAAAAGAGCATGGAGGGGTTACGGACCCACGGCAAAGGTGCATTTTGAGGAAGAGCGGCTCAGCAGCCCACCGACCGAGCGCGTTACGTAACGGCTCCGGTCCTTAAGTGGATATTTTAGGCAATTACAAAGCGCGAGGGGCACCAGATGGCTCCGGGAGGAGGGGGAACCGGGCAAAGCCCAGTCAGAAACGCCAGCCTGACGTGACAACACACGGAAAAATCGGCCCAAAAGGTCTCTCAACGAGGCCTTGCGACACTTATCCGGTTTGGCTACAGCCCGAGCCCCGTGGGGCCAGCGGGGTCGGTCGGGGGTGGGGGGTGTGTGTCCCCGCGTTGGGACAACGGGACCGAGGGAAAGCGGCTGCAGAGGTTGCGGCCCTGGAAGGATAACGATCGGGAGAAGGAGAAGGAGAAGCTGCGGTACCTGGTGCAATCCCATCCCGAGCGGCCGCCTCTCCCCTCTCGGATACCGACGGCCGGGGCGACGCAGGCGGCTCATCCTGGGGCAGCGGCTCCGCGGGGCTCCGGGGACGATCGGTTGTTGCTGAGGGAGGGTGGAAAAAGCCAAATAAAAAAACCCAACACAACAACAAACAAAAAAACAACAGGAAAAGATGATTTTCCTGCGCGACGAAGCGCCCTGGGCCCGCAAAGCCCCGACCGCCGGTACTTGGCGAGCCCGGCGGAAGCCCCGGGGGCCCGGCCGGAGAGGAAGCGGCGGCTCCTCGGTAAGAGAAGCGCAGCGAGGCCGGGGGAGGCGACTGACCTCCCGGAGCGGCCGCGAAACCGGCCCGAGAGACACCCCCACACCCCCCTCCCCCGGGGCTGACGGT
>VWZK01022128.1:0-10224 GCA_013396935.1 Baryphthengus martii
GAGAAAACATTTTCCTTCATAATTCTCCGTTAGCTCTAAGTTTCTTGTGAGGCTGATGGCGCTAGGCCCAGGAGTATTGCATTGTCTTAGTCTAGACTAGAGGTGACAAAAACATGAATAAGAGAGACCAATAAATTGCACCAACGTGGGACAGAATCTCTGGGCCCACTGGAGGTGGTACAAAGTATTACTCTTGGGTACTGCTACATGAGAACTTAGCACCAAAGAGGAATCCAGGAGCTGTTGTGAGGGCTGTGAGGAAAAGTATAAGCGTGCTCAGCACCCGTTCCATGATGCCTGCTGTATCAAATATTCCTCATTGTTGAGGTCACACGTAATATTTTGGTGATGGATTATGCAGCGATCGGGGTCAAACTATGGGAATTCACGCTGCCCGATTGAATCATAGAACTGTTAAGGTTGGAAAAGCCCTCCAAGATCATTAAGTCCAACCTTCTACCCAACGCCTCCATCTCCACTAGACCATGTCCTGAAGTACCACATCCACACATTTTGTGAACACCTCCAGGGATGGTGACTCCACCACTTCTCTGGGCAGCCCTTTCCAGTGCCTGACTACTCTTTCAGGAAAGAAATTCTTCCTCATAGTCAATCTGAACTTCCCCTGGTGCAACTTATGGCAATTCTCTCTTCTCCTGTCATTATTTACTAGGGAAAAGAGGCCAACACCAACCTCACTACAACCTCTTTTCAGGTAGCTGTAGAGAACAATAAGGTCTCCTCTCAGCCTCCTCTTCTTCAGGCTAAACAATCCAGCTCCCTCAGCCACAAATCACAAGACATGTTCTCCAGACCCCTCACCAGCTCCATTACCCTTCTCTGGACCCGCTCCAGCCCCTCAGTGTCTTTCTTACCCTGTGGTGCCCGGAACTGAACCCAGTGCTCAAGCTGTGGCCTCACCAGTGCCAAGTCCAGGGGCACGATCACTTCCCTCCTTCTGCTGGACACAGTATTCTTGATCCGGGCCAGGATGCCGTTGGCCTTCTTGGCCACCTGGGCACACGCCGGGTGTCAACCAGCAGGTTGACAGGTCCTTTTCTGCTGAGCAGCTTTCCAGCCACTCCTCCCTAAACCTGTAGCGTTGCCTGGGGTGACTGCAACCGAAGTGCAGGACCCCGCACTTTGTCTTCTTAAACTTCGTACAGTTGACCTCAGCCCATTGAGCCAATTGATTGGGCCTTGTGGAGACTATGTTGAAAGGGATGGAATTCTTGTTACCTGCTTTTAGATATTTGTGTGGACAATAGTCATGTAGTGACTTTACAGCGACTGGAGAAAATTAAGCATTTGTGGGATGTGGGTCATCAGACCTGTTTTAGACATCTACGTTTGTTGTCTAATATGTGCCTATTTCATATTGACTTAAGTTGCACCAGTGGAGGTTTACACTGGATATTAGGAAAAATTTTTTTAATGAGAGAGTAGGGAGGCCTTGGAACAGGCTGCCCAGGGAGGGGGTGGAATCACCATCCCTGGAAGCATTCAAAAGACGCGTGGATGTGGCACTTGAGGACATGGTTTACGGGTCATGATAATGTTAAGGAGACAGTTGGACTTGATGATCTTGAAGGTCATTTCCAACTTTAATGATTCTATGATTCTCTGTGGCTTAGAATTCTAACTACAGGTGAAGAGAATTCCCACCTCACATCTGCCTTCTTAAATCTGTTCTGTTGTCTCCTTCTATGGTTCTTCTTGATTCACAGCATATTAATTCAGGAGCAGGGTATGTCATGGACCAATCCATTGAAAGACTGATTGTCCCATTCAGAATTGTCCTGAGCATTTGTGGAATACACTGACAATATACTCTTGTTAAATCCCAGAGTTATTCTTCCAATCAGCATTCCCTCCTAGCCCAAAAGTATGTTAGCACCAAAAAAAAAACCCACGGAATTGTTTCCTGATGTGTAAAACTACGTTGCCATTCCGTAGCTCTTCCATTTGGGCTGGGAGCCAACTTCTAACAATTCTTGGAACTGGCCATGCCCCCAAGTCTGTCTGCTAATCCCAGAGACAGTAGGTGTCCAAAAGCTGACTGTCCTTCTGAAAGTTGTTAAATGGTTTAGCTACAACCAGATGCTCTGGGCCTGACGTTTGTCCTTGTTGTTTTCCAAATGCCGAATTAATCACATTCTTGTCTCTGGGGTGTGATCTCTGTTTTCTCTAGTTGTAGCCACCCATTGTATGGAACTTTTGACAATTCGTGAGTGGAATCTCCACGAATTCAACCGCACAAATCCCAAAAAATATGATTTTTTCATTCTTTGCATTCCTTCACCTTCCTTCCAGTGACCGTGAAAAAAAACTAGACAACATAAGAATAAGAGAAGTTCGTGAGGGTGAAAGAAGATGATTAAAACCTCAGTGGTTTTCTCTTGCCTAGCAGAGTTCCTTAATTACTCAATCTGAGGAAGAAGGAACTTCTTCCTGATTTCAATTTTTATTTGATGAAGACTGACCAGCTGCTACTTTTCATAGGAAAGTGCATTATATTTTTTTAAATCTCTTTCTTAGTTTGTAGGGGTTTTTTTTGTAGTGGAACTTTCTTCCCATTTTTGTATGTAGTCAAGGGAATGCTGTCTGCACATTCCAGCCACATTGGAGAAATGGATTTATTAAAAAGAAATAAAAATAAAATCAAACCAAAACCGAAAACAACCATAAAAAAAAAAACTAAAAAGTAGCAATCAAGAAAACTTTTTCTATAAATGCAGCTGTTGCTTCCAAAGGGACATCTCATCTGCTACCTTTACAATTTGACAGTCCTCAGAAGTCGAGATAGTCCATTTAGGCCTTCAATAGAAAGATGAAAACCTTTAGCAGAACTGGGTGCTTCAGGCACTCTGTGTAGTTTGTTTGTAGTTTCTCTTCACTTTAGTTACTGCTTTTTGAAAAAGTTTAGAAATGAATGGAGAACCAGTGCCAGCAAACGTAGAACTAACTACACTGGGAGTGCCCCAGTGTAAGGGTAGCCCCAGGAGTAACCTCATTTAAAATCCTACAGAAGACAGGATGACTCATATTTAGAGGCAAGTAGTATTTTTTTCTAAGCACATCCGCTCACAATTGCTCTGGAAAATCTCAAGAAAAATAGGAATGATCTCCAATTTCAAGTGGAGTAAAAGAGTTACACAGAATGACACAGAATCACGGAACTGTCATGGTTGGAAGAGACCTCTAAGATCACCGCATCCAACTGTCAACCAAAAACAAAAAAAAAAGAATGAAAAAAAAAAAATGCTCTTAATGAAGGACTTAAGGTTGTTCATTGTAATCCCCTGAGGATCCCAAGGAGGGAAAGGAAGGAAAATCTTGGTGTTTTCTAATCTGAAGACTTGAAATTATAGGGAAGTTGTTGCAAAGTAAATGAAGTTAAGATGATGTCAGCACACTTGTACAAATTTATGGTGTGCTAGCTGCTTGACTGTCTCTTTATGCAGAGACTGGAGTGCACTTCCAAGGGAAATAAGCTCACACGCATAAAATAATAAGGAAGTCAGGTGGTGTAAGTAGGAAATCAGGTGGTGTAAGTGTAATAAGTCCTGCACCAATAGATTTACTTCATGAGAATTCAACTTAATGGTTTGGAGTGAAATGGTGAACTGAGGGCCCTCTCACTGATGGCTGAATTTTTCTGTTTTAAAGGCTCTGCAGTTTCATTCTGCCTACAGGGAAGTTTTTTACATCCTCCTTGGCTAGTTAGTGGAATATCAGGCTGTGTGGCCACGGTGTCTCCCATCAGTCTGCACAACACATGCCTCATCCTAGAACAGAGATAGCGTGGAAAGTAAAACAAAAGCCAGCAAAAACAAAACAAAAAATTAATAAAAAGGCTTTTAAAATAAAAAAGTCTCTTCAAATACTTAGCAGCTACTACAGGATTTTTATTTATAGCTTCCTGTTGTCTTCTAAAAGACAGAAAGAGAGTTGGTGGAAAAAGTACTAATTGTTGTTTCTTCTTTGTACCATGGATATAAAACGAACACGGATATAAAATGAATGGCTTTGCTATCTTTCTCAAAGTCATTTGCATCTTTGTCCTCCATGAAGAACTCTCTCTCAGACAAAAGGTCAAGGCCATCCATCTGCAGCGCCGAAGCTGAAAAGCATCCCACAACAATGTCTCTCAGGTTGTAACGTTCGTAGGAAAAGGTTCCGAATCGGAGAGGGCTGAGTGGGTGGAGAGAACGGCGTGTTCCCAGCGAAGCACGCTTCTCGCAGCTGAAGCCTTGGTGACCCTTGGCCATAACACAACAATCGAACCGGGTTTCGTTATTTCTTCGAACTTCTTGATTCTTGCTCCGTAACACAGAGGATTGCACTTGACAAAACGTTGAAAGGTGCTAAGGCCTGTTTCTATTACCCAGCCGGCCTTGGTATAAACTGAAATAACACCATTTCTATCCGAAGAATTACATTTGACTCGTTTAAATGAGATTCTGGTCTTGTATCTGCTTTCCCGTTTTCCCAGTGGCAGGAACAATTAAATGAAAGTGCTACAGTGAAAACCAGTGTAGAGAGCAAGAGAGAGCTGGTATTGCAGAGACTAGAAATGACTGTGCTGTTGGCATAATACTAATAAATAAACTGTGTGTGACATTAGGAAACAGCTTTTTCTGTGTTGAATAAGGAAAATATTTTTAGGAGAAATGTAAGAAACAAGAAGCAGCAATGAGGAATAGAGAGGTCTGGCGTGCAAGCGTAGCTGTGTGTCGTGCGTGAAATGCGTTCTCGGCTTAACCGTGGAGTTTTTATACATGGAATAAAATGATAATCAGTTCAGGGTCTTTGGAGGCATCTGTTTCAAGATGGGGCTGATCAATACCCAGCTGAATGTGAGCCAGCAGTGTGCCCAAGTGGCCAAGAAGGCCAACAGCATCCTGGTTTGTATCAGCGTGTCCAGCAGGAGAAGGGAAGTGATTGTGCCCCTTGACTCGGCACTGGTGAGGCCACAGCTTGAGCACTGGGTTCAATTCTGGGCCTCTCACCCCAAGAAAGGCATTGAGGGGCTGGAGCGAGTTCAGAGAAGGGCAACGGAGCCGGTGAAGGGTCTGGAGAACAAGTGCTGTGAGGAGCAGCTGAGGGAGCTGGGCTTGTTTAGTCTGGAGAAGACAAGGCTGAGGGGAGACTTTATTGCTCTCTACAACTCCCTGAAAGGAGGTTGGAGTGAGGTGGTTGTGGCCTCTTCTCTCGGGTAAGTAACGACAGGACAAGAGGAAATGGCCTGAAGTTGCAGCAGGGGAGGTTTAGATGAGATATTAAGAATTTCTTTCCTGAAAGAGCAGTCAGGCACTGGAACAGGCTGCCCAGGGAGGGGGTGGAGTCACCATCCCTGGGGGTGTTCAAAAAACGTGTAGAGGAAGGACTTGAGGACAGGCTTTAGTGGGATGGTGAGGTGCTTTCTTTTTTTGTGTGTTTTGTGCTTTTTTTGTGGGTTTTGGGGAGATTAATGGTTGGACACAGTACTCTTAGTGGTCTTTTCTAACCATGGCTGTTCTGTGATCCTGTGATTTTCAGAGCCGAATCTTAAATTAGGTGTGATTATTAAAGGGACTGTGTGTCCTTTTGTTAAAATCTCTGCTCAGAAAGGAGTTGGACCAACCCAGTAACCTATTTTGCAAAGCTGAAAAGAGTAATTGTAGCCAGTCCTTTTCCTACAAGAAATATTACCTGTTAGGAGAAGTACAGGTTCTGTCACTCTACCACTGAAATGCCCAGCATCCACAGGGAGGAGTATCCCTATGGCAAATCCAAGCTTTTCTTAGGCTTTTCCTGGAACAGGCTGAGCGTCCACATGTCGCATCAACTCGCTTATGAGACCGGGTTTGCCGCTAAGAGCTTTAGTGAAGATGAGACACAAAAATTTGCTTCTTATGATTGGTTTAAGTCTTAAACATTGGTAAAGTGCACCGGTGTGTCCTCTTGAGCTATGGTTTTTCAGCACGTAACTGGGAAACTGCAGAAGATAATTAAGGCAGAGCTTGCACCGTCAGAAAGGACAAAGTAGGCACTGAAAGGAGAAGGCAACGGCGTTGTTGCTCAACCTCTTTCCCACCACGTACCACAGAGGAGTGTGAATCACACCGAATGATGCTAATAAAGCCAATTTCTGTCATCCCCAGTTAGCCTTCATCAGCCTCAGGGCTTGGGTTGCAAGGCTGTGTTTGAGCTGTGGGGTAGAAGTGCTCTCCAGTGCGCCCTGCGGTCTCTTCTCCTTCTCTCCAAACGTCCTTTGGCCCTTTCTACCTTCATGGCCGGAATTTCCTTCCAGCGGGAGCCAGAGCACAGCGCGGGATGTTGCAGTGAGAGCTCTCCCAGCTCCCACATTTCAGGCAGAGCCTAGACACGTTCCCGTGGGAGCTGAAAACAACCCTGGTGTACAATACCGTGCTGATAGGGCTATCACCAAATACCACGTGGGGTCTGATTTCAGCTCCTCCCACTGTTTTCAAGCATGTTTCCAAATTGCAGCGGATAACGAGGATAAGTTTTTCTTTGATCGTTAAGCAGCGATGCCACGCCAAACTCACTATGTGTAATGCAAGATTTTTCTCAGGAAAGATTTTGGAAGAAAAAATATTCTCTTTTTTATTTTCTTTTTGTTTTTTTTGTGGTAAATACCTGAATTATTGCCTTGCACACTAGTGATTTATCATTTGACGTTAGGAGAATCTCATTTGTTGAACAAAGCCAAGCCACAAGTATGTAACTTTTACTGTATATCCAGACAGTATGAATTATTTTGAAGGTCTAATGAAAAGCCCTTTGATGAATGCCCAATGAGGGAATAAATAGATACCTGTGAAAGGGTCATGTGCCTGCCTAATGAATAACCCAGGTTATTAAATCCCCATGATCTTTAGGAATGAAAAAAATACGTTGTGTATCAGTGAGAGCTAAACAGGGCCTGTCATTAGAGGAGCTGGATTCTACAGCTGGATTCCACACCTCTCCTTTCTAGTTCCTTTTTCAGTTCTGTATATTAAGCTTCCAGGGTTGGGTTCTACCATTAATTGTTGTAGTTGGATTCTTGACTGAAGAAGCATTCACCAAAAATGGATCGTTTGGAAAAACTCTTCTGTTCTGTGTACAGGAGGTACTGCCCACTGCAGCAAATTGTGACAGAAGCAAGAGCTGCAGCAGCTGAGGGTACCCTGATTTTGATGCTGTGTTGTACTGTCCTGTTATCATGCTGTTCAGAGAGGAAGGGACAGACTCCAGGGTGAGTTTAGCACTAGGCTAGAAGTCAAGGATCTACGTTCATGTCCCTGCTCTGCAACAGATGGGCCTGGCCTGGAGCATCTGGAGTATTGTGTCCACTTCTGGGCTCCCCAGTTCAAGAGAGACAGGGAAACACTAGAAAGAATCCAATGGAGGCTGCAAGAATGATGAAGGGACTGGAACATCTCTCTTATGAGGAAAGGCTGAGAGCCCTGGGGCTGTTTAGTCTGGAGAAGGGAAGGCTGGGAAGGGATCTTCTTCATGTTTCCAAATCTCTGAGGGGTGGCGGTCAAGGAGGAAAGGCCAGTCTCTTGTCTGTGGTGCCCTGGGATAGGACGAGGGGCAATGGGCACAAACTGGAACCCAGCAAGTTCCACCTCAACAGGAGGAGAAAATTCTTTACTGTGAGGGTGACAGAGCCTGGAACAGGCTGCCCAGAGAGGCGGTGGAGTCTCCTTCTCTGGAGACTTTCCAGCCCCCCCTGGATCTGTTCCTGTGTGTCCTGCCCTGGGTGATCCTGCTCTGGCAGGGGGGTTGGACTCGATGATCTCCAGAGGTCCCTTCCAACCCCCACCATTCTATGATTCTATGATTCCATGAATACTATGTGCACTTCTGCTCTATCTATACAGTAAGGACAGTTGTGCTCAGCAGGTTGTGCTGAGGACATTTCAAATGTCACTTAATTGCTACTGGATGGATGTAACATTTTTGCTGGAAAATATTTCCGGTGAAATCTCCATCTTCTGTTGGAACGGACAAGAAGGTTTTCTGGATTGTTTTATTTCCTTCCCTTCTCAGACTGCAAGTGAAGACCAAATGGTTTGGTGGATTTCATCAGGCTGAGCTGCAGAGTGGTTCTCAGGAATGTGGTGATGCAGGAGGCAGCGTATTGCATTGCCTTTCTAATTCCATTATCTGCACCCTCTCTCAGATACTACCATTCAACTAAGACCAGAATTTGTTATCCCCTAATAATGGATTCATTCCTTCTTACTGCGAAAGCACAGTATAATATTCAGTCCAGATCACTGGAACAAAGTCACTGTGTCGCTCTCTCTTTCTCGGCCACATTTAACCTGCACGACGTTTCTCCTTCTGTATTTTTACCGATAGCCAAGCGCTTAGCCATGTACCAAGAACCTGATTCCGAGGAAGACGAGGCAGCCCCAAAAGGAGGAACTCTCTCCCAGCGTGATAGTATCTGCAGCCACCAGAGCATCAAAGTCATCCACAGAAGCCAGAGCACCAAAACCCACCGGCGCACGGGTAGCAGAGCGGAAGCAAAACGAGCAAGCATACTCTCGAAGCACACTGCGTTCAGTAGCCCAATGGTGAGTCCTGAGAACACGCTGTGGCTGGTGAGGCACTGGAAGGGGTTGCCCAGAGAAGCTGTGGAGCCTCATCCCTGGCAGTGTTGAAGCCCAGGCTGGATGAGGCTCTGAGCAACCTGCTCCAGTGGGAGGTGTCCCTGCCCATGGCAGGGGGGTTGGAATGAGATGATCTTTCAGGTCCCTTCCAACCCAAGTCATTCTATGATTGTTTGATTCTAACTAAATGCACAGTGCCCTGTATCTTTTACTAGAAAAAAATGTCCTGAAAAGGGAAAAGTAAAGAGAGTTGTATCACATTGTGTACCTCTCACAGACCTCATCTTGATATTTTTCTTCTGTAATCACAGCTGTTTGTACAAAACCAGTAAGTGCTGGCAGATCTTATCTCAGTATTTTCTTTGTGGGAACAAGCTATAGGTAAAGGCATTCTGAAACCTTTGTTTTAGTTATATCTTGATTTTGAAAAGAAAATGTGGGCCTTCCCTTTATCTACAGAAGCTGAGAGTAGCATAAGATTTGAGGTCATTTCCATTTCTTTTGAGAGGCTCATTGTTAACTGTCATTTGTCTATAGAATGGGTGTCTTGCGGTCTTCTCCATGTCCACTCTGGTATAAGGCCAGCATAAAACTCTTGATACTGACACTGCTTTGGATGCTTTGCTTGCTTGCTGCTGCTTTGGAAATTTGTGGAATCACGGATATTAATCACTGCTGTTTATTTCTAGGAGAAGGATATCACACCTGACCCGAGCTTGTTAGAAAAGGTGAATGAATGTGCAAAGCATCTGGAGGTCATGAGGAGCCATGAGCAGCCGTTATCGCATCTGAGTCCAGAGCTGTGTGATATTTTTGACTTCTTCATCGCTTTGACTATATGTAACACCGTTGTGGTTACTGCACCAAATCAGCCCCGACAGAAGGTGGGTTAAAGAAACTGCAAAAGAGAGTTGAAGCCTCTTTTGCATTGATACTAATTTATCTTGTAAATTGGGGAAATGAAAAACATCTGTTCCAGTGAGAAACACTGGAGAAGGGCAAGGAAGCTGGTGAGAGGTCTGGAGAAAATGTGTTATGAGGAGCGCCTGAGGGAGCTGGGGTGGTTTACTCTGGAGAAGAGGAAGCTGAGGGGAGACCTTATTGCTCTCTACGACTACTTGAGAGGAGATTGTGGTGAGGTGGGTGTTGGTCCCTTCTCCCAGGTAATTAGTGATAGGATGAGAGGAAGTGGACTTAAGTTATGCCAGGGGAGGTTTAGGTTGGATATTAAGAAAAATTTTTTTAATGAGAGAGTGGTGAGGCTTTGGAACAGGCTGCCCAGGGAAGGGGTGGAGTCACCATCTCTGGAAGCATTCAAAAAACATGTGGATGTGGCGCTTCAGGACATGGTTTAGTCATCATGTTAATGTTTAGTACACAGTTGGACTTGATGATCTTGAAGGTCATTTCCAGCCTCAATGATTCTAGGATTCTGTAACTAGAACTAGTTGTGAGACAGCTCTTGGAACAACTATGGGATTGAGCAGGTTTAATTAAGCATTGACTAAACACAGTATGTCAGCTATTTCACTTACCTTCAAGGTAAGACATGTTTTCATTGATGATTTCAAGATACTTCTGAAACTTCCCTGCTTTTTTGTGCTGTAAC
>VWZK01022130.1:3330-17492 GCA_013396935.1 Baryphthengus martii
AACTGCAGTGAGTAATTGGCAAAGGTAGGAACCACTCCAGTACTGCTTTTCAAGGGTTATCCCTTAAGTATCCACAGGTTCATGAGATAATAATTTTAAATAAAAGGGAAGAATTAAATAAAATTATGTTTCAGTTTGTTTGTTTTTATGTGGAGAACCATATGTATTTCATTGAGTCCTTTATGATACACTAATTTTACATTATTTACATTATATGTACCAAATACTAGGATAAAGATATACATGGTCAGACCTTTAGGTTTAAGTAATCCTTAATTATGTGAAATAAATTCATATACCTACTCTATACTTGGTGTTGGTTATCTTAAATGAGCTTCAGTAAGCTCTTGAAGCTAGATCGAAAACTATGGTGTGTCATTAGTAAATCAGTAAACATGTGTGTGGATGGCAATAACAGTTCCTAAAAATTCCAATCTAATTTTAGCTATTGTTCAAATCTTCCAGCTGGTAAGTAGTGACCACAAATTGCATTGGAATGAAAATTAAAAATTTTGTTCATTAAATTTTTTTTTAAATTACATAGGGGAATGGAATGGAGAAAGCACCTGGTAGTAAGTCTTTTACAGTGCTGTGAATTAAAGCTTTGAAGAGAGCAGATATCTGCCAGTCTTTAGCTTGTAGTCTGTCTGTTCCTGCAACAGTTTTGCACCAACAGCTATGTGTTTTGCTGACAGGCAATGCAATAAATTCCAGCATTTTTTTCTCTTGTTTCTGTTTTGATTTTGATGAGATGACCCTGAACTAAATTACAAGTACAGGGCCCAGTCTTTAAACTTACACAGCATAAAGACAGCTGAAATTACTGGAATTGCTATATGTACATATATATAGAAGTGGAAATAGTAACACAAGTATGCTATACGTATTTCATGTTGACAGTTCTTATAGATATAGGGACATATCCCTTCCTGTGGCCGCATGTCCATATTTAAAATACAATCTCTTGAGCTTGATTTTTGGACAAGTATTTGTGTTACAGGAGTCACTAGGTAGTTCATGGTTTTTTTTAATATCAGTAAGAATTTGTTGCTTGTTCTTCAGCTCAGGTAGGCAGAATTAGTAGACATGTTTTACAATTTGATTCTTAAGCACTAGAGCTCAATTTTCCATTTCATATTCACACAAAAGTTGCACAACTATTTAGAGAGTTCAGTGGATGAAAGATTCTTAACCCGTGTATTTTGGATACTTTTATGGTCCACTTTGACATAGAGAATGATTTTGTTGCAATAATTAGAAAGCAAACAAAAATGGTAGTTTTAAAAAATGTCAATGCTATAATACTGTAAAACTAGTTTTACAGACTATGCTATGAGTCCTCAGAGCTTTCTCAATGTTAGTTTATCAGAAGCATAGCAATGTGAATCAAATACATTTGAGTTACTTTGCTATCAGTTAGAGGGAAAAACTGGGATCCAGCACAGTCTGACAAGGTTCTGTTAAATATTCCATGTAAGGAAAATACGTGTAATAGAAAATTTACTTGTTTGATGTCAGTTGAAGTTACCTGGGATTTTGATTTAGCAGGGTGATACAGTGTGCATTTAAATCACAATACAAACACAAACTACATTTAGGAGAGTGTAGCGATTGCAATATGTAATTCAATCGTAATATAAACATGAATTTCATTATTGGCCTTTAAAGACATGATCACTGTCGTAAGACTGGATGTTTCCAGTCTCTGGGAAAGACTATGTGGGTTGCTACTGGTTCAGGTCAATTGTTTTCTTTGTTCATTTACTTTTTATCATGGGAGGAAACACTTTCATAATACTTTCTTCTTCTGAGTATCACGATCCAATATGGGATTAAGATGGTAAAGTAATTCCGCAGAAGTTAAACCCCCTTCCATTCCAGCTTCTCATCAGATATTAGAAGGAACAGGTGCAGCTCAGTGATATTCAATTGAATATTTTATCGTGACAAGACTCAGTATGATCCCGAGAACGAGATTAAGACACAGATGAGGTCAAATGCCGTATAACCAAAACAGCTTT
The DNA here is from genome assembly GCA_013396935.1 of Baryphthengus martii. Classification (NCBI taxonomy): domain Eukaryota; kingdom Metazoa; phylum Chordata; class Aves; order Coraciiformes; family Momotidae; genus Baryphthengus; species Baryphthengus martii. The sequence goes on from VWZK01022130.1 coordinate 5,352, forward strand.
TATTGGAAACAGCTAGAAGCTGATAGCGATAGGATGGAGTAAAATAAAAAAAGGCAGAAATCAAGCAAGAATTTGGGATAGTTTAGCAGAGGTGATAGTCACCGCTAAGGATCCAGTGACATCTTGTTGGTCTTTTTCCAGTGGGGAAAGCAAAAGCAACTAAGCTTTGGTTTTTAGTCCTTGTATAGAACAGACCTCAAACTATTTTCCTGTAGGTAAAAGTTGTAATGATTGCAGTGAAGTGATGCCCAGCCTTTTTGTGCTGAGCAATCTTTGAGACAAAAGTTACAGTCTTTGGAATGTTGCAATGTCCAGCCTTTTCCCATCCGCTGTCTTCCCCAGCTGCATGGAACAAGTACCAACTTGTATGGGGGAGCAAGGCCATCCAAACTGAGCCGGCTTTCCCATCTGCCACTCCCATCCTTACGAGCAAAGCTTACTTGTAGTGTTTGAAAGTCTTGTTTAGCTTTATTGTTTCATATCCCCATGTGAGTCTGTTGAGGAACGGTGCTGGGGGGGGGGGAGTTTATGGCAGGGGTTGTTTAGCCCTCTGTTTGGCCTTTCACAGTGAGTCACCTGAATCATCACCTTGAAAAGGATCAGTATGAAACCAGGTATTTCTTGATCATTCATTGTCCTTGGTACACATGCTGACCATCACTGGAATGAGATTTATTGCAGTAGACCGTACTAAATGTTTTGTATGTGTATGAACATCACATACGATTTGAGACTGTAACTTCAAGTCTAAGAACTTATTTTGACTTTGTGTACATTGCTTATGCATCATGTTATCTTTCATAACTGTTTCTTTTTCTTATTCTGTCATGCTGTGCTCATTTCTATCTTCTGCACTGCTACTGACAAGTAAATACCCAGAAAAACTGCAAAGCTCTACTTTTCTGTCTTTCCTTTGACTTGCTAGAACCTTTCAATTTTTAAAATTAATTCTAAGCATCAGTGGGGCCAGTGATTTGTTCTTCTGTCCATGTCCTAATTATAATTTTCCCATCCCTCCTTTTCAAAGCTACTGGTGAGATTTTCCAGCCTTTGCTAGTATTTATAATAATTCTATCTGCTCTTTTAAAGGGTAGTGTTCCTATCTGTAGTCAGTGTTATCACCGCCTGATCTTAATCACAATGCAAGTTTTCTCTGGTAGGTTCTTATTTGTGACTAACACCAAATCAGAAAACATGTGTTTGCTGAAGTAGTTATTGCTGCTTTAATGGATACTGCTCACCCTCAGGAATATCCTATTCTGACTATTCTAGTTAATGCACTCTGACCAGATTCTTTCAGATATTCCACGTGTGGATAGTTTAATGAATAACACAAGATTTTCTTATTTTAAATTAGTTGAAGTTCCATGGAATTTTGGTTTAGGAGAATGATACAGCAATGCATTTAAATCACAGTGAAAGTAAAAATTGCATTTAGTAGAGTATAGGAATTGCAACACACGGTTCAATCACAAAACAAACATGAATTTCATTATGAAACTCTAATGATATGCTCAAGAAAAAAACAGAGTATCCCAATACAAAAATGTATTTTTCAATTCTGTCAAATTGTCTTTTTAAAATTTTTTTTTTAACTCACTCTGAATTATTCTGACCTTTAAAAACATTTCGGGATTTGCTACAACTGGTGTGCTACATATTTTTGGTATTTTGCTTTTTTTAGTGAAGCACCTAATTAGTTTCTTTTGTGACCTAAACCTGATTTAATCCAGGAACTCTTAGGTTTAGCCTCTAGAGCTCTGATTCAATATGGCTATCTTTGCATACAATTTTTATGAAGAACTGAAGTATTGATAATTCAACTATTAGATTCTCTAACCAAAAATTTATACATACTTTACAGTACTGTTGCTGTACAGTACTATACAAGAAAATAAAATTCTTGTACACTACAAGAAATAAAATTTATAATTTTTTATTTTGCTGTGAAATCTGTGCCTTTCACTACTGAAAAAAAAGGACACAATTTCTGAAATTGAGTTTGCTGATATACTGGAGGAACAATAATGTTTTGAAGTTACCAGTCTTCTTCCCTGACTGACTTTTTTCTATTATTATTATTATTTCCTCCAGGACATTTTAAACCATAGATAATGCCTCCCAGGCCTGAGATTATGCTCAACTACCTGAAAAATAACAGATGCTGCTATGCTCTTCATAGCAGAGAATGCTGCTGTACAAAGCCAGGAAACGTCAGTGGAACATAACCCCAAGCAGCAAAATCGTTGTTGAGATTGGCAAAAGCAAGTTGTACTGTATTAACGTCTATGGCTTTTCACATCTGCTGGGTTAAATCAGCAAATACTGGCAACAGTCCATTCTGCAAATGGCCCAAATGTTTTCCGCCTGAGAATTTAAGTTTAACTTAGTAAGCAAAAACTGTTCAAAGAATAGTATTGAATTTTGGAATAAACTTTAGTAGTTTGCCACAAACTATTAAACTAATAACATTTATAAATGAAAACATTTATTTCATTCACTTACCCACTTGGAAAGCAGCACAATAACCATTTGTAAGTACTTTGTTATAGAAGAAGTTTCCTCTGTATGAAAACAGATTGTGGGCTATAATTTTCTTTTTGTCCACACAGTTCATTTTAATGAATTGTTTCACTTTTCTTAAATGTGTGAAGGGATACAGATGCATATATTAAAAATCAGAGGCAAATGAGGTGTATATGTTTCTTCTAGTCAATAAGTAACTGGAAATAGTCAATGTAAACATAATGTAAAGGAGAAAATAAATTGATTGAAATAAGGTGAAATTTTTTTTGAAGGTTGTGGAAGGGGCAGTCTAGTACATCTGCATGTGATGCTGTGTTCCAGGCTTCACTTGAAATGAGTTTTGAAAGTAAATGCAAAGCTCTTGAAAGCAACAAAATGCTATAAGAATGCTGCCAGTTTTATTCCCGGCTCTTGCATTCTTTTCACTCCCTTGGTCTGGAAAGGATTTTTAAGGATCACACAAGAGGGAACTGAAATTATGGAGTTTATATGTAATTAAGATATAAATACTGTTTTCATCAAAAGCAGAACCAATATGGTCATGAACTCAGCAATGTGCTGGAGGCTGTGGGAAGCCAGAGGGCTGTGAAAGAACTAGAGCTATCATCCTACAATTGTTTCCAGGACTGGAAATCTGAAGATAGATTTTTGACTCAAGAGGAGCATAATAGGCTAAAGTTTGGGCTGGAGACTTCAACCCTCATGGGAGCGTTACTCAGCAGTGATAAGAAGTGGTGCATTTGAAGAAGGTCCGTTTCAATGTGTATAATAGATATGAAAGATGTAAATTACAAACCTTCACAACAAATTTTGTGTTCCTCTGTTTTCTTCATAAGGCATAATTAAGCCCTGAGTTCTCTGTGAGGTCACAGCTATAGAGAAAATATTTAAATAATGATGGTATAAGCTCCTGGAATAAAATGAGTCAAAGAAAGAATTCAGAAAATAAGTTAGCAAAGATGAAGCCACAGGTGAGACCATTCCATAAGGGAAAACTTAGATAGAAATGGAACTAGAGGCATAGGTTTCAGAGTTACTGATTTTACGGTTCTGGAAATTTACAAGCAATAGAAAAAATATGATTGTTAGAATGTTTTTAACTAAAAGCTTTTAACTTAAAAATAAGTAATTCAGAAAGGTATAAAAGTGATGCCAGCATTTTGTGTTTTCACCTCTATCTTTACTGCTGTTCTTTTGCAGCTACATTATTCAGCATAAAGCTCTGCCGCTGAATACTGAATTAGTGACAACTTTTTTTGCAGATATTTTGTATTTGCTCTTCCACCTGGATTATTGGCAAATGTTTGTTGAATTAGTATTAGTTCTCTTGAGGATCTATTAAAAATGGAATAAAATTCATATGCGGGGTATATTAATTATTTTTTTTGCTACATTTGTCTTGCTTCTAGACAAATATTTTAATCCAGGTTTTATTTAATACTGATAAAAATGCTATCAACTTTATAGTGCTTTTGTAGTAGTGAATGACAGTTTTTCATAGGGGTAGACCCATAAAGCCTCTGCTTTTTTGTAAAGTGGATGAAGTCAGTTATGGGCTGATGGAATGTGATTATTCAACTTAATGTACTTCATTAAACATTTTTCCGTTAGAATTTTCTTCTTCTGAAATAAACAGTTTTTCTTAAATGCATCAGGAGAAAAAGACTTTGCTATAGACCTTTTTCGGTTATCTGAAAGTTCTGTTCAATGACTTTCCACATTTCCCTTCCAACATTCACATTATTTTAATTATTCTGACACCTACATGTCTTCTTATTGATCATGAAAGATTTAATAGGCACTGTCCACTTGAATGAACAGAACCACAGACCTCATCATTAATTAGAGCAGTGTATAAGGACCCAGTTCCAAAAAATGTAGTTAACATCTCATGTCAGCTATGCTTTCCTTTCTAGAATGAAAAGACCTTTCCCTCCTCATAATCTGTGTATTTTGTGGGTAACAGAGTCACTAGGTTGCCTGTGAAGATATTTTGAGGATTACAAGCAGCTCAAACACAAGACAAGGATAAAATTCTGGTGTTAACAACTGGATCATTAATAATTATGCTGTTAATTTCAGTGGGCCAAGTGCTTTACATCCAGTCTCCTTTTCACAGCTTTCCCTTTTCCACGTCTCAATGTAACAAATTACTACATTTGTTTAGGTTACTCCAATTTAATAAGTTATTTCTCCTTGATTTTCAGTCTAATTTTTTTTTCCTAGTTTCTCTAGGGGCTTTTAGCTTCATAACGTCAGCTTTATGGAGTCCTGCATGGAAACAGTGCTAATAAGTAAAGTGAACTTTTACAACATCCAGAACTGCTCACCGATACTACCAAATAATCTTTCCTCTGCTGAGATCCAGCATGCATGTCCAGCTACATCTCAGATTTAATTGTTTCCCATTACTCCCTGGCTATAACATTTGTGTCTTTTTCCCTTTGGAAAATGAGTGTCAGTTTCCATAAAGAGGTGAGATGTGCCACTCTGTGTGAATGGAGTGGCTTGTCTGGTGCTACCTAGCAGGATGCAACATGTTACATCCATAAGGAATTTAGGGCAGAGTACACGGAGGGACAGGAGGTAGAGGCTGGAGAAACTAAAGAGTGAGAGAATTAAATATAAATGTTGTGGGTATGAATACAAATTGTAAACAGTAGAGCTAGTGGCATACTTACTTATGCGGTATGTAGAGCATTCAGCTCATGACGCAGATGTTAAAGCACTTTTTTGTCCTGATGCATGCTTCTTTAAGATTTCTGCATTTATATTCACACAAAGACCTCTTATAGCATTATGTTGTCTTCATTGTTAGGACACATGACAAAATTATTATTGTTTGTCTTCGTTCCAAGACTACAGTGTAACCAATTGTTTGTTTGCCTTAAGAACTGCCTGAGACTACCTTAACTGAAGAGAAAGTTGAAGAGACAGAGACATGGGCCAGGCCTCTGATCTACCTTTGGCAGACAAGAGTACCCAATTTCGATGCTGAAAAAGAATACAATGCAGTTTGTGCTAAAAAGGAACCACACTGTGCCATTTGCACTCTTCTCATGCCATACTACAAGGTAAATAAGATCCTAACAGCTACGTCTCCGGGCGAGGTGTGAAATAGCTGCCCAGCTACTTCATTTCCAGTAAATGACATATAAGATAAGCTTATGCATTTGATTTGTGTGAAAAGTAAGTAAACTCACTGTTCTTAAAGCCAGAACTGATACTCTGTTCACCTGTGTTTATCCTGGATTGCAGACAGAGTTTGCTTTCAGCCAGGGTTTATGTAGAATTGCTGTTAGTGCATATGTCCTTGGCCTTGACATTGCAGTTTCTGAGGTGGCAAATCCTCATAGGTTTGTATCTTCTAGCTATTTCCTTGTATGTCCATCTTCAAATGCTTTTTATAAAAGCCTCTTCTATGTCTTCCTCCTGCAGTGTTGAAGAAATAAGTATTTTCACAGTACTTAAACCTTCTCAGGAGTAATATTCCCACAGAAAATAGTCTAATGCAGATCACTGATCCTGACTTATGGAACTCCTGTGTCAAGTGCCAGCTAAAAATAATGCCGCGGTACTGCGGTACTTTTATAACAAAAAATATTTTTTGTTTATTTTCTAGCCAGACAATCATGATGAAGAAAGTCCTGCTTCTGAGGAGGGAAACTCAGCAGAAACATTAGTTGGTGAAAATAAGAAGACTAAACCTCTTATTCCAGAGATGTGTTTTATTTATAGTGAAGAAAACACTGAAAACTGTCCATCAAATGCCTTTATTGAAGAAGATGGAACAAGTCTTCTAATTTCCTGTACAAAGTGTTGTGTACGGGTTCATGCAAGTAAATAAACTAATTGTTCTGTTGGCAGAAATGTGATTTCAAATATTGGTTTATTGATAAATAATAGTTAACTAGGCCTCTAGTATGTTTTTAAAAGTACTTGAAGAACATTTCCGTATGTAATATTTCAATCATTGGCTAATTTTTTTTTTTAAAGCTATGTTACATTGTCTGTTATTTGTTAATCATCACCATGAAAATAGTGAAGACTTAACTGTTCTGTAAACTTGCAATAATCAAACTTCGCATTCTTGTTTCAGTTCTGGTCTATTAAATTCCTCTTTTACTTCCAATATTTTAAAATGCTGTGTGATGTTAGTATGTCCTTATTAAGTAGTCAGGGTGAAATCCTGGTGGATATGAGGACTTTGGAATATTACTATTGACTTTAGTAATTTCCTTCATCTTCATTCTGTTTTATTTCAAGAGTGATTGATGAATGCATGGATTTTCTGCAGTGTCTTCTACAGACAGTTGGGCTTGAATAGTTAACCCTAAGAAGTCCATGTGAATTTCTTACATGGAAGTGTGGTATAATTGCATTGCATAAATGGCCTTAATTCAAATTGTGCATTTTTACTGAAGGGACAATTAGTGATTTACTATCACACTAATAGAAAATAAATTCCCTGGGGCCTGTTTTTGTGGTTTTGTTTGTTTAATTTTTGTTTTATTTGAAGAGTTTTTGGTTTGATTTTTGGGTGGTGTTGGGTTTGATTTTTTTTGAGTGTTGGGAAGATCGCGCGTGTGTGTATGTGTGTTAAATATATATTTCATACATGATGGAATTAGCATTAAGCCTAGGTTAGAAAAATCTCCTTTATCACAGGAGATGTGTTTTACTGTTGTTTGTACACAACTGAATTGTATGACATCGTAGATAGAAAGGCAGAATATATTAATCAATCCAGCTCTCTTATTCTAGGTTGCTATGGTGTTCCTTCTCATGAAATCCATAATGAATGGTTGTGTTCTCGATGCAAAAAAGAAGCCTGGACAGCCGTAAGTTTCACATTGCTTAGTTATCCAACACATTAAAGATTAAGGGGAAAAAAAACAAACAGAAAACAACACAAAAAACCCATATGCATGTTTGCACGTGGAATGTAGCCTGTGTATTTTTTCTGAACACACTTGCTGGGGAAAAAATACTTGTAAAATATGATTAGATTTCAGTGTAAAATGTATTAGCATTTTGATAGACAAACTTGTAGTAGGTTTGTTCACTTGTGAAAAGGATTGATTAACAGAATATAGTTGTGCGTAAAATGTTTTTTAAGGAAACAACTGAAAATTTAAATGCACATAAGGGAGATTTCGTATTTTAGACTTTTGATACGTACATGTGGGCAGCTGGAAAATAGAGAAGGGGAAAGAGAATAAGAAATTATAGTCAAGAATGAAATTATTCTTTTACAACATTTAAAGTTTACTGTGCTGCATAAGCAGAAATTTTCACTTGTAAAGCTCCTAAATGCCTATTATTTTATTTTTTAAAAAAAGCATAATATCATTTTATACAGCATGGATTAAATAGAAAAGCAATTAATAGTTACAAAATCATAGAATGATTTGGGTTGAAAGGGACCTTAAAGACCATCTAGTTCCAACTCCACTGCCATAAGCAGGGACACCTCCCACTGAACCAGGTTGCTCAAACCCCATTCAACTTGGTCTGGAACACATTCAGTGATAGAGCATCTACAGCTTCCCTGGGCAACCTGTTCCAGTGTCTCTCCACCCTCATAATGAAGAACTTCTTCCTAGTTCTTCTTTGGCAAGGGGGTTGGACTCAATGCCCTTTTACTCGGCACTGGTGAGACTGCACCTCGAGTACTGTGTCCAGTTTTGGGCACCGCAGTATAAGAAGGACATTGAGGTGCTGAAGCAGGTACAGAGAAGGGCGATGAAGCTGGTGAAGGGTTTGGAAAACATGTCATATGAGGAGAGGCTGAGGAAGCTGGGATTGTTTAGTCTGAAGAAGAGGAGGCTGAGAGGAGACCTTATTGCTCTCTATAGCTAGTTGAAGGGAGGTTGTGGTGAGATAGGTGTTGGCCTCTTCTCCCTAGTAACTAACAATAGGACAAGAGGTAATGGCCTCAGACTGTGCCAGGGAAGGTTTAGATTGGACATTAGGAAGAATTTCTTTACTGAAAGAATGGTTAGATATTGGAACAGCCTGCCCAGGGAAGTGGTGGAGTCACCATCCCTGGAGGTGTTAAAGGGCGATTGGATATGGCACTTCAGGGCATGGTCTAGTGATCATGGAGCCATTGAGTACTAAGTTGGACTTGATAATCCTAGAGGTCTTTTCCAACCTTAATTATTCTATAATTAAATGATCTCCAGAGGTCCCTTTCAACCTCTACTATTCTGTGATTCTAACTTCTAATCTGAATTTAACTTCTTCCAGTTTGGCGCTCTCATCCTATCACTACAAGCTGTTGTAAAAAGTCCCTCACCAGCTTCTTGTAGGCCCCTTGCAGATAATGGTAGACCACAATAAGGTCTCCCCAGAGCCTTCTCTTCTCCACACTAAACAACCCCCACTATCTCAGCCTGTCCTTGTATGAGAGGTCCTACAGCCCTCTTACCATCTTTGTAGCCCTCCTCTGAACCCTCTCCAACAGANTGCCCTTCCAGTCAGTGGGAACTTCACCAGACCCCCATGACTTTTCATATATGATGGTAAGTGGCTTGCAGCTTCATGTCTCAGATCCCTCAGGACCCGTGGGTGGATCTCATGAAGTCCAAAGGACTTGTGCACCTTCAGGATCTTTAGATGGTCTCAAACCTGATCTTCACGTACAGTGGGTGTCCTTCTCGAAGTCCTTGCCTTTGCCTTCTGCAATTTACTTCATAGATTCCCTAAACATATACTCATTTTTAAAATAACAGTTCAAAATTTTGCATTTCAGCAATCTATCAGATGACCTCCAGAGTCATCTAGTATTTCTTTTGCTTAAAAGACTGTGAGGAAATGTGATAATCAGTTTTGATGGCAACATAGCTTTTCTTCATTTAATTGTTGAATTAAAAGTAGATATTTTATGTGTCTTAAGAATGTAAAACATTTAATGACATCATAAAATTTTTTGATATGTTGAAAAAGAAGTTTGAATTCAAACTATTGGAAAACACAATACTGTTTTCAAATATCACTTCTTCCAATTATGAAAGTCACTTGTAAGAAAGTTGCAATCATGACATTATATAGCAAATAAATAATATATATAGCAATAAATATAAATGCTTTGACTTTCTTTTTGTATACTGTCAACATTATAAGATTCTTTTGTGAATGCTAAGAGTTAAGGAAACAAAAGAGGAACTTGTGATTTTTAATCCACATATTAACTAAGGTAGGGAAAACAAATGGAAAAAAGTGACTTAGAACTACTCATTACAAAAATATGGTCCATCTATAATGTTTAGTCCTGCGTTCTCTCGTTGAATAGCTATTAAAATATTTATGGAATCAATTCCTATCTCTGTAATGTGTTCTCATTTTAGCAGAAAAGGCATATTTGCTGGGTAAAATCCAATTTTCTTCTTTCATTAGTAACCAAAAAACCTTATTATAGCTTCCTTATCAGACAATCATGAGTTTCAGGATCTCCTGAACGACTTGTGTGATTACTGTTCTAGAGTCAGTGGAAGGTCTTGGGGGGGAAAGCAGAAGTCTGTTCTAGCAAGTGACAGGTTGCCATTAACTCAGAATATAATTTCCGGTTAACAAATAGGGTTAGAAAGCCCCACTGCTCTATCAAAAAGCTTTATCAATTTCTTTCCAGGGCAGGTACAATTATGATGGGCAAGTATGGGAATTCTAAGGAGAGCTTTCTTATTCATGAAATACCATGTGTGACAGCAATAGGACTGAATTAGATGGTTTTGTAAAAAATACAGAAAAATTTAGAACATTTCCTTGGAATCTGATGTTATTTGCAGTATAACAGTAACACATTTGAAGCGAAATTTGGAAAGAGTCTTTGACTATAGTATATTTTTTAAAATCAAAAGTCATTGAAAAATAGTAAAACAAAGTTCAGTCTTATAATTCATTAATGCTGTGTTGTAGAAAGCATTCTAAAATTGTTTTGGGGTTTTAACATTATTTTCCAAATGTTCATGGTATGAAGAGGACATTCAGATAGTGCAGGAGCAGGTGAAAGACAAGTCCAAAACTAGTGAGATAGTGATCGGATTTATTCATTTACTTTCACTATAGGGCAATAAAGGGGGAACTGGGTTATACAGTAGAAAAAGGAAAATGGTGGGGAGAAGATTAAAGCTAGACTTGACTGGGATTTTTCTTTGACAAACTTCTAGGGGAAAAATTTGCACACGAGGGAAATGTTAATTTGAGAAGAATCGCACGTACTTTACTGAGTAGGTTTGGTTTTATTCTGTTGCGATGCATGTAAGTTTCTGCATGCAAGGACGATCTGACTTTTAGGAGGAATACTTTTTGGCCATATTATTTGAAGAAATGAGATGAAGCAGTGGAAGAGATATCAAAATCATACAGAAAATAGCTATAATGGAAATTTTATGTGAAGAAACTTCAATATTGAATTTTTGCAAAGGCGCACTCTTAAGCACTGGAGAGATGATTCATTTGATTTCTGGAATTTTATGTGCTAGGTAACAAGAATGTAATAGGAGTGAAGTGGACCACCATTTTCACCATGCAAAGGCTAGACAGTATGTGTTGCCCACTTGGACAATTTATTTAATGTAAACTTTAGCTAGTATATATTTAACTATATTGCTGTGATTTTGTGTGTGTATTGATTATTATCCAGCTAAATTGTTAATGCTAAACATTTGGTCTTTCTATAGCTCTCATTCGGTGATCTGAGAGAAATGAACATGCCTTGAGAGAGCTCTTCATTCAGATATGTTTATGGAATATAATTTCCATTCTTAATGTCATAAATTGTCATTCAGTTGGGAAGATTTAATGAAATATTGAGGACTGAATGACTCACTAGCATTAGATTTACTTAAAACTTGTACTTCATCATCTGCTATTTTGTATTCTTTCTTAGTATATATTGTTTGGGTGTCAATATGAATTGTTCTTTGTGAGCTGAAAGATGTAGAAGTGATAGGTAGTAGGCATCTGCTACCTGAGTTAAATAGTAAAAATCCAACAGTTTCAAGGATGTGAATAATGCTCTGTTATTTACTCATACCTCAATGTTACCTAATTAATTTTTTCTGTTTTAGTAGTAGAGTCAAAACTCTCAAGATGCTGAAGCAATCTCAGAACTAGTAGTGATTATCTCTGTGAGTTTGCAAAGCTTAGGTGATGTGCCAGCGGCCTGGAAAATTTAATGTTGCTTTTTAAAAAGGCAGGAAATAGCTAACCAGAGAAATGATGGGGCAGTAAACCTATCGTGTATTCCAGGAGAAATTCTAATCAAGTGATGAATTTATCAATTTCTGAACACCTAGACAATAACAGAGTACAAAGAGATCTGTATTTAAGATCAAATCAACAGATTTTTTTTTTTCTGTGACAGTTTATGGGAATAAGGGATATGCAAAAGATTTCATGCATCCTGACTTTCAGATGCTTTTAATAGTGTTTTAAATTCTGATATTCAAGGGACAGAAGAGATAAGATATAAATCAGTAGTTGCCAAATATACAAGAATATGATTTTGCTTTGAACCCTTAGTATCTCAAGCTACCAGCCATCATTCCTACCAGACTCTTAAAATCAGTAAGAGAGTGATAATGATATGTGCATCATTCACTGGTGTCC
>VWZK01022132.1:0-28894 GCA_013396935.1 Baryphthengus martii
TTCACAGTAACAAGGACTTTCATCTATAAAAAAAAAAGTCTTGAGATAATTTAGTGTTTGGTAAATGATGGGTGATTCCTATTACAGAAGTATGGGCCTATCAGAAAATATTCCTGAAAGGGCCTTGATAAAATGTGGAACTATTTAATTATATCTTCTAAAGTCTTTAAATAACAAGCATTTATACACCTATTAATAAGCCTAAAATCAGATTTTTATTTAAACTTAGGAGAAGTGTTGGAAAACAAATAAAGGATATGTATTAAATCTATTCTTGTCAAAGTTTGGACAGATGCAGGAGAAAAAAAAAAAAGAAGAAGAAAATCAAAGCAATGTTAATTTAGAAGACACTAAAGGGCTTCAACATTATTTGTATGGTTCACAAACAACAGACCAAGCCTTTATTTTTGTATAGGCTTACAGTTTTAGTGTAATTAGTGAAAGCCATTAGTGCATTTAATAGCATTGTACTGCCAGATATGAAATAACTTAAAAGGACTTAGGTCAGCTTCTAATATGTGTCTACAATTCCAAAACTGTCATAACAAACTAAACTGATTAACTAGAGCTAATATTTCAACAGAAGATCTTTGTTAAAACTGAGGAATCACACACAGCTACTGTTTGGGATGCGTATAATCTGGTGAACAAACAACAGCATTCCAGACTCGTCTTTGCATATAGCTATGAAGTAGGCAATAGAAAATGTTGTCAAGTTTTTTCAGTTAGAAAAAGATGATAGTTTTCATCACTCGCAATGATATAAAAACCCATTTCTTTGTTATAACAGTATTTGAGGAACTGAAATAAGATGTTAGTGTTCCTGCATATTTTGAAATTTAATTCAAAATCTGATGTTATAATTAAATTCTGAAATTGTTTCTGTAATAGTTAATGATTTGTTGCTAGCGATTGTAGTGCAGTAGCTTCATACTTTGGTGGGTCATAGGAATTGAAATAGTCTACATATGTATAAATTTGTGTTTAAGTGATCAAAGGCTGCTTCCAGTCAGATCATATTGAAACACGGTATCTTATTTTCTAGATCAAACTATATCTGTACTGTAATGAGATTATCTATTTTGGCCTCAAATAAGAATTAAATCAAATGGCAGTTTGTTGAAGTTACCTGCAAAATTGGCATTCTGGTGTTTTGATCATCTATTCAACAGTAAACTAGGAGTATAAAAAGACACATACAAAAACAGCAGGCATGCTTCTTGAACAGCTTTTCAGTTGATCGTAGACGAAGATACTGAACAGCACTGGTCTCAGAACAGGCCCACAAAGGACATCACTTGTCACCAGTCTCCATCTGGACATAGAACCATTGACACCTATCCTCTGGATGCAATCATCTGGCCAATTCCACTGAACAGTTCACCCATTGACTCCATATCTCTCGAACTTGGAGAGAAGGATGTTGTGGGGAACCATGTCAAAGACCTTCCGGAAGACCAGACAGATGACCTCCATTGCCCTTTCCTTGTCCACTGATGTAGTCACTCCATTGTAGAAAGCCACTAGGTTGACCAGGCAGCACTTGCCCTCAGTGAAGCCATGTTGACTGTCTCAGATCACCTCCCTGTCCTCCATGTGCCTTATCAGAGCTTCAAGTGACAGGACATTTACCTCTGACCAAAACTATAAATAAAATGATCTAGGGATTGTTCTCTGAATTTGAGGAAAACCAGCACATTATGCCTCTGTTTAACTGAGGTCTCTTATTTACTCATCCTGCCCCACAGTTGGGCGTAGATATGGACTCCGACTGTTAGGAATAGACTATGGCCTGTGTTAATCTCTGAATTGTCCTCAACTGTCATCTAGAAAGTTATTTGATCTGATTAAAACTGTGACAGGGATCACTTACACTATATTAGTACAGATAATCATATTCCTTGAATTTTTGTTCCCTGGCACAGTCTGATTTATAAGTACAAATGTAAACATTGAGAACTGCTTGAAAGATGGTTTATCTTCTGCTTTCCTTAGGTATTAACTGTTTTTGCAAATTCTGAATTCCTAAATGTTTCTTCCACCGCAATTCTACTTTCTATGGTAAATGCAAAGAGCTCTTCACAAATGCAAAAGGCCAAGTCTGGTCCCTAAGTCACTGCTGAGCTCCAGAAAGTACGTTTCCATCTAACTGGTCAGGGCTACAGCATATAGGGTTATGTTTGGTACACGACTGTGCCCAAGGCAGAGAGGTAAACAAAGAGCACAGGGAGGATGACACTTGTAATTTGAAACAACCTGGACCTCGGAATGCTCAAATTCACTGCATGCGGGATTAACTCTGCAGTGGAAGAACTGGAAATTATAAAATTCTCTCAAAATTAATCCCTGCAAAGGGGCTTTTGTAGGGAAAATGGTGAACTATATACTACATTATCATTCACAGATTATCAGGACAAAGCCATTGCCATTGCTCTGAGATCAGCAAAAATATGTCAAGAGTGATGTTTCAGGATTAGATTCAAAACTGTATCCAAACTCAACAGCTGGCCATTCTCTCTATAATAAGATGAGCTAAACCCCTATAGTTTGACTTGTTCAAAATCTGAATCCAAATGTTGTTATTCTGGCCCTTCTCTCATTTTCATGTAATCAATTTGCACACCATTACAAGCCAGGAGATTCCCATAAAACATGATTACTTGTTTTCCCTTTTCAAAGCTGGAAGCTTCTTGTCTGTTGCTCTTGATAAAAAAAACTGTGGGAGTTGAGATGACCCCCACTTGCACAATTCTTGGTCTATAATGGTTAATTAACTGAATGGTATTATGCACAACTGCAAGACTAATACAAATCAATGACTGAAAAAAAAAATATATATATATTAGTATCTGATTCTGAGAGTATATATAAACACATATTTTAAAGTTTGGTATTATAACACACTGTGAAATGTAGGAAGTGGGTATCTGGGGTTTTTGTTTGTTTGTTTGGTTGGTTTTGTTTTAAATTCTTTTTGAGATCAGAGTAATTTTAATAAGTGGAGCCCCTTTCACTGCTATTTCTTAAATGCAATGTTAAACAAACTGGATTTGAATGTTATGTTGGTCTGCAACATCAGAGTGTCCCCGTACCTGTAATACGCAGGATTATTCACAGAATCTAACAAATTCTCTAGATTACACTGTCGAGAATTGTTTACACTAAAACAGAGTGGGCAAAACGAGGTAACATGAAGTTAAATTCATTAATATTGAGTAAGATGACAGGTAAGAGACAGTCTGATTCAGAGTTAACCAGATAGCCATATACAGTCAGGATTCCAACATTTGCCTGTTTAATATCCAGATACTGACCTGTCCAAGAATGTGATTGCCATCTTAATTATCTGTTGCTTCCCTCTGGCAGTATTGTTAATGTGTTTTGGATCATTATCAGATGAAATACTCCACCGTGATAAAAGAAACTGACTTGTGTGGCATTTACAATGACATACCCTACATTTTTTATTGTTTGGTACCGCGTGCTTTTACCTTTCATTTACTTTATACTACACACTCTGCCCTTGACACTTTTTTTTTTTTTTTAATAAGCTGAATAGGATAAACATTATTACTCTAAACAGAAAACTGAAAAATCAGTGGGATGAGGACATAGTATCTATAACAAATAAACAAAAAATAATTAAAAGGAAGACAAACTTTTGTGGGAGAAAGCGGGATGCTTTTAAATTATTTTAGTGGAATATCTACCACTGGTTGTAACAGTGACAAGAAGGTGGAAAGATGTTAAGTGCACATTACTGGAACCAGTAACATTCTCATTATTCTAGCCTGCTTCTGTTGATAAAGAAAATATTGAAGATGTTTCTTGAAGGGTAACAAACTTTTTGTGTGATTCACCATGTTGCTTTCTGGTTGCTCATCCTCTTGCCTCTTCATCTGTCTGAAGAGTAGCGAACTTCAGTTGTCTCTGCACTACCAGTACTAGACCTGTTACGAGTACAAACATGGGATAACTGGTAGCATCACTGTCTGTTTTCAGGAAGTCCTACTGCATTGAAACAGTGATAAGGAAAGGCAGAGGCTTCTCAGATGGGTATAAGTGTCAGGAAGATATCTCTCTCTACCATGGATTTAGGGCTGAGAATGCAAAGAGCGAGAGAGCAGCTGTAGCAATTCTGAACAAGGCTCAGGGTTTCTTTAAGAGTGCTGGTTCCTGTTTTTAGCTAAAGTTGAAGAGCTGTATTTGCTCTCCTTCAGGACTCATGAATCTTGCATTCTTTACTACCCAGTGACAGAGCTTCAACGTGAGGTGAAAAGGGTATCCCCATTCTCTTTTCTTCTTATTTCCTTCCCTCCTCCCTTATGCTTCTGTGGTGATCAAGGCACACTCATGGAACAAAAAAAGTGATTTTAGTTTGAAATCCTTCAGATTAAGGATACTGAACTCGAATCTCCCAAGTGATTTCTTTAACCAAGAGTCTGTTATACAAAACATGAGCAATGCCTCCCCTCATCACCTTTCTCTGACAGCTATTTTAAAGACAAAGCAGTTGAAACTGTGTTTTATAAGAGACTCAGTGTCAGGCATGCTTAAAGCACGTTTCAGACCTTCAGTCCTACTACATTGGTCTTCTTAGGTGACTTATGAATTCCATCAGGGGTTAGTTGAGGGCTGTGCATCCTCAAGAGGAAACAAGAGCAGTTCTAGGTATATACAAAGATGGAATTTCAGGCAATGAGATAAGTTGTAGGTTAAACATAGGCCAGGAAATTTAGATGCTTGATGAATATGGGTGTTTTAAAAGACAATTAATCCACGAGGTGTAAATTCTATTTTTTTTTTTTCAAAGGAGCCTACATTCTTTTCATTGTAAGCACTTTTTAAACTAGTTTTTATTATAGTACCAGAATTAATTCTATCATTTGCCGTTCTTAACATTTTTTCTGAAATATTGAGTTTGTTTTTATTTACCGGAAATAGTATACTACTTTTCCCTTTACTCCTAATATCAATTTTACCCCTTTTTCTGAATCATAGTAGATATAAATTTGCTGTAAGTAATGTACCAGTCTATGACTCTATCTTTCCAAACTCCATATGCTGAATTTTTACTGGCTTATGCCTAAAGACATTAATATCTGGTTAAGTGTTATCATTAGTACAATATGTCTTCGTAAGTGGAAAAATTAGAGAATCAGACTATAGATGCCTTGGCTTGTTAATTAGGATTAACTTGCCACTTTTCTTATTTGTCAGAAAATGAAATAACAAAAATGACTGCTGGTATGAGTACAGACCATGAAATTTGAGAATCTAATACTAACAACTGTTTGGGGACAATTTTACTCATGATAAAATGTGTAAGAAAGTGTGTTCAGTTTCCTTCCCCAATTGTTAGTGTCATGGGAAAACTTGACTCAAGAAGTTGTATAAAGTAGATCTACTAAGATCACAGAGTGGTTAAACCTGATTTTCAGAACTCAACGTTAAAGAAAATTGAGTAGGAAATAGTCCATATAACTAAAGTCAATCAAAAAGACCCAGGAGG
This sequence comes from Baryphthengus martii, assembly GCA_013396935.1. Lineage (NCBI taxonomy): Eukaryota > Metazoa > Chordata > Aves > Coraciiformes > Momotidae > Baryphthengus > Baryphthengus martii. Next base: position 5,513 of record VWZK01022132.1, read on the forward strand.
CTTTTCTAAATCAGTGATTCAGAATCCTTCTCACTGGAGTAAAGAATTATCTGAATTAATTGCTGACTGAAAGTGTTTTTTGGCTTGGTATTTTTTTCCTATTGACTACCAAGACATTTTAGACCTCAATATTAGACTGAATGTCTAAGTTCAGAGAAGTCAATTTAGGTGAAACAGATCTCAGATTAGTTGACTGAGTGGGTAAGAAAAGCTTAACAGTATGTGGCTGGAGGTCATTTACAAGATGTCATATTACAGTTTTATATGTCCCAAAATATTATTACATTGATTGATCTATCTGACACAATGGTTGTGAATGAGTTACTCTTTGTATAGAGGGAAATGAAACTAAAAGATACAATTCCACTTCCTCTATTCCAATACAATTCTGATTGGCTATAGTAGGAGATACAATGAAAGATATAGTGGGAAAAATAAACTGTATAACATTTTTCTTCAATTTACATTATAAATAAGGAAATTCTTCAAAAGCTTTGGAGAAGTAAATATATTCTTCTCCTATCTGGTTTCAACAGTAGCAAAACCAAATAGAAAAAGGACAAAAGTAAACCTCCAACTTCCCCCATCTCTCCTTCTGCAAACAAGAGCCATGCTTATTGCCTACAAATAAACAGACTTCCAGTAATTGAAAGATAATTATTTCCTTTCCTGAGTTTATATCTGCTTCATTTGTCAAGTGCAGGTTTTCACAAGGTTTGAAGATTACCAAATATACTTACTAATTTTTCACCCATTAAAATGGGCAAAACTCTAACTGTGAACTCAAGCTAGTCACAAACTTAAGCTGCTCTAGTGATTCCAAGGTTGCATCTCAGTAGAAAAAATTATTCTACAGGTACTAAATTATCCGATCTATGTTTTTACAAAATACCTGACAATGTGATTTATCCTAGATAACTCAAATTACTTTAAAATTAACATGAATGCAGCTATAGATTAAGAACTTAAAATTTTGATATCTGATTTATGTGTATAAACTGCTACTGGAGTTGATGGATATCTACATCTCAATACAGCTGCTGAACAGAGATATGGCCTTGTTTATATTCCCTGGCTCTTCACCTAGAAGTTTGCAAGCCTTCCATCACATCAGTCCCATGGGGATGTCTTTGACACTTTAGGGCATCTTAAATGACACTAGACAGTTATAATCAGGCAATAGAATTGAGTCTCCAGTCAATGGAGTCTGAAGCGCTTTTAAACCTCTTTTGTATGATCCAAAGTCTAGTTTTAGCACAGTACTATGGCATAATGTTGGCTCATGCATATGAGAAAACTGTCAAATCATGTGAAAGAGTTGTGACAAAACTACAAAGACTAGGACTATGAAAGACAAAACAGGTGGACCTGCAGACAAGGCAAGAGAGAGTGGTTCAAGGATTCCACAGGAATACCAGGTGAAAAAAATCTTAAGGGAAAAAATAAAAACAGAGTACCTTTTCAGTCCTAGTAATCTATTGTAAAATAGTAAGCAACAAATATTTTAAAGTTTTGTAATAATTATATAGCATCTACATCCATGTTTAGAACTTCTAATTATTTGTTACTCATGTTCAGTTTCTCCTTCTGCCTAGTCTCTTCATTTTCTGCTCCAAATACTTAAGTCCTTTAATAAAAGTATTTTTTTTTTGTTTTTCTATTAAGATTTTATACTACAGGAAATAATTTTAAACCCCCATAAAGATGCTACAATTGTAAAATATAGACTGACATCCTGTCTCCTGCTACTAAAAAGCAGGATGCTTGTGGTAGTTCCTATTAAATCCATTGCAAGAAATTTGTTATGTAAAACTGAAGCAAGCCTGGATTCTGAAGTCTTTCAAAATGGTCTTGTATTGTTGTATTCTGAACACTTTATTTTCAATGACTATTCTGAAGATATACACAAGGGAACAAAGAGTCAGTGGAGTGATGGTAACATAAAAATATACTGTGTTCAGATGAAGAGGAAAGAAGTTATCTGGGCTTGAATTCCCTCCTCTATTTGTGCCTCTAAACCAAAACCTCTGTACTTAATTTTACCACACTTGAGCATACCTTTGTGATATGGAGGTCAATGGTCCAAGTATAAATATGGAGAAGCCTAGTGGATTCATTATAACACGCTTCCTCAAACCTGCCAGGGTAAGCGCTATGTGCTTACAATGGTAGAAGCAACCACCGGATGGCTGGATACATATCCTGTACCTCACGCCACTGTCCAGAACACCATCCTGGGCCTTGAAAAACAGATCTTGTGGCAACACGGTACTCCAGAGAGAATTGAGTCAGATAATGGGACTCATTTCAAAAACAATCTTATAGACAATTGGGCAAAAGAACACGGTATCAAGTGAGTGTATCACATCCCCTATCATGCATCAGCCTCTGGAAAAATTGAACGATACAATGGATTGTTAAAAACTACTCTGAAAGCAATGTGGGGTGGAATCTTTAAAAATTGGGACAAGCATTTAGCCCGAGCCATCTGGTTAGTTAACATCAGAGGATCCATGAGAAGGTCCTGCTCAGTCAGACTCTACATTCAGTAGATGGTGATAAAGTCCCTGTGGTGTATGAGAGGAATCTGTTAGGGAGGGAGGGGGGGTTAACAGACAGCATCTGTTAGATTTAGTGGACTGCCCTGACCCTAAACTGTGACAGGTTTATTGGTGGGGCACAATCTGAGCTCTGATAAATTGCCCAAATTGTTTGAATTCTGATTCGCTCAGTTGAGAGATCATCACTTCTTTTCTGAGTGTCATTAAGGATTGGAAACTAAAACAGACTGCTGAAAATTATGTCATTTCTGTGAGTACTCAGTCTCCAGAAGCCCCCTGTACGAGCCCTGTCGCCGCACCAGGTTCCACAGCAAGCATTGCAACTGTGCAGTCTGGGAAAATACAGAATTAAAAGAAGTCTTTTTAGCTGGAGGGATATGGAGAGAAATAGCCATCAGGAGTTCAACCCAAAGAGTGTGTCAAATTACTTTAAAAATATTCTACCGTCTTTCAAGGCCTATCCTAAATAATTTGAGGATAGAGATGACATTTAAAAGCAGAAGGGAAAGTGGGCAGGAAGATCAGAGCAGAAAGGATTAATTTCTTTTGCTGTAATATAACACCATCATTTTTCTTAATTATTCTTGACATTTCACCTATTATTCTGTGAGCTCCCTCAGAGCATAGAGGGGAAAAAATGCCAGTTGCTTTTCAGAACAAAATGTGAAGAGGTACTTGTCGGCTTTTATGGCTGGAGTCTGCCCTTTGATACACAGAATCATAGCACCACCTATCCGGTAAAATTGTTCGGTTTGCAGATGTGCAACCCAGGGCAGATTATGCAAAGTGCTGTGTGTGGCGTGCATTTGTGTGAAAGAAAGTCACTGAAATGAACTTAATTTTATGTTAGAAGAGAAATACTGAAGATACGGTGAAGAAAAGTAACGCCTAAGTGTTGAATTATCTGCCTAAGAATTTTTATTGAAATTTGTAAGCCAAAATAAACAGTACATAGTTGTATAGAGTGTTTAATTTCAGTATATTCTCTAAAACCCAGAACCAATGTTATAGAGTAAAATCTGTCTATCATAATGAACGGAACATTAATTTCCTCAGCATCTCTAGGGTTTTGCTGTTAAAACAAGGATTAAGAATTGTTCATCATAACCAATGTGAAAGGACTTAGAGGTTATGCTAAGAAACTCACAGTTTTCATGTAAATACAGAAAACAAAGCAGAAAACTCAATCAAACCACTAGTGGTAAAAAATTTTATCTTCTTAATAAAGACACCTTCATTTCACTGTTTTTTTTTTTAAATTTAATTTCTATACTTCATGAATCATGAACTATAGACAAGAAAAAAATTACTAGTCCACAAAATTACACCAATCAAGATAATCACTATTCTTAAAAAAAATAAATTAAAAAATTCCTACTTTATAAGGTATATGCTTGGGAATTAATAAACAGAAGTCAAAGCAAAAAATTTCACAAGGCAAAGAGCATATCTCCTAGAAGATCATCATGCATGTCAAAATGTACTTATCTGTCTATTAATCTATGTATTTATTTATTTAAGGTAATACTAACCTTCTCATGGAAGTACAGGCTCATAATGAAGATTTATTTTATTCACATAAAACTTCTTGAAAATTTGATACACTTTTGCAAGTAAGCAGCACTTCCTTAAGTTTTTCACATCTAATGAGATTAAGGGATGTACAATAGTGAAATCACATTGTCTGAAATCTGTAGAATCTCAGTCTCCTCCCCTCTAGTAAAATTCAGTCTTGGGAAGAAAATATTCCATGTCAGCCCACTACAAACAGTCAGTTCTGTAGTACTTTTTCAGTCCCTGTTCTCATTAATACTGCCCTTTTCTCCAACAGTAGGAATTCTCCTGATCTTCAGTAATCTTACCAACCAATGCTAAAAGAGAGAAAAGTCACAGTTGTCACTGCCTGCTGGATATTAATATATTAAAAAAGGGCAGAAGACTTCGAGTCCATAACCTCCCACATTTGTGAAGGGACACAAGTAATGATCGATATAAGCTCCTTTCTCACAAAAGGAGAATCTAAGCCCCAGATGAGCAGTCATGTTAGAACTCTACCCACAGTGGCATGCCTTCCTACTCTTTTCCAAGAAGGTGTCAGTTACTTATTGTGACACTAAATGCAGATCTTTGTACTTTAAGTAGAGCTATACTTTGGGGTTGTACAGTGTAAGCAATGTGTTTAAGCCGGAGTATGAGTAAAGAGAGTCTTGTAAAGAGGTTCTGGCACAGCATCAGCCACAAGCATGCTGTACATACACCTTGTGGTGTCAAAATGCCTGGGATGACCTTAACGAATGTTAAGTGCTTGATTTGAGCATGCGGCTGGGGATATAACATAATGAGCATTCCCTGGAATGTCTTTATTAGAAACTTCCTAAGGAATAATCTATAAAATTGTGGATACATAGCCATGGAGTTTTGTGTCATGTACCTTGGTGTAGCCTCTAGGGAAAGGTTCTTCAATGTTTCTTGTTGTCATTCTTTAGAAACTAGTATAAAACAGAACTAATAAATTAAACACTGATTTACAGATGAAAATTTTATTATTAAAGGGTTTATTAGTTGTTCTTATTACCGTGCTCTTCATCATTCTTACTGCAGCAATTCTAACTTCAGAACAATGAAAATAGTTACAGTAACTATGTCTTGGGAAAATACAGAGTAAATATTATTTATCGACAGGTTTGTGAATGAAATAAACACAATATTAGATGAAATTACAGTGAAAACTTATTGGTGCATTTTTTTTTTACCTATTAAGAACAGAAGATTTCCAGTGTGCTAACAGGCCTAAGGTCAGTTTGCTCTGCTTTCTGCAAATACAGTGTGGGTAAGAATTTGTGCCAGGTCAGGCATGAATGTGCTCTTAGAATCTAACAATCTGTAGCCCAGGGACTTCCTGAGCCAGAAGTTATTCTTTCATAATTGATAAAATTGCATTTTGAAGGAGTGTTATTTTTTAGCACGTGATCTTGCAGAAAGGAATTCCATATCTATTAAACATTGTTAGATTATTTTTTTCTAGTTCTCTTGTAGTGTAAATAGTTTTGAAGTTGACTGGAGTTAATAAAACACCTGAGTAAAATATTTTATATATCTACTTTCAGATGAGATTAATATCACTGTAGATTTACTGGTTCCTCTCCATTGATCTAGTGGTTAATTTAAATCCCAGCATTGTAGACACGTAAAGTTTGGTCTTAAGATTCTATGCTTTCTCTCTGTGTAAGTTAGACTTTAATAATAACAATACCCTGAATCATAACAGTTAATGCAAAGATATTCTGAAAGAATGATTAAACTTCAAATTTTGATATTTAAAGGAGACTGTGAGTTTTAGAAATTTGGAGGAGACATTCACGGGAGACAGAGTATTTAATTTTTTCTAATAACCTTTTACATGTCTCATCTGAGGCATCTGGGATAGGTTGTTTCTTCTTCTGAAGCAGATGGTCCCAGGGCTGGACCTCCTATTGAGATTCTTATTAATTGAATGTCCTCTGGTCACAACTTTTTTTCTCACACGTGATGAAAATCTGGACTTTTTTTTCACTTTCTGGAGTTTCTTTGTGCCTGGTTGCTTGCCACTATCAAAGGAAAAGAGCGATATTCTGTATCTTCATTAAATCTGGGATTTGATCAATACGTACAAAGTGCTTCTGTTGTACTGACTAGAATGTATTGCTTGAAGTTGTCCTCAAAACATGGCAATTAAAAAATGATATTAGTTTAAGAGAATACGTTTTTTTTTCTGTGCATGACTTAATTAAAAATAAAAAATGAAAAAAAAATCTATTCATGTCTAAATCACCAGTAATTCATGTGTGGCTGCAAACTAATCAGATCCCTGAGATCTTTTTAAGGGATTAGTTTTTAATGAGCTGCATGCATTCTCGACATTTAGAAAGAGGTAAAAAAAAAAAAAAAAAGATTTCGGCCATTTCGTTACACCCTGATGGGCTGTTATTCTGAGAGATTCGTAGGTACACATATGCAGAACGAACACTGGTCTGAGAGTGCACGTGAAAAACGCCAACTGACCAAGTCTGTAACAGCGTCAGACAGAATTCCCTCTCTCTCCTCTATGACTTCATCTAGAATGGAAGCGAAAATAATCCAAAGTGGATTTCTTTGTCATTTTCAAATTCATTGTATCTCTTTCTTCCCTGGAATGGAATCACTCCATGCTGCAAACATATGTCTTTTAAATATATTAGATTGTGAGTAGGTTTAATGCAGAGGACTTAATTCTTTAGATCCACGGTTGCACACTGCAACTTATCTTGTAAAAGTCACCTATTGTAGTTTCACATGCTTGTCTAGGATCACACAACAGAGGCTGGAGTCAAGGCATAAATAGGTAATTTCTTTCCGCTGTAATACCTGAGAAAGAAGGAACTTTTTACTGCTGAAGATATATGTGTACTCTGTAATAAGAAAAGTAAGGTAATTATGACAGCTTGTCCTTGATGTCCTTCAGCAGAAAATAATCTGACATAAATATTTAACAAAATCATGACACAGAAAATTCACACTCTCCATTTAATATGTTTTTTATATTTTATTAATTTTTAAATTACTGGTTGTCTACATTTTTTCATAGCAAATCCTTACAACTTGAGGGGTTTTTGCCTCAGGCAAAGCACTGCTGTTTGATTTATCTTCTGCACTTGTCTTGCTTTAACAATATGAACTTTTTTTTTTCAAGAAGTGAAAAGCTATGTTTGACCCCACAGGGAAAAAGTTTTCTTTTTTAGGAAATGTGTACAAAGTACTTAATAAGTTATGTCACTCAGTTTTACTGTATATTATTTTTTTTCGGTGACTACAGTTAACTTTCTGAATCCCCAGATGCCAACATTTTAATAAAAACAAGACATTTTCAACAAAATGTCAGTAACAAAGTGATCAAAGTGCTATGGGAGCAGTTTGGCAACAGTTTGAGCTTTGAATTTCCTATTCACTTTCCAAAACATTCACTTAAAAAGCATTTATTGAAGCTGAACTGCCTTTATCAGCCTGATCAGAGCTCCATAAAGAGCATGCATGATTCAACTGCCTTTCCAAGCTTTAAAAAAAATATAACTTTGATATATGCCTCACAAGTACAGCACAATAGTTTTCATGCTCACGTTTGTTAAGATTTAGTGCAGCCATTAAAGAACAGAAGGGCTCTTTGGTGGCAATTCTCAGACATACCAAATATCCCAAAGCACAACCTTCTACAAATCAGAGATTAAGGTACTGACAAAAATTTCCACTTGATTGCAGTTTTTCCTCTTAAACTTGTATCAGGAGTGACTATCTTTTCGATCAAATCTCCGAGGGAGGTGATTTTTTTTATTTTTTTACTCTCTGAGAAAAATATCAACTGAGAGATAAAAAGTGACATTTTATGTGCCTTGTCCAGAAGTCAGTCGATTTATTTAACAAACTTTGTGTGTGCCTGACCTATACATGAAGTTTGTGACTTGTCTCTTGTCAAGTATTGATCACTTAAGGCTTTACTGTTTGCTTGCTGAAATGTGGCTAATAATCTCTTTTTTATTTAGTTTTGTGGCTTTGAATTCTTATCTTGACCCAGCTGATTTCTCTGGGACATTTTTGCTTCAGCTGTGTAAATGGGCTATGGAAATTAAGCCTACTAAAGCACCTTTCCTGAGTAAACACCCTTTGTTTTCCACTAGTTCACATTGCAAGTGTTTGCATGCAGCTAAATACATCTGGAAGCAGCATATGCCATCAATCTTTATGACTTTCTGGTACACACCATTTCACCTCTACTTCTTGTATGGGAGGGATGGCTAAGCAATCATGCTATGTTCTCCTTGAATGACGTAAAACTTTTTTGTTTAGCTCACCTCAGCATTTTCTGATCATTGCTGGCTGTACACAAAAGATGGGGCTTTCATCAAGTCTGTGCTTGATGTCTTTCAGATGGCATTCCAATCTGCCAGACCTTCTCTCTAAACACTTATGTTACACTGTCATTTCTCATTGCTTCTCACTTTAGGATTAAGGGACTGATTATGTCTAATTTTCTTAATGTACCCAGACTATTTTTGTACAGACTCAAAATGTTAACAGAGACATTATTCTTAGGGTCACTGGTGAATCGTTTCTGAAACTGTGAAAAGCCAGTAAAATGAGAAGAAAAAGCTCATATTTAAGGATATTTGTATATATCTTACCAGAGAAATAGCATGAGCTTCAATAGAGGATTTAGATCCTGCCTAGTTCAGAACTGCATATGTTACCATCACAGAACATTATACAACAGCTTCTGAAACTTCATTTATGCCATCACAGTAGTTTGCAATGGTTCATTTTACATAGATTTCAAACATAACAAACTGAACAATGATATTTTGGGCTTCTATTTGGCATTAAATTATACACAGGTTTTTGCAACACATCTTCCAACTAAATCTTAGGATCTACAGGTGTCTTTAAATATCTCTTTGAACTAGAGCAGGGAAAAATGTAACCGACTTTGATTTGTAATTCATCAATCATTATGGCAACACCCAGCAGCATCAACCAGAAATAAAATCTCATTTGTCAGATTAAAAATAAATTTAAAAAAAAAAAAAGAGATTCTATAATCTATAATGAGAACTCTGCTGTGTTTGTGTCTGGCAGGGTTTTGATAGTTGAGGAGGGGGCTGCTAGTGTGGCTCCTGTAAGAAGCTTCAAGAAGCTCCCTCAACTCCAAGTAAGACCTGCCTCTGTCCAAGGCTGCATCAAGAGAGGAAAAAAATCTGTTAAAGTGTTTTTTTGTTTGGGAGAGAAGTGGGACTTGAAAGAGTTGACCATGTGGACAGCAAGGCCAGTGAGGAGGGAAGGGATGAGACATACCAGAACAGCCATTCCCCTTCAACTCATGATGAGATGACAAGCCAACCTCCTGCAGCCCTTAGAGATCAGTGGTGGAGCAGAATCCTGTCTGCAGCCCATGGAGGACGTCATGCTGGAGCAGGAGACTGGTCCTGATACGGAAGGCCATGACTCCGAAGGAAGCTCGCACTGGAGTGGTCCATTACTGGGAGGATTACAGCCCATAGAAGGGACCAATACTGGTAGGAGAAGTTCATGGAGGATTGTTTCCCATGGGAGGGACAACATGTTGCAGCAGAAGAGAACTGTGATTAGATTTCTCCCTGAGGAGGAAGGAGTAGCAGAAACAACATGGAATGAACTGAGACTGACCTCAATCCTTATTCCCTGCCCTCCCTCTACCATTGTAGGGGAGTAAGTAGAGAATTGGGAGCAGAGCTGAGCCCAGGAAGAGGAGAGGGGTAGGGGGAAGGTGTTTTTAAGACGCAGTTGTATTTCTCACTGCCCTACCCTGATTCATTTGGTAAATTGGTGATAGGTTTGTTGTTCAAATTAAATTAATTTTTTATTTCCTCAAGTCAAGTCTGTCTTTTGGCTGTGACCATAACTCGTGATCATGCCCTACCTTTGTCTCCACCCTCAAGCCTTTTGTTGTATTTTGTCCTTCCCATCCCACTGGATGGGGGTAGGAGTGAGGGAGTGGTTGCATGGTGCTTTGTTGGCAGTTGGGTGGGCTTAAACCATGACAGGATAGAGTGAAAACTACATGTTCATTATAAAATCTGTAATTCTAAAAATTCCTGCTCAACTTCCCTCAAATTGTCTATATTACAGACACTTCCTATCTCTTTACTTAAATTTCTTAAACCTTTTCAGTGATTTCTTCGTGCATGCCTAAAACTGTGCCAGTCTTATCATACACCAGCAGTTCATAGACTACTTTATTTCTAAGCTCAATCAAAAAACAAAGCAGGAAATTCTGCTTCCAAAATATCAGTATGTTTGATAAGAAAATATTTTTCACCATTAACTTAACATAGTGACAAAATTGGAATTCTAACAAATATTGTTTAGATGTTATTTTCGTTAAACTATACTGAAGGAAGGAATGTTCTGATTTTTTTTTGTTGGTGGTTTTTTTTTGTTTGTTTGTTTGTTTGTTTTTTTTTTTGTTGTTGTTTTGTTTGGTTTTGTTTTTTTGTTTTTTTTTTTCTGTAAGAATGAGGCAGTTAAAGTGCTGCCCATATGGTAGAAAAGGCAAATTAATTTCTTTCCCTCACCTAAAATTATTCAGAACTACATCCCATATGGGAATAAGCTAACCATCTGGCTATATCTGTTTTGTCTGACTATTTAGGGAGAGGTTTGGAAATCCTAATGGGAAAGGAAAAGTCTTGAACTGTGATTCCTGTTCTAAATAGTTATTATGAAATTTACGGATACAGTCACTAATGAAAATTTTGAACATTTCTGAAATGGGTATCTTATTTCATACTTCCCCTTTTCAGGAGACATCCTAGTCACTCCCCCACAAAATAATGCTCTACTTCAGTGAATCTTACTTTTCTTGTGCAGTTGCACAACTTCAGCAGAAGAGTGGGAAGATGCTAACCACACAGTGAGGCCTGTTAACAGCTGGTGAAACAACTCTTCTGGAAGAAGGGAATTGATTCTAATTCTGTTCATATACGCCAATGTTTGAACAGTATGACAACTGGGTGAAAAGAAGGTCAACCCCCTCAGTTTTGGACAGTATTTCAAAGAAAGCAAAAGTGAAAAGCAATCAATTGAGAAGTTCCCCTCCTTCCACAAGTGTTTTAGAAGCTCTCAAAACGATTAGCAGCTGAGCATTGAGTTATTAAAGTCTGGCAAGAAACAGAAGTTTACAATCTCGAAGTTGTATTTATACTAGAAAGCTGGCCTGTGCTACCCAAGAAACTATGCCTGGAGAAATGTCTGAAGTCAAAAACTATGCAAGAGAGCATGCTAGCAATTAAATAGATAGATAAGCAAGCACAAGGGCTAGAGCTCATGTTGTGACCCTGATAAAATTACTAGCACAGTTCTGGCAACTTCAGCTTCTAGTTAAGTGCAAGAGTAATTCAAAAAGTCTTCTAGTAGCTGCTTCTTCCATAACGCCTCTCTCTTCATCATTTCCTATATCTGTTTCAAGCTCTGTTGATCTCACATCTCAGGGGAGAATGGGAACACTTCTACTTGGGTACCGTTTACCATAAAGCTTGAGGAACTTGAATATGTCAGAGATTACTGACCTCTTGTCAAATACAGTTGAAATGAATTGTCTTCAGAAGTACAAACTTTATTAATACAATCCTGGTTTGACTAGGAAATATGGCTAAAATTAAATTAAGGATATACCAAAATTAGGGTGTTTTTTGGGGGAGCAACTGCATCTTCTCATTTTATTCTTATATCGAACTTCATGGTGGCTGACTATCTGACACTTAGCTATTCCTTTCTTGATGCCTGATACTTCTAGCTCCTGCCACCTTTCACTTGAGTCGAAGTTTGATCTTCTGTCACCTGAAAATCCTAACTCCTAGAATGCTCATAAAATGCATGCTTTTTAGAGGTAGGAAAGAGTGAAAGTGAAGGGGCTTAGAATTGTTTTGACTAGAACTAAAAAAGCAAAATCAAGAGTTAACTGTTTTCCCAGCAAAGGAATATAGATTTTTCCCAGTGATTTGAAAATCACATTCTGAATAATTTTTATAGGGTATTTTATCATCACAAAGTCCAAGATACTCACTACATTTCTAACAGAAATAAATCCAAGTAATATAAAAAAATTAAACTTGGGTAGGACTATAAACGAAAAGCAGAACATTAGGTTTTATTCTCATGATCAACACCATTCGTGATACTAATGCTATGATAGAGATAAAAATCTTAATGATATGAGTTATATCCTAGCTATTTTTTTTTGTGGTGAATTGGCATGATAACAAACAATTCATAACGAAGAATAATACATGAAGGGAAGTAAGCCCTCATTTACCTACTGATTTTTCCTGCTGAACCTTAATTTTTAACTCTAAAATGAGATGAGCACAGAGTTGTGCTCCTAACCTTGCCAAGGTCTTCCTCTACCTTGCTCATATGGAGTGTTGTGATACATAAACCTAAATTGAGTCGAGACTGAGAAATTATTCTTCATTTGGCTCTGTTCCCCGAGGCAGCTGTTAGAGTTGGCATTCTCAAACATGCCCGACACATGCACACTGAAAATGTGTAGCAATCTCCAAATTTATGCAGATGTCCAGATGCTGGAGTGCTGATTGAGATATGGATGATGAAACTTTAGTTCCATGATCCTTCCTGAAAGTAGGAAGATCAAATCCTAACTTCCCACTTTCATTCAAGACTGAAGTTATTCACTTCTGCTGCAAAAGGTCCCTGTTGCTGAAATCATATTTCAATTCAGAAGATTCATTTGGTGAGAACACACAGAAAAAAAACAGTGTACCTCATTAACCTGGTAGATTAAGAGCATGAGGGTAATACTAGGAATGTGTCTTTTGTCCAGTATAATAGTATTTAAAGTGAGTGATAGAAAAAAAAAATCACCTACAGATGCTTTACCCAGAATAGTGCTCTCTCTTTCTGCTATAATGGCTTGTTTATGAACAGCACATATTCATCAAGTAGTCTGGATATTATGGTGCAATTTGGAACAAAAATTTGTGTCCCTCCCAGCAAAATGCATTTGACTTTATAAATAAATAATGAAATATGTTATGTAACTTCTGGGTTTTTTTAAGAAATGAGCCATTTCGCCCCTCTGTGAAAGGCTATAACTCCTTTCCTTTAAAAAAGGAGTGGAAAAAGACACCAAGGCATGTTTGAAGTTAAAAACATGAAGCATGTTCTAAGATAAATCCTACACTTAATAATTCCTATTGGTCACAGTACAGTGTGTCTCCTGAGATGTCTGTGTTTATACTAATAAATTAAACTGTTCCAGGGAATGTTCATATGCTCTGGAACTTCAGTGTCTATTTTATTTTTTTTGTTTTACTTTTTATTATGACAATTTAACTTGAGTCAATTAGCTCTCTCTCAAATAATCCCATGGCATAGTTGAGGAGTTATCACATGCTATGGACATTCTTAATTATCATTTTAGGTCTCGACAGAGGATCTGGATTTCGGGTCTGTCTTGGAGGATGAAAAAATGTAATGGGATGGACATACAGACACAAGGACTCATATAATGCCTGTTAGCCTCAATATCAGACATTGGTTCTGGACATATTTGACTAGTATAGATATAGCTTAAGCCTACTGATATACTGTGCAGGGTACACAGATTTTTATTTCCACTGCCTTACTTTTCAGGTCCTAAGCTAATCTTTGTATATGATCTTCTTTGGAATTCTTTAAATTTGCTCAAATTTACCCAAGATGTCCATTTGTAGATGAAGTGAAGATAGGTTAGACTGAAATGAAGTTCTGCTTTTAATGAAGAAATCACTTGTCTTCCTGTTTATTCAGCAAAAGGTGTGCAGAAGAAAGGCTTTACATAGCAGATGAGAATTGAAAAATTATTTCATACTGAAGAGACTAGTATAAAAATTAACAATATAAAATTGTCTGAAAGGAACAAAGGAAAAATTCAGAAGGTGAAGGTTCAGAGTAGATTTAAGAAAAAAATTGTAATCAAACATGGAGTAATGTTATGGAGAATGTGAAGAACACTATACATGAGTGTGATAAGAAGATTAAGAGTTTAAAGAATAGCAAGTTATTATTGTTTTTTCAGTACAAAGTGATGAATATAACTTTGATGCTTTGAAAAAAAATGGACAAAGGATGATGGAGAGGCTGTATGAGAGGAGGCTAAAGCAGTCAAGAGAACAGATAACAAATATAGACCAGAGTATTGCCTGGAAGAACAAGAACAGGAGAGACATTTTACACTGAAGAATGAGTGACAAGACTTTGGCAGAGCTAGCTGACTACTCAAAGTCTTGAATTTGAGCTGAAATAAACTAGAGCTAATAACAGTGTGCTTTCCTTGGGACAAAAGTCTTTCATGCATAGTGGTAATGTCAGTCAGTTCTGTCAGTCCCTCTGTGTGTGTACGTGTATGTCAATCACTTAGTCAACAAATGCAAATTTATAATTCTAAAGTAAAGTAATGAATTTTAAATCTCTCTTTCTAACTCATGTACACAAAAACATGTATATATAGACATTCTGTAAAGTACTTCTATCACAGCAGCAATTTTTCTTGACATGTGATTTTCTAGTGTTAAAAAGAAAGAAGTCTAAATGAAATTTTGGCAACCTAGTCTATGAAAACAGATTATCCAATTAGTTTAGTTTCTAATCTATTTTCTGCCAATTTAATTTTCATAGTGTCATGTTTATTGAAAAACTTGAATTCTAATGTTTGCTATTTTTTCTTCTTCATTGTCTTTCTTTTTTTCATTTTTTTTATATTGTTAGATGCAGAATATTTTCTCTCATGGAATTAAAGAGAAAAGAACAAAACGAAAACCAACACAAGACTAGTGTATGATGGAAACATTTGCTTGGAACTCTATAATATTGAAATACGTGAATTCTAGGTTTCTGTTTAGAATTATGGTTTTCACTTCCATACTTCTCTCGTATGAGACACTTGTTGCAGGTGGAAGATTTTATAATTATTTCTGTGATTCTGTTCTGCAGATTTATCAAGAGATTCCATTCATGGCTCAGGGTCATTCTGCCACTAGTTAAACAAATAGACAATGGCCAGTTACCACTTAAAAAATTCTGACAATTCTGATTAGAGCTTAAAGCTGTAGTCAGGGCCTTTGCCTGTATTAACTTCTATATCATTTAACCTAGACTTTATAGTAAGGTTCAATGAAAGGTGTAAGGAATGACAATACTAGGATGGCTTTGTGACTGTTCATAGGGAATCCCATATATAGCCACAGGTACACACAATCAGTCCTGAAAGTACTTTTTTGAAGAATTAGGGTATGGATGGAAATATATAATTTACATGGAGGAGGGAAGCAATATTTCAATACCTTCAGAGAGCCAATAAATTGAAGGGGAAAATACACAGAGATGTTGACGAGAAAGATAACAGAAAGTTGCAAAGAAAACAGTAGTGTGGTGTAACTTTTTGCAAGTAGTATTGTCATCACAGATTTGAATTCCATATAACCCGTCAGTCAGGTTTTATTTTGGAATCAAATGGGCTAATCTCAATTTTTCTTCTACAATCTTAAATCCTCATATACAAAAACTGGAAAATATACTTTCTACTGCACAGCTTGCTCTTATTTTTCCTCATTCATGAACATAAATTGCTTGACTTAACAAAGAATATTTTATTTGAGGGAGAAAAGGAAAACATACGAAAGTATGTAAGCAGGATAACATACAACTCCTTACTGCTAACTGTTCCATGATCCTCTTTTACAATAAGACAACGCCTAAGTCAGCTGTTTTTTCTGCTCTGTTTCTGCAGTAACATGTACCTCACAGCCGACATTTCCCAGTCTTGCTGGGTAGTAAAGCCATACTGCTGACCTTACGGTGATGTGACCTACTTTGCTCATAGTGAAAATCCCTCACTGCTCCTTGTTACGTTATCTGCTTAACGTTTTCCCCCACTCCTTCCTCTGCTAGCAGCTTTCCTAGCCATTCTCAGTGTTTATAAATTCTTACCAAGAACTCAGGAAGCACTTGTCTTGTAACATACAAGTGATTCTTAAACAGATTTTTTTTTGAACTACAGATACCTCTTAAACTTGGATCTTTTAGAAAAATATTTTCCTGTAAAATCTCCTGGTTTTTTCCTTTTCTTTTTTCTTTTTTTTTTTTTTTTATTTAAATTAAGGCTATAACTTTCATACCCTACTACAGAAAGCTGTTGTCTTAGGTTAGCTATTCACTCTGTTTGTATGTATTTAATTCACCACCATTCTTGTGCACTATTATGATTAGAAATGTTTCTTTGCATTATGGCATTAGCAGAAATAATTACCAAATATAAAGAAATAATATACGCAAAAAAAAAACCCATCAAATCTGCTGGCTGCCTATTGGAGCATTTAATATGTGTCCGTCCTTTCCACTAGGTGTCAATAGAGTGCTCTTCCTTTTTGAGCTCCCCTACCATTTGAAAATACAGAACTAAGAATAACAGGGGTTTTGTTTTTGCTTTAGCCCTTAACCACAAAGCTTACATCCTCATACATCCTTGAAAGGTTATACCAAAAAGAATAAAGAATAAAAGGTCTGTTGCTAAGGTGGAGAATGATTTTTGTTTACCGAATCAAAATTAGGCTCTGTGGGTGCTGAATTGAAATAAAATTTCTTTTAAATAGGGCCCTGAGAAATCAATTGTAACCAGCAGTTAATGACCATTTTGTGAACAGCTTGAGGGAAAGCCAAGGGCAGTTAAAACTCCAGCAAATTAGTCGTTAACTGTGCTAATGAATGATATTGCAGGGATTATTGCTATTATAAACTGTAATCAATCAGGTTTACCATTGTGTCTAAGAAAGAGTTTGCAAGTAACAATATTTTATGGATGCAGCTCTGCACTTCCAGTTTTAATTAATACGATAATCTGAGTATTCCATAATGCTAAATTCTACTTGCAGTTCCCTAGCAAATATAAGCATGCATATTACACATAAAAAGCAATAATAAGTACTTCATGATAAAATGTGGTAATATAAAATAAAAAAGACATCATCCAAGGCATCAGGAAGCTTGTCATTATTTATAGGAGGAGCATACAAATAAAGAGGACAAACTGTGGCTGGATTCACTATTGTACTCTTCCTAGTAATGCATATTTTTAAATTTGAGTAGTTCTTGTCTATTTTGTTGACTCAGTTCTGAAAACTTCACTGCATGTGTAACTCCTGTTTACTTACAGATGCTGAGAATTGCATCTCCTACTCTCAAGTGCAGTAATTCTCTCCCAGTCACAGGAGATACATTGGCTAGTTCACCCCATCAAGGAGATTTGTGAACTCGCTTTAGCAACTGGGTCTGCTGCCTCGTTTCTGGAGGAAGGAAATGTAGCCTTCCATGGATTTGGCTTTTTTTTGTTTAACTCTGAATATGGATCTTAACAAAAGCCTTTCCTCTTAGTGATGGCATGCAGTGTCAAAGTATGTGTGTAAGAAATATACACAATAGTCTAGAGATACCAATAACGTTAGTATATGTTTACATTATGAAATATATCCACATTTTCAAGTAGATTTGATATGTATTTTGCCTTGATTCCTAAAATCCTATTGGCTCCTGTTGCAATGTATGGTACTAGCATAAGTCTCCAGTATTGCAATACAGAAGGAAGATGGATGCACACGAAAAGAAAATCGACACAGTATACAAACCACTTCATGTACCATAGAAGTGATCTGGATGCTTCATTTGGGCACCATCTCTCAATGAGAGCAAACAGGTTTCAGATGTAGCTGTTGCCTGTGATTCTGAAGCCAAACAAAAGTGATTCGGGGACTGAGCCTTCTCCCCAAAGTCTAGGGGTACAAACTGGCTTATTCTCAAACTACTGAGATCTATCTGTCTCTATCAATTTTTCTCTGTCTTGCTTGGACCTCATCTGGACCCTGAAGTTGTACCTGTCATCTGAAGACGTCATTACATTTTTTATGTTGTGTTTTTGTGGTCATAGCTTCAGAAATAATGTGAATAATGTTTTTCAGTGTAACTTTTAGGATGGCTGTCACCTATATAGGCATGTTGCATTAGGGAATGTGAGAGTGCAAAACCTTTAGGGTGTTGCTGTAATAGTGCCTGGAATAGAGGAAGCCATCCCTGTGCAGTCACATCCAAAGTGCCTTTTAAGAGCAGTTCCTAGAATGAACAGTGCCTTAAGTTGTGCTTGAGTATATACTCCTTGAGAAATCCAGAATATGCACAGATGTGAGACTCAACAATTGTGATAAGTAAGTAATAAAGAGGTACAATCTTTGACAATGTTCCCCGTCTCCCTATTTAGCAATATAAATGCAGTTATATTCAATTTGGCCTTGAACGTGTTCTAAGTTTTGCTGATTATGTAGCTTATTTCTAGTTTAAATTAAAATTAGAGATATGGATTTATACTGAAATGTTAACAAAGAATGGAAAAACAATAGCATAATTATTGCAGAGATGCTCTTGATGATTTTTCTAATTGGATTTTAGACCAAATCCATATTAAAGCAAAGAGATCAGCAACTTACAGTAGTAGTAGATAGGATAATTCAGATCAATATTAATCTTGACAAATACATGCTTACAAAATTCCATGCAAACCCTAAGTGAGCAGTGATAACTAAGCCCCAAATGGGAGTGTATGTAGGTGAGGTTATATAATTTGTTGGCAGAGAATGTTTTTATATCCTTATCAGGAAAATACGGATTATGGCCATGGCTCATAAACTGTGAAGAGTTAGCACTACTGGATTGTGAAATGAACACTAAAGAGATGTTAAATGGTTTAGAACAGAACAAAGGAAATGGAAGTAACAAATTGGTGTCTGTTACCAACCTTACCGTATATGTGTCTTTTAAAATAGCTATTCATTTGTAGTTTTCCACCATGCTACATATTTCCTCATAGTTTCTCAGTGTGTTTAATTATACGGATATCTGGTAGATATCTCTTCAATTTCTTCTGTCTTAAAAACCTACCAAAACTGACCTTTTATGGCTTTTAGTGCTCTAAATCACCTTTTGTTCTCCTTTTGTTCCTAGTTTATTCAATGGTCTGCTATACTACTCATAGATTCCACAACCGAGGAAGGTGAAAAGTGAGGGAGGGGAAGAGAGGAATAAGAGTGAAAGTGACAGAGTAAGAGGATGTTGGATTAGTGCCAAACCAACTGAAGTCAAAACAAAGACATTCATTGATTGCCAAGGAAATTGGACCAGACCGATTGTCTGATCTTACTGCATTTTTTTTTGTATTTATCAAGTAGGAGGTAAATTTGATAAATTTGTTAACTTTGCTTCTGCTTCTCATTTTCTGAAACTCCTTGATTTTGTCCCAGTAGGTAATTTAGCCCCTTTGATTATAGGTAGTCTCACTGAAGATTGTTGGAGAAGAAAGCAACTATGTATTTCCCATAAAGCAGTCCTCTCCTGTGGGATAAATCTTGCAGCTGTAGGCCATTATTAGCTTGCAGATATCTGCTTGTTGCTCTGGTTGGTACTGAGGAAGGGGTTATAGCTCTCACCTCCAGCTCTCCTAAACAGGGCTTGCTGGAACTGAGAGTACCGAGTGCCACTAAGAATACAGAGGTGCTGTATTGGAGCACAAGTCTGTAGTATTCCGTGTGAAAAATGGGTTATCTGGTTCAGTTAGTTAAGATGCAGCGTAATAATAATATTAGTAATTCAAACTTTCTATTTCTACAGAAAATTGTGAGCTCAATTGTTACTTTCAGGTCTCCCTTTTTCACACCTCATCCTGCCTGTCTCAGTGTAAGCCTCATTTTCCCACACTCCCCACATCTGTAGTCCTGACTCAGTCCTTTCAGTCAACAGAGAGCTACATTTGATGCATTTCAGGTTGAAGAGAAAATAGACGTTATATTAGTCTGTTCTTTCACTTGTGAGAGTTTGTTGTGATTTTTTGACTCATTTATAATGATTTTTATTTTCCTTAAAGAATTTTTAAGAGAAGTTTATCAACATTTATTGATTCAATGAAATGTTAATCAGCCTAGTTATGACTTAGTCTGTACTATTAATTCCATTGACTGCAGCGAGACTTCTTATCTGAATAAGGGCTATTGAATTTTGAGCCTATATTAGGAAGGTTATCTTGCAAACAGAAAGGCAAGAAATACTATAGCTTTGTTTCTGTAGAAAATGTAATGGTTCTAAAAAGCTTTTTATGTGACCTCAAATGCTGAGAATAACAACGTAGAATATTAACTATACAATGGAAAGAAGTTTCCATGCTGCAGGCTGAATGAGACCTAGATGAAATCTGTTGTGGATACAGTAATTATTATAATTATTTATCAAGCTTTATCTGTGCTGCAATTTACTCTATGGTATGTGACATGAGACGCAAAACCATGACTGTCAGAGCTGTATAAATTTCTTTACTGTTTGGTACATTTCAAAATAAGAAAAACAATAATTCTGCACATATCTAGATTCAGATAATAAATTGGATATGAAAGGAAAGATGAGAACTCAGTGAGCTGTGAAGATGTGTGTCTGTCTATAAATGTATTATGTATATCCTTAAGCATATAGTAGTTTGATCAAATGGATAATGTACTTGTAAATCAGATAACTGGATTATCTATGGTCTCAGTGGAAATTTTAAATCTTATCTAAAGAAACATATTGTTTCACCCAATCTAGATCCTATTTCATTCAAGCAGCTTTATTCCGAGAATAAAGACTCAGGGGTGCATACTCAGAACTGTTTTCATATGCTGTTTGTATTTGTATCTATTTTTCACAGCAAGAAAACCGCTTGTTTTGTATGATTAGTAATTTGCTTTCACTCACACAGGCACTTCTGTAAACAGGAGCTGAAATTCTGTCCCAGTCAGGAAGTTTCTGAGTATCTGTCAGCTGCTGAATATTTTGAACTCTGACTGATGTTTTGAAATATCAGCTGCATGCAAGAGTAACTCATTGCTTCATAAAATAAGGCTTTAACCAGAGAAAATATAGCAACACATTAGCTTGATAGTTAAAACTGTCTCTAGGGCAGTGAAAGATACTGACTTAAATTATCTCAAGAAAAGGAATAACTTTATTGGGAACACACTCTGAATTTTTTATTCTTCTCTAAGAGGCCACTGCCCTGATAATAGCTGCTACCACCACACCCTGTGTGAAAATTGGTTGTGCTTGGATGTGTGAGGACAATGGCTATTCAACAAGCAGACAAACATATAGATTTTGGTTCCCAAGGATAACTTGTCAAACTGATTAACACAGTCTGAGACAAAGGCAGAATACAGAACTGTAGGCATGCAGGAGTTTTTCGGGAGAAAAATAAACATGTTACATGAATCAAAGCAGCTCAAGGAATAGATTTCTAGTATTTGTCTGCAGGTGAATCCTTAATGATAATGTTGGATTGTTCGTCAAACTTTAATAAATCTGATTTTTCCTAAAGAACCCGGGCATCTGCAGAACCACAAATTTATATATCTTGAAGAGTCTGAAGTGGAATACCAAATCCTTGTGAAGAAATAGCTCCTGTGGGGTGCAGATGAGAAAGGATTTTCAGCATTTCAATTGATATAGATACCTTCAATTACACTTAAATCTTACTTTAGCAGTTTAAATTCCTTACAGGACCTTAGGTGGTTGAGCTCTTCATAGTCTTGATTGACTAATAACCCAGTTAACTAAATAAATCTCTTTTACTATAGTTATCTTTTGTTACTTAGTCAGCTGTATGTCTCAACGTATGTGAGCGTAATATGGTTTGTCATGGATGTACTCACTTAGGCAAGCTGAGGCTACAGTCTGCTCATTCTAGAAGTTATAGAAAATGTGTAAATGTAATAAAGTTTAATTTCTTTGATCGAACTTCTTTAAGTATTGAATTGGTAGAATTGTGACTTTAAATATAAAAGGATGATTTTTCTTTTCCTTAGCTGGAAGTAATACTGTGACATACAGACCGTTTTTAGTATCTTCTTGTTTTACAATAGTCTACATTTGCCAGTATGCTTATACCAATTGTCTATAAATTATTTGAGCTAGTACGGTTGTTCGTCTTGCACAATTTATATGATTTAGCAACAGCTTCTGTTTTACTTATGCTCAGAAGAGCATTGCAGTATGCCTTCAGCACATGCCTTTACCTGATTGCAAGAAATCAGAATTGTATCAGAAGCGGGAATCATGCTACAATGTTCATGTGTGCCATGCTTTCTGCAGTAACTTCTTGTGTTAGGTTCTCCCACAAACGCCTGGTGTTAATCCTTATGATAGATGCAATCAAGATCAGATGCATGTGCACTTTGTTTTTCAGTGAATATGAAGAAATGTTTTCCCAGGAAGCAAATATTTGCATTCAAAACTTATCCTGTTGAATAATAAATTGTGTTATTCACCTCAGCAAAGATTAGTATTTCCTCAGCAGATTGATAAGATAAAAGTGATTTGGTCTAAACTTAGCCTATGCTCTATCAAATGTGAATTTTCTTACTTCTACTAATGTTTCACAGAAGTTAATTGGAATATTATCGGATAACTTGACAGCTAGTCATGACACAATGAAATAATGATAAATTGTAGACCTTCTGTGTAACACTTTGAATGTATTATGGTGCAGTGAAAAGTTAGTATATAAGAATATATAAGTATAGTAGTATAACTTAATTTCAGTGGAGTTGAATTAATGCATAACACTTCAAGTTAAAATGTGCAGCAAAATACTTAATTAAAGTATACATCTCACCTTACACATACACATGTGCAAAGAAACAATCACACATGAAGTAGCTCTAATTTTTATTGATCCTGAAGACTTAGAGTATGGCAGTGTACTGAAACTAGAATATAAGAAACCTAAGAAAAAGGAAATAGAGATGAAGAATTTTTTAGAACTGATCACAAGTTGCGTATATTGTCACTCAATTAACTTAGCTAATAATGGATGCTATCATGTACTCATAAGGAGAAGACTTTTATAAACACATTTAAATAAATGAAGTCTAGACATTTTCTAACTCTCAAAGAACTAAAATAAATGGATTCAAATGTTGCTGTTATCCAAAGCATTCTTGTACAGAAATGAGAAACTGTGTAACCTTTCCGTACTGTTGAAATTATTCTTCTGCATTGATCCTGGGTGCTCTGCAAAATCTTGTTTCCAGTATGTCTATTCCAATCAGAAGGCACCAGAAATCATTCCTGTCATTCAGTTGGATGAAAGTAAGAAGAAACAGGATATGCATGTAGCCACAGCTTCCCAAATTCTTGGTGGTAAACTACTTTGACT
>VWZK01022136.1:0-12838 GCA_013396935.1 Baryphthengus martii
TATCTCCACTCTCTAATCACCACCTAAATTACAGCTGTTTCACAATTCTACTTTAATTCTCAGCATTTCAGGGTGTGCTTGGCCTGGCCTAGCCTGGCCTCCCGTCCTGGATGGCCCTCTTACAACAGAGGGGCCCATCCCTCATATCAAGGTCTGGTATGNTATCAAGGTCTGGTATGGATGTGTCCCCACCACTCAATGCCTACTGGGTTGCAGCCAGCAGCAGAGCTAAAAGATCTTCTTGGTGGCAAACACAGAGGCCAACCCAGTCTTGCCCTTGATGATAATAGGAGGCACCTGGGCAGCCTTAGCCCCTTTTACCTGGTTGGGAAATTCATCCAGGTGTCAAGTTCACTTCAGGGCTGAGGGTTCAGACCCCAGCACTTCACTAAGGAAGAACTGAATGAGAGAGGTGGGGGAAAGACTACAATTAAGTACTGCAGTAATTAGAACTTTGATTTGTAGAAGAAAAAAAAAAGTTGCAAGGGAATTATGGTTGTGGTTATGAAATAGATACTGGAAGAAGTAAAAGCTACTGAGTTACTGATGAAGTGCTTTTTATTAGTCCAGTTCCAGCAATGGTCAGCACTTTAAGGATAGAGATGAGCCCTGGCAGTCATTTTTTAATGGCATTTAGGGTACAGTATTATCCCTGAGATTGCTATTTATTTCTTATAGTAGAACATAAGATGGACCAGTATCTCGCTATCCTAGCACTATCAGTGCTGTTAATACAGAAACATAAACTGAAGATTCATTCATTTAAAATACTGAATCTCTCAACATTTTGACCCCTCTTTGCATGACACATTCTTTTTGTACTCTGATTTTGAAGGAAAGCTATCAGAAAGATTCCACATATGCAGCATTTTCCTGAAATTACAGTCTCTTTTCCATCTGACATTTTTAAAAAAAATGTTCAGACCATAGTCTTCTCTCATCTGTCAAGAGTATCAGCGGGGAAGTAGCTACTTCTTCTGAGGAACGGCTTCTTCATACAAAGTGCAGTGATGCTGCAGATCGAGTTTTGACGCAGTCTCTCCTTGGTCTCCCAGCACTAGCATTAGCTGGTCTTTGCTCTGCCTTCTATATTTAACTCTTGCTTTATGGGACATTTCCAGAGCTTATCACAGTTACTAGAAAAGAAATTAAAATCTGTACCACAATGACAGAAATGAGGCCATAATCTGGTATGTATTACTTTAGGAGCAATGCCAGATTTAGTATTCCTCGCTATCCATCTACTTGATCTACAAATGCATATACAGTGCTGCACCACAATTTTTTCCATTATGACAGCACAGCTATTTGTATGGTTATATGGTAAAAAATCAAGAAAGCGATCCTCTGAAAATTACCCCCTCCATTTCTCTTGCCTTTTTTTGCCCATACAGAATTTTTAGGCGGATCAGTTCTCAGTCCAGCTCCACATGTGACAGTGCAAAACGCTTGTCCTGGCACACAGAAAGCAGCAGCTGTGAACGAAGGGGTAAGATCTCCATTGAATCTTTTAGCATAGCCAAGGAGCTTCTTTCATTCACTACAGTGAAAAAAAAGCTGCTTTACTTGTGTGAGAAAGTTTCTCGTGTCTAATAGTATGAGGCTATAGTTGAAAGTTCAGATACTAGAAACCAGAACTTAAAAAAGAAAAAAGGTACCATTTCAGAGCCCAGACTCATGTAATAACCGTGTTGCCCTCTGCTGCTCTACCGATATAATCATACATGCTTTAAAAATACAGTAAGTATACTTCTAAGATATTAAGTTCCTTATTTACATTTCCAACCTGTTCATTAGTCATAATTTGAGTATGTATCTAAATTACTCTTTATATTGAATACATATCTCTGCAAAAAAAAAGGAGCAGCTCTTATCTAAAAAGTGCTGTCATATGGTTAAATGGATAAATTAACAGCACACTGGAACAGCATTTAAAAATCTAAAATAAATGCTAGTATAATTTTAGTAAAAAATCCACAAGTATGTGGAAAAAAGAGCCTCTCTCGGGGAATTAAAACTGTTGTTCTTATCTGACCACTGTGATAACATTCAAGATGGTACTGAATAAAAAAAGTCAATGAGGAGATGATAAAATATAATTTTTTTCCTTACAGACATATCCAGTTTGTAACAAATTAAAAACTCAGCAAAGACTACAGAGCTTGTATATACAGTAACAATTAGACATTTGGCTTTATCATCTGAGAAAAAAAAAAAATCTATTTATTGATTAGCCCAAGTCTTGTATTTTAGGAAATACTGTAATTGTTCACTCATCTGCAGCCATCCTTTAGCTAAAGTGTGGTGTGTTCTAAGGACAGTACAGTGCAACTGTGTTTTGTTCTTAGCTCCAACTTGGTAAGTGTTAGATGATAGAATTTAGCAACTTCAGTGACAAAAATGGCCTCTTACTTGTAGCAGGGGACCTATTGCCAAGTGATGACATCAGTAGGTCTCACAGCTTCTGTCGCGTTCAGCCCGTCGGTTGTTTGGTTTGTAAATACAAACATTGCCACAAATCCAGAGCCTTTTCCATCTAAACAGGGGTATTTATGACTGATGGATGTAGAATACAGATGGAAGGATGGAATAGAAAGTCTTCACTGCCACAATCCATATCATACTTATTTTACGAAGAAAAAAATAGCTCCACTGCTGAAGCACCCATAAAATATTTTTTGAGCTGAGGAATTGCCCAGCAACTTCTGCCCTTTAGACAGTCAGCAGACCCACAGCTCCTTTTTTTCTCATTTTCTTTTTATTTTTCACCCATGACAATCAGTTCTAAGTGTCACAGACATAATCTTCATTCACTAAACCAAGATTTAATTGGGTGAGCATTTTAAGACCATTCCAGAGGCTTTAAAAATTCAGTTTAATACTATGGTGATGTTACTTGGCTTATTCAAATTTTGCAAATATAAAGATCATTCAATAAGTTCTTACGTTCTCTAAGTTAATTTCCTTAGCATGAAAGAAGAAAACACAGTAACTCCTTTTTTTAGGAAAGAAGTGAAAAAAAAAGACATAGAGACAACAGGTGTTAACTCCTTCTATACAGTAGTTATCAGAGCTGATGAGCATATAGCAAGGCCTAGGTATGGAATTCCTTTCCAAATTAGCTTTTGTGCAATGCTTCAGTACTTCGTTACCACTTAAACCATTTATGAAATATTACACAGCATACACACAAAGAACCATATAGCCTTTCTGTTGCTATGATTTGCAGTATTTTGCTTCCCCCTGGCACTGAACAAAAAGCTGTATTTACCTTGACAAAATAAAAAATTAAAAAAAAAAAAAAAGCCTCCCTCTTACATTTTTCCAAAAGTCATGTTGCATAATGCCATGTAGCCATAGAGATGAGATGGAGCTGTGTTCTTCTGTGTTGCTGGAAACAAGCGCAAAGTAGCTGCTATGAAAGTGAGATGCCACTTAGAGCATAATCTAACATACCTGAAGAAAAATCGTATCAAATGGTTTAATAATATTGCCCTATTTTGCAGATGGAAAAGTGAAGTAGGGTTACACCCCAAATATTCTAGAATAGCAATTACTGTGTTTCAGCTCCTGTCACAGACTATCACTTTTGGGCATTTCTGCCAGCGTAGCAGTAGCACACCATCTAGCTGTGCTTTAACTCCCTAAATACAAATCAAACTGCACACACGCACGTACCCTTGGCTAAGAATAATCACATTTTTAATCACTGTCAGAAGCAGAAAGAGTCACTACTATGTCCATGTTGCAGCCTCTTCCATTGCAACTTTACAGATACTCCTTAGAAACTTCCATTGGTCTGATGGAAGATACTTTCTATGTAGTGTGCATAAAAGTGACAGAATCTGACTCATTCTTACTACTATGATCCAATAATGTATGCTTCTGAATTATCACGTGTTGTAAAGCATATTCAATTAACATTAGGTATGACATAATATTATAGAACATCCTGTCAGATACTGACAATTTTTCATAGTCTGTAAAGATTTGCATAAATATGAAGGAATTTCTTGTAGATACTGGAATAATTACTGGCAGATTTCATTTGTTCCATAATATAATACAGTAACACTACCAGATGTATATTTGCATTGCAGTAGTATAGAAAAAGCACTGCAGAAGGACAACTAGACTGGCTTGAGCTATATACAGTAAACACCATCATCTGTTGTCACGCTTGTCATCACAAGTCCAGTCTCTTCTTGGAGCAGCTAGGTAAGTGTATTTTTCTTTGAAGCGCAGAACATTTTTGAAAGCTATAGTACATTTTAATATCTTTTTCTTAATAAAGCTCCTTTGCCTGTTCAGAAGGAATATCCTGAATTATTAAGTGTCCCAATATGTTTTTATTCAAGCTTAACTAATTCAACAGAATGAAGCTTTCAGAACTAACAGAAACTAACTACATTATATATATATATTTTTGTGTATGTATACTTACAAGAACAAACCAATACATATACTTAGTATATATGTATGTGTGTATACACAACCCCATATATATATATATATATATGAAGCTTTCATTGATTTAACAAAACAGTTGGCAAAGCTTACTCATAAACCATTCAAGAGATCCAGGCTGTTTTCCCCATTTTTTTTGCAAAACAATTATTGTCAGATATAATGAACACTCTCTTCAAAGACTGATGAAGATTACGTCCAAATGAATTTACATCTTCAGAAATTCTACAGCACATATGAAAATGACAGCATTCAGCAAGGAGCATTTGTTGAGATTTAATTAGTTTGAAATACATCAATAATAAAGCCCAGCTTGGTTTAAGAAGCAAGTTATGATTAAAGAACTTTGCACAGAAAACTTGACAGAAGAGTAGACTCATATAAAAGATGAGAGAAAGCATTACATCAGCACAGGTCATCCTTTTCTTTTTTCAATCTCCATCCATTATGCTGCATTTTCTGTTTCAACTATACTCAGGGGTTGGACAGGTTAAAAACAAGGCATAGGGATAAAAGCAAAACATTTCCAATTTAAAAATCCTTTTTATTGTTAACTTTGGGGTGTGGGGTGTAGATGGGTGTGTAATTCAATGTATTTCATGTTTTTTAAGACAAATCAATTTCTGCAATTATTTATTTTAGTCTGAGCTGAATCTGCTATTACTGCTTTGGTTAACTTTTTCATGCACCATTTAGTCAGTCAAAGATTTATGAAGTACTGCACAAAATATGGAAGAAATCCTAAGAACTTCTGGAAATGGAACTATTGGGGCAGAATTCGTCAATCTACAGAAATATGTGACGTTTCAAAAGTTGCCAATGGTGAAATTCTGAAGGAGGGAAGGCAAAACTATAATAAAACTTGCTATTTGGGAGCATTTATGACATTGTGCTAATTGATGGACTGGTTCACTATCACATATAACCTGTAATGTTGATGTTACATATCTTTGGAAAATGTATATAAAATTCTACCTGCCCAATGGAATTCTTCAGACAGTTAAAGGGATTATCAAAAATAGCAAGGAAAAGGACAACCATATATTTTTTTTTACATTTAGGATTAAATACTCTCACCAGCAACCATAAAGAAATAAATTATCAACCAAAAGAAAACCCATGAGAAAAAACAGAAAATTGTGCTAACTAGATACCTAGGGTTTTCCTTCATATTCTTCTTAGTCTAGATAATACAGAAGGTGAAGCCTGCAACAATTGCTCACTTCCCCCCCCCACAGAAGCATGAATCCAATCATATGTACATCTTAAGGGTGAAGAAGAGAATATGCTGAAATTTTGGGAAGAAACCAGATACTGATAAAGGGAAGGACAAGAGACTATGGAAATTCCTATGAAAATAGCATTGTTTACAGTGTAGAAAGAAAAGGGCAGATGAGGGAATTTCGTAGAAAATTCTACTATTTATCCCTCAGCACAAATATCTTTATATTCAATCTGTTGATACTCTACTCAGATTTTTCCTAATCAGATCAGCAAAATCCAAAAGCATCCTGAAAATGGCTGTAGACATGTCTGCTTGTTTGTATCTGCCTCTGGCCCACAGACGTGCTCCTGTTCCCTTAGCACACAAAAGTGCTGTGATTTAGATTGATCATCTTAATAAAACTTCTAAATACACAAAATAATCACATATTCCCTAATTTACACAATGGTATATTAACTATTTTTACCTTCATTTTATAATAAAGTATGATATTTGTATTTACTGTGTCCTCACTGACTATATTAACAGGTGTAACATTTCTGTAGTTCCCCTCTAATCAGATACAACTGGAAAAAGTATACAAAACATTAACAGTTTTGAAGAAAAAAATGATTTTTTTAACATGCTGTCATTCTGTGGTAACATCACATCATAAAAGGTGTGGTCTCCTTTAGTAACACTTCCCAGTTTACAATAAATGGATACATAGGATATCCACTTATATAAAGGAATATATTTATCTTAAAGCAATATAAATGACAATCATCTCCTCTCCTATTTATACTTCCATTAGTTCATTTGAGGGTAAAAATAAACTCAGCTGATTCCTCAAAGCCACACAATTTCTAAGTACTTCTAACAAATGCTGCTATTCAGGATGTTTGTTTATGGTTGTTATGTCTGTTATTTCTCTGTTTATTATTGTTATGCTGATTATTTTTGCTGATACTACAGAGCTCCATTTATTTCCTGTAAAGAAATAAGCACCTTCACACCTTCCCTTACTTCCCGAGTTGAGGCAGCTACGAAGCCCAATTAATTTTAACTTTACTGTAATATTAACTTTACTCTAAAATCCCTGGAAAATTTGGTTTTAAAAATGGGAAGCCCCAGAAGCTCTGAACATACCTTTCACTTTTCAGATACGATCCATTACAAC
Source organism: Baryphthengus martii (assembly GCA_013396935.1). NCBI lineage: Eukaryota > Metazoa > Chordata > Aves > Coraciiformes > Momotidae > Baryphthengus > Baryphthengus martii. The sequence goes on from VWZK01022136.1 coordinate 6,852, forward strand.
ATGAACATACACTTTTTCTTTCCACCAGGGGTTCTTCTCAATAGTCCCTTTGTCTAAGATGTAGAAAACAGAATGGTTCGGATTCTGGTAAGTTAAATCTTATCCCAAAAAGACAAACAATATAATACAACGTGATGGAAACATAATGACTCACATTCATTTGCTAAAGCTCTCATTTTCTTTTTTATTTCTGCAGCTGGCTTGATTGTTTCAGTTCTTTCTCCTACTATATCCTCTGCATGTTAAGTTGTCCAAGCTCTGATGAACATTCCCTATTTAACTGATATAGTTGTTTTTATCTTAGGGATTTTCAAGATTTATGGATAAGATGCACTTTAGAAGTATATGTATGTAGAAAAATAAAGAAAGGGAGAAAGGTTTCTGCACAATACCTGATACATCAGTGCCAATATGACCTATGGAAAAGAAGGCTCCGTCGGGAAAAGTAATAAAGATCCAAAGGCCTATTAGATTTTTATGAAGGGGAAAAATGGGAGAGAAAAAATAAATAAATAAAATCAGGCTTATTAACATGGAGCAAAACCTCTTACCTGTCAAAGGATAACCCTGAGACGCTTGCAATGTCTTAATTAAACACAACATGGGCTGATAAAATGCAGAGGACATGCCTGAACTCCTTGCTGTACAGTGAATTTCTGTCTAGACACTGAAGACTCTTTTGAATTCTCTGCAGCTTGCAAATTGTACTGAACAGTTGTCAGATTTCCGCATAATGCATTTCAGTCAAGACTTACTTCAAGAGAAGAGGCTCATTTGTAAGTATTTTGCAGGAAACGCTTTCATGACAAGAATGAAACATTAAGTGGTAATCTTTGCTTTTGCAGTGCTTTATTATAAACTATATCAAAACATACTTTTGGGGAAAACAAAGATGATCCATCCTCACTTATTAATAGGCTGATCATTAGTAATTTCATTTTTTTAAAAGCCCAAACGTGATGCTATATATTAGTGTTACGTAACTAACATTCTCATTTCATTACTAGAAAATACTGTTATTTTGATGCAAGCTTTATTCTTGCCCAACATTTGACAGGGAATGTATTTGTAAGAAACATGACTTGATTCTTCTGTGTTTTGACATTCACTGCATATTACAGTATAGTACCATGAGGTTTTGTTTCTTTGCTAGTAAGAATGTAGAAAGAAAACTTGGTACAAATCTGCAGCTACCCAGGCACTTAACTTAGATCACAATCCATTCTTTGCTTGGTAACTTTTTGCCTTGCTGTGTGATACGTGAAGAAACAGGGTAGGAAATGACACTGATGAGAACCTTGCATAGCTGTGTGCACTTTCAAAGCACCGTGTGCCATGGATGGACAACAAATACGCATCAAGTCCACTTCTCCTTTTGAAGCAAGGCTCACTTCAAAAAATGTGTCTTCCAAAAGCAGCTACTGGAATATTCAATGAACTGTGTAATCTCTGAACAATTCTTACAAACAATGGCGCACGCAGAGGTTAATATGCATAAGTGTGCATGAGATACCGGAATAGAGAAAGTACTCACGGCAAATGCTATAAAGCCCGAGAAGCTAATTAAATGAGTTTACCTCAGCAGGAGAAGACAAAGATTCACCATTGTTCTTCTACAGTGCAACTCCACTGAAGCAACAGCCATCTTTGCCATCCATGAGTTTGGCTGCAACCCAATCAAACTGATGGAGTTGAAGGTTACAAAAGGGAAAGACTGTACTGTAGGCTCCCATGTACATACCCTCAGCTCCCACGTTTGTCTGCCCACTTTAATCACAGAATCACAGAATGTTAGGGATTGGAAGGGACCTCAAAGGATCATCAAGTCCAATCCCCCTGCCAGAGCAGGAACCTAAATGACATCACACAGGAAGGTGTCCAGGCGGGTCTTGAATGTCTCCAGAGAAGGAGAATCCACAACCTCCCTGGGGTTCAGTAATGCACATGCAATAAGAACATACTTTCCCTACAGTCTTTATGTGCTTCTTGGTGGTCTAAACTGTGCGTATTTCAGAACATAAAAGTACCGGTCTTCCAAACAATAGTGATTGTAAGGTAACAACTTTTACAAAGACAATGCCTATTAACACAATCTCAAGCATAACTATCATTTAAATCCATAAATATGACGGGAGGAAATGTGTAATACCCCATACTGAGAACAAAACTATGGTATGTATCATCTGCACAAAGGCAGGTTTCAGAACTGCATTCCTCTACTACATAGGAATATATTTCAGAAATATTCCAGTGTTTAAAAACTTCTTAGTGTGTAGTAATCTGTGCTATAAGATATAAACTCTAATTTATGGACATCATGTAAGCTCATATTTAGAGCAGTATTTTAAAATCAAAACATGCAGTTCTGTGTCAGTTGGAGTGCCAAAAAATAACTGATTTTCTTGAAAGATTTTGTTTGATTTCAACAGTCAGTTTATTTGGCACACAGTTTGTACGTTCATTTCATTAATCGTCAAGTGTGCTAGCTGAAGATTAACACCATCTCATGCTGGCATTTGATTGCATGAAGCTGATAGTTATCCTTTTTTGTTGTTGTTGCTTTGATTTTGCAGGAAGCAATCAAGAGAACAAGTCTAAAAACTTTCATTTACACAAGTTTGAAATTAACAACAACGAAAAAAGACTAAATGTCTTCATTTAGACTAACCAAGCCTTACTCTCTTCATCCTAGAGCCTTATTGCTCTTACACATGTATTTTCTGCAAATACAGTGTAATATTTGGGTTTAAAATAATCTACAGTTTAGTAACTCTTTGCCAGACCTTCAAGTACAACAAGGCAAAAGTTTTTATTTCTCCCTGCAAGTCAGAAAGGGCAGCAATAACTTCAGTAACTAGAAGTTATGCAAATGCTCTAGTGCACAGAGGGAAGTGTTCTGAAGTTTCAGAAACTTGTAGTATGCCAACAACAGAACTGGTAAGTAGGGATAAAGGATGAATTTAGAAAGGGCTTAGTTCCAGCTTCTCTGATTCTCACTTTTTTGTTAACGACACCAAAAATAAATACACACAGTTTTACAAAACCAGCAATTAGCACAATTAACTCCTAATTCTGTAGATGTGGTATGACCTAAACAAAAATGTGATCAGCTTTCTGCAGCTCTCAAAGCTGAATAGTGATGTAGTAATATGATCGTATTACAGCCTTCCTGGCATCTACTGTAATGTATGAATTCTCCAGAACATTTCATGTGTATTCATTCACAAACAGCATTAAATATAAACCAGAATTAAATACAGAAGATAGGGGACGAGTTTATTCTGTTACTTTGAAAGCATCCCCTCTCCCATAACGCTACAGCCAACCACCCGGTTTTAAGAGTCTGAATTGTTCATTAATATTAGGATGGCTTTGAGAAAAAGACTTGTGATTATCTATTAAACCTGGACATTGTACCCCTCCACCCTACCCTATTCTGGAATTTCTAGTTCCGTATGTGTAGAGCAAGTTTTCTAGATGGTCTTAATTTACAGGCAAATAGTATTGGGGTTTTTCCCCCAAGCCCTGAATCCACTCTGATGTGCATTAAAAGGACGATTTAACCTTAATTCTGCTATCATCCTGGACACCTCAGGAAAGGTTCACTACGCACAGAAAAGCAGCCTTATCATTTCTGTGGACATTCTGAAAAAAAGAGCAGGCTATAGAGTAGATTGGCAGGTACCTCATTTAAAAATTATTTTTAGTTACAACTTCAGATACTACCATTTGATCAACTACTATCAGCTTTTGGAAAGAAGCTGTTTTCACACTTGTCTAGCAAAACACTAATGTTTTATGGACTGTGAAACTTGTTTCAGAAAAAAAATATATTTAGAGTCCTCATAAGATGATTTTCTGTATGACAGTTAAACTTTTAGAGAGACGCTTGAAACTACATTGCCACCTGCTGTCTCAAAAGTCAGGAAAGAGGTCTGGTTGGGCATATAATTTAAAATTCTGCAAGTATAATAGAAATTATTAATTTGAGAAATGCACTCTGAAGCAGAGTATGAAATCTAATTTTTTTAATTCTGAAGAATGATTTAGGACCCACTCTACCCTTTTTTTGCTTGGCCATGATGGGTGCAGAAAAAAATGAGATGAGTAAATGTGAAGGAAATTACCAGTGAAGACAGTGTAGCTGGTGTGCTGATCATCATAAACCAACATTCTCTTGCAGCTCTTATCACATTGTGACCAGATACTTGCAGTTGGGATGAAATCAGGCACACGACATACATGAAAATGAAGAGCCACTTATTAAAGATGCATTTTGAGAGAGATTGTGAATACTGAAGGCTGACTGGGCAGCAGCCAATGCTTCAGTCTTCAGTATCTCCTCTAGCAAAGAGGTGACTCTCTACACGAAACTCGGACTTAGTCTCTTTATTGTAATGCTACATTAAAATGAATTAAGTTTTGGGAGAAGCAGGATGGTAAAAGAAATACTAAGGTTCAATTTTTCTTAACATCTTACTTTTAAGTTTTTTGAGAGAACTAAACAGAACATAGGTTAACTGGCACATAAACACTGTTAAATTAATTAGAAAGGATTACGAGTACCAAGAGATGATACTTCACCCCCCACTCCAAAAAAATCCAACAGATTAAAAGTTGTATACTGAAGGGTTAAACATGAATACTAACTCACTTAAGTATTTGGGAAAAAAAACAACAAAAACCAGAACACTAGCACTCTATTAAATAAATTAAACCAACAAACCACCCCACCATTTTTAAGTAAAAAAGTATAGCTTAAAGTAGTATTTCTGGGACCGGGTTAGTAATAAACAAACACCAAAAGTTGCTGTACGGAACCCTACAAAAATTGCTATCCTTGGACAGCAGATAAGGACATGTATGGTGTTGCTTTGAAATATTTTCATTCAAATCAAATAGACAATGTCCTTCCTGATGTGTAAAAATCTGATTTCAATGTCGTTTTGGGAAAGCACTGTTCAACAGAATCTGATAAGCATGTGTTCCTTTGGTTTTGTCTCACTTTTATTAGTGATGATCCTACAATGTATCAGCTAAACAAATTAATCTTCAGAGGGTATTCTTGATGGTACCCAGGGAGATTCAGAGACACTAATATAAAGCAGCCAAAAAAGGCATCAGTTAACAACAACTCTGTCGGTTTCTCCATTATTGCTTATTTGTTTTCTTTGCAGTCTCACTTCTATTAGTGTCAGCTGGAGTAAGAACTACAGGACCCGACCACATACATAGGGTACCTTTGGCCAGACAAAATTAACTGTATGAAGCGACACTATTCAAGCCAAGTCTCACGGTCTTAAAGTCCTTTGAAATGGAGGATTTCAGTAAGCATCTGGCTTTCTGCGTGAGCTTAAACGCCCTCTTGAATTACTAGTAAGAGATCTAAACGGGCTCTGAAGCATTTTACCGAGTCCAAATATACTTTTTTTATCAGAGCCAAATCCTCCCTACATAAGTCAAAGACGGTTTTCCTAAAAATGAGGCCAAATGTAAATTCATTTAATTTGCATGTTTACATGTCCGTTAATTGAAGAAACTGTATCTACAAAACATTGGACGGGGCTTAATATTCAGCTCCTAAAACGCTCCTCGAGAACCCAACTGAATACCCACCACTACCTAGAGCACGGTTTGGGAAACCCACCAACTACAGTGGCGATCGCCCAGGGCTGGATCACAAAATTCAACAGCACCGTCCTGCAGAAACCACTTCAGCAGCCCAAAGTAAAGCAAGCCCCAAAACGTCTACTGAATAGAACTACCCGTTAAAGGCGGCAGAGTTGAGGAGAAGGTCCCCACCGGGCGCCCCGAGGAGAGGGCGCCTGGAGAGCTTCGCTGCCGCGGATTCCCCCCACGCCGACCCGGGCCGCACCCCAGGCAACCTGTCCCGGGCGGCACTTGCCCTCCTCAGCTGCTCTCCGCTTCCCATCCCTCCTCGCCTGACGAGCCTCCGAGGCCGCCGCTCCCCGCTCGGCAGCGGGACA
>VWZK01022140.1:0-25732 GCA_013396935.1 Baryphthengus martii
ATAGAAATTCCAGAAGTCATTATGGAACTGATTGTGGCAGTGGCCTTGCTCTCCACACCATTCCTCGGTACTAGCTAAACGTGGGACTTATCACTGCTAGAAGCAGACACTGCCTGTGAAAACGTGCTGCTAACTAGAAAGTGCAGTTAGTTAGAAACTGAAAAGTAAAAATCACTGAACAGATTAGTTCTGTTCTAACTCAAACCAAGACAGCTATTTTTCTGTAGATTGCTTTACATAGCTGCAGTTCTAACCAATGCTTTGTTTTTCTGTCCCCAGGCTGATCTTCAGACAAGTTCTCAACGCTTGAACCTTTCAGCTTCTAGTGCTGCAGTGGCAGAACTTAAGCCTGACTGTTGCATTGATGATGTGATCCATCACGAAGTAAAGGAGATAGGAACACACATGTAAGGCTTTAAATTTTCCTGTGATTAAATAAGCTTAAATGAAACTGCAGCATATGCATGCTCCTCTGTTGCTGCTTTGATATAGGGACAAAATTTAAAGTAATTTTTTTAATTGTTTTTTTTTAGCTTAGTTTGTGCAGTAAGTTACACCACGCAGACAGGAGAGAAGATGTACTTCAGAAAGTTCTTCAAATTTCAGGTATTGCATGAAGTATTCTATTTTTAATAAGTGAGTGAGTCTGAAAAACCCTTTTTAAAACATTTGATACTTCAGAAGCACTTTTATGTACTAAAATCTGATTTTAAAAACTGAGCTGATAAAAACTGTCACTTTAAACAACACAAACTGATGGTTTCTAATTACCATGTAGTTAAACATTTCAGAAATAATGACTATTACATCTTATAATTTTTATTCATTTACTGAGAAAAAAAAAATCTACTCTTAAAAAAACCCAAACCTTTTTGTAGCAGCTAGCTTCAGGATTATTTTTAAACCTAACAAGCATTGTTCATTCTCACTTTGACCCATCTAACCTTTGAGTTTCGATTGTAAACTTCTCATTTTTCTTTTAGTGTGTGTAATCTTTTTTTAAATTGTAACTTAGTGGTTTGTTTTTTAAAGAAAACTAAGCAAAGAAGTCTAGTGTGTTATAGCTGAGTAATATACACAAAAATAATCGATAAAGTTAAACTTCTTGTTTCACTGCAGAGTTTTCAAGACTTGAGATTAGAGTAACTGAGGAAAGCAAGAAGTTATCTGTGGAGGTTCTGGCAGGAAAGAGTCTAATTTAGCTGAATATTTAATGGATGTTTATTTTTGAGAGACATATACTTAGACTTGGATAATTGAGGGCTCTTTCCCAGAGTGAAGGATTAGGCAACTTGCTTTACTGAATACATTTTTAGATAAACTCATGGAGTGTTTGGAAATATAGGAACATTATGTAATTGAAACATGCATCTTTTGCAAGTTGCAGGTGATTTCATTTTGCTCTTTTCTAGTATTCTACCTAGATGCTTCAGAATAAAGTATTTCGGTCTTTAGAAGGCTAAATTGCCATGCACTATAAAGAACACTCAAGTGCTGTTAGTATTTGTGGGCCTTGAAAGGGCTGATGTTGTTTAGTCAAAGGTATTTCTAGACAATCCTGGGGAAAATGATTCCACACCAATTTTCACGTTACACTCTTCTCTGAACCCAGAAACTCCACAGTGTTTCTTCCTCTTTACTGAAGATAATTTTCATCTTTGTGTGATATGTCTTCCTCTCCTTGTGAAACTATTTTCCTTTCACTTTCTCCATCCTTTGTCCCACAGGAGTTCAGTACTCTGTCCTGCTGTTCCAGTTAGGCTTTCTCTGATCACAAGTGTATTCATATGCAGGCTTCCAGTTCTCACGTGCTCTCCCTTCCCTACCCTTAGTCTTGCCAGAGTCTTGGTCAAGATGTCCATTTGTCTCCTTTAGGTTTGATATGGAAACTTATTTGTGGACGTTTGTCAGTGGTCTGCCTGTGTATTGTAAATTCTGTGGTTTTTGACTGAGTCAAACACAGGCAACATTAATGTCAAAATAGCCAAGGCCAGCTGTCTGTCAAATTTGAATCTCTTCCTTCAAAGGAGGAAGCATAAGAACTTCTCAAAAAGTAACAGAATCATAAAATTGTTTGAAGTGGCAAAGGTCTTTAAGATCATTGAGTCCAACCGTTAAGCCAGCACTGCCAAGTCCTCTACTAAACTGTGTCATTAATGTATACACTTCAACACCATACTATAAATACTTGCTGATTCATTATGAGACAAACACTTCTCTGAGCGATTTTGGTGGTTATTTTTTAAATTTGAAATGGAGATGCCAGCTAGAAAATCTGAGAACAAAATGGAAATAAATGTTACAGAAAACTGAGCATTGTCTTTATGATGGGAATTGATGGCTGCTAGTGGTCAAGGAGCCACCAGCTATTTTATAACAAAATTCCCATTTTTCTCTTTGACAGATTCTCAACTTTTTCAGTTGTTTTAAGTTGAACTGGTGTTACAATTGGTTTTAAACAGCTTCTTCTTTAACCATTATATGTAGTTTAGTACGGGACAATAGTGCCTTTTTGTTCTAAGGCTTTTTCTGAGTCATTAACACCATTAAGTTTCTACAGAGAAGGAATGATTCCTTCTAGTGTTTGGTTGTCATTTAGGTTTGGGTGTTGCAGGGGGTGAACCTCACAGTAATTGTTTCGTTTTTACTGGGATGCCACTTGAAATTTAGTGGAATGAATAGAAGGACTTTTTTTATCAGGAAGAGAGAGAAAACATCAGCATTTAGGGGAATTAATAATAAGAAGCTTACTGAAGCATTTTGCTGAAAAAAACACACAACCAACAAACACTTAAATTAAAAATTTGACCTTTTTTTCTGACTAGAGATAGTTATGATTACTTGAAAGCTTTGAATATTATGCTTGTTATAATGCAAAAATCTCTGTGAAGACTACTTTTTCATGGTGAATTCTTCAGGGCTAAAAGATTTGTTCACCACTTGAAACTCCAGGGGTCTCTTAGGGCTCAGGATTATTTCGCTTTCAAGAAGGAAGTGAAGCCTAGCAATGGTTTGTTACTTAAGCTAATCACATGAATAGTTCTCTATTTCATTTATTTTTAGAGAAGCCGCCAGTAACCTTTGCTGCAGAACACTGAAGGATTTGTAAATATTGTATGGTTCTTGGTCATTCTTGAAAGCAAGTACAGACCACTTCAGGATACAAGATGGATGTAATGTTATTTTAAAACCATACATCTACTTAGTGCATTGCATTTGTCTGGTTTCCTAAGAGGCCAGTGGTGGATAAGTATTTGTTTTCTGTCTGAGAAGACTGCTTAGTAGCAAAGCAGTCAAGTGTGCAAAGAAGAAGCAGTGAGTATTGTGAGGTTTTAGCTGAGTTGGTTGTATCATATTATTCCATTATGCATCTGTTCTGTGCAAGATTAAAAAGAAAAATATCACTTCAGTAAAAATCCAAGCACTTGTAAACAGTTTATGCTGAAGTTTGCTGAGAAACCAATTGTCATTCTGTCTTTTTTCTGTTATATTCAGGTCCTTAAACCACTTGACGTGAAAACCAAGTTCTACAATGCTGAGGTAAGTAAGAGCTGTGTGTATTCGGGTTTGGTTTGATGTGCAGGCTTTGTTACTTCACATTAGGTGGTTAGATTAACTTCAAAGAGCTTCTTAAGTATGCATTTCTTAAGAAAGATGGTCAATCTAAAGGGTAAAAATTAGGTGGTGTGTTTGTATCTTTTAGTTTAAGAATAGATATATTTTTGGTAAAGGACAGAAAAAGGATGATAACTAAGGCAGGTGTGTCAGGACCTTAATCTAATTGACTGATGATTTTGCAAATTTCCACTTTCCCATGAACTCAAATACTTTCAGTTATTACTTGTATATTTAGGCTCATAAGAGTACTTACTGTAAGGGAGATTAATTGTTCACAAAGTAGATAATAGTCTACCAGATTGGGGAAATTTAAATTTAAATTATTGAACAGAGCGATCATATTTACACTGGGGACATTGCCGATGTAAACATGACCCTTCTGTTCAATAATTTAAATTTTAGGTTTGTGGAAGTTATACACAGTACGTCAAAACTCAGTCACCTTATATATACCTTGCATTTATTTGGACATATTAAGCATCTGTCTTTGGCTATTTGTGGCAAAAATTTTAACTGAAGATGATGCAGTGGAAACTCTTACAAGTTACATACAGCATGCCTTTTATTTGTAGACATTCCCTGCAGATATATTTGTTGTGTAGGTCTGTTGTAGGGTATAAACTTCCACAATATGTGATTACATAGGGAAGTTAGGACATTTCTTTCCATCATTATTACTTGCTTATTTTGTGATAGTGAGCAAGGAGCTTGGGTTGGTGAGCATCATACTCTGTAGTGTTTGTACAAAGTTCAGACTGATCCTTCCAAAGTACTTTGAGAACTTCCATTATAAGTGTTAAACTTTTTCCATGACCTCTGAAATATGACCAACTATTACACTGTGAGTCATTTGATTGAAAACCTTCATTATTGTTCTTAAACAATTAGAAATAGAATGAAGTTCTATAGATATAAGATAGAATGAAGTTGTGGGTGGCTTACGTTGCAGTGAACAGTAGATGGAAGGAAAAAGACCAAAGTGTCAGAGGAGAAGAAAATATATGGAATTTTGTGAATTTGAAAAATAATTTGTCTTAAGCTATGTAGAAAATATTTTACTCTCCTATTTGTTCTTAACTAAGCAGACATACGTACTATGAATTTGCATGTAGAAAATCAGAGAGCCTCCAAATATATTTTTCTAATTATTTATGTCCGTCATAGTCACACCTGGGATTGGTCATGCAAGACTATGGCTATAGAGGTATTAAAGGTATATTTCTTTCCCTTCCTGACTGTACTGATAGAGAAAACAGAAGGGAAAAATAACAGATAAGAATTTGTGCTCTACAAATGAGGATTCCAGATGCAAAGATCTGTCTTGTTCAGAGTTGTGCAGGGAACTTTCTTTACAGATTTTCTCTGCTGTAAATGAATAGCTTGTAAATTAGGAGACATATAGTGTGTAATTTATTTAGAGGGAGGATAACCCAAGGCATAGGTCATAAGTGATTTAAATATCATAGTACAGAGGAAAAGAGAAAAGTATTTTCCTAAAAATATCTTGGTAACATATCTAGGCGAGAGGCTTCAATGCTTAGATTGACCAGGTGTGAGATACCCGAGTAAGGTCAAAATGTAAGCACATACCACTGGTCAGTTGCTTTTGTAGAACTGGTTTTATCTGTTAATGGAAATGTTTGGAAATGTCTTCTGCTGTAATTTAAGAACAAAAATAGTCCTAGGAAACTAGGTAATTCCTCTGGCAACAAAATAAATCCCCATTTTCTTTATGGATTATATTATTGTTGCAGACGGAAACTATGTGGTAGGGGAAAGAGGGACAGAAATCTTAAATTAAATGTTGTCTCTACTTCCTGTGTAAATTGTGTTTTGTGCTGAAACACTTAAAAGCAAATGGAAGTATAAACCTCTTTAGGATAAATTCTGGGCGAGCTTTGAAAATAGGTCAAAAGTATTCCTTTTTTTACAAAATTATTTTACTGACTGGCCTTGATAAGGGACTTAGAATCATAGAATTGTCAGGGTTGGAAGGGACCTTGAAGATCATCTAATTCCAACCCCCTGGCCATGGGCAGGGATGCCTCCTACTAGATCAAGTTGCTCAGAGGCCCAACTAACCTGGCCTTAAAAACTTCCAGGGATGGGGCTGCCACCACTTCTCTGGGAAACCTGTTCCAGTGTCTCACCACCCTCCTGGTGAAGAACTTCTTCCTAAATGTCTAATCTAAATCTACCCTCCTCTAGTTTGGATCCCTTGTCCTGTCACTACCCGACATCCTATGATGTCCCTCCCCAGCTTTCTTATAGGCCCCCNGTACTTCATGACTTAATAAACTCCTTTACTCAGTGAGCCACCAATTCCTCATGATAAAGGTCTGTGAACAGCTTTGGTATCTGAGCTGGTATTTGTGGTGGTTTTGGTTGGTTGGTTTGGGTTTTATGTGGGGTTTTTTTTGAGCATATTTGTTTGTGTGTTTTTTGTGTGTTTGTTTTGGTTTGTTTTTCCCAGAAAAGTTTTAAAGGGCTTCTTTAATTCCATTTTTCTTCTTGTTCAGGAATGTATGCAATTTCCATTATTATAGTATTCATGTGATTAATTCAAAATTATTTTTAAAAAAGTTTTTAGGTTATGTTAACTAAGGAATTTTCGCTTGGCTACCAAACTGATACAGTACCATTCATATTTCGTTTCTGAAAGTTTGTAAAGTGTTGCTATGTGTTATGACCACAGAAGTCAAATAAAATTAAAAAAAACTAAAAATAAGTCTTTGGTTAGATGTTGTATGTGATACTACATTGACGTCAAAGCACTAAAACAGAATATTATGGAAAACTGTTATCCTTGGGAGTGGGGCCCCCCGGGGGGATTTGTATGTGTCAGTTATTAGTTAACTAAAAGCCTTTAAAGATTGACTAACCGGTTAAATTGTTACCATTAACATTACAGATGTGATGCTATCTATTCATGAAGTCTGCCACTAAGATTGTATTCTACTAGTAATTATAATCCGTAACTTCTCTTTTAATATGACAAGGAATGATGCTGAACCTTAATTTACTTGCTTGTTGCTCATATTGCAGTAGCATCCAAATCAAGTTGATTACTGAAATTCGTGCATAGAACACATGCCCTGTCGCCCTAACCTTCTGCAGTCCTGAGACTGAATTACCTGCCCTGGTCTATGGAAAGTCTGTCACTGACTTTGGTGTGCCTTGGAAAAGGCTCTGTAAAAGGTTTTGTTCCTGCTGACATACACAGGGAAGCAAATATGCAGACACTTAAGAAAACAAAGTTTTTGTTTAAAGCTGGGTTCTTGGAATAACGGATATTCAAAAAAGAGCTTTTGCTGATTATGTTATGATTATTCAAATTATCTGTGAGTTGACAAGGACTTTTTAATCCCGTTGCATGGATTTAAATTCAAGACAAACTTTAAATTTACTCAAAACCTAACTGTTTTTTGGGGGGCAGTTCGTTCTATCGTATCTTATCTGTGACTTGTGTGCCTTAGGTTCTGAAGCAAAGCTAGTAAACCATGTAACCATACTAGCTATAACTTATTAGAAATGTAGTTGTCATCTTTGTTTGCATCCATTTTTATTTACGTTTCTGTCTTACTAATGCTATCTCATTTAGATGGTGCAAAAAAAATGCAGAAATGCATTTTGTTTGAAAGTTAGCCTCCTTTTTCTTTAACATTTAACCCTAATTTCTCTAATGTGTTCTTTTTTTTTATTTTCCCATTAGAGTGACCTCAGTTCTGTGGTAATTTTTATTTATTTTTTTTATAAATATGTATGCTTTTTTAATTGCTTATCTGTCTCTGTGCTTGTTGACATTCTTTTAAAAACATAATGGAAAAGCAATGTTTGTTCTGCATATCATAAACTTTTTCTTATCTTTATATGTGCAGCTAATCATTTAAATGGTTAGCTCTTTCTTTAATACCCATTGTTGAAACTAAAATTTGATTATTGTAGACTCTTGCTTGCGAGGCATCTTCCTTTAAAATACCTCACCAAAATTTGACTACATTAATTATTTGAAAATGGGAATTAATCCCTTCTAAAATTTTCCTGCTTTTGATCCATAGAAATGTAGATTTTACTACAGCACTGCTTGTACAAGGTGTGACAGAACTTTTCACGTCTGGTTGGTGGAGACAGTGGGTTTGAGGAGAGAGCAGCAGTTGGATGTTCTTCTTTCCTTTCGCTAGCTGGGACTGCACTTTCCAACTTTTAACTGCATGTAACAGTTGATGAGCTAGTATGACACTTCTGCAGTCTGTTTTCATTTTAAGGTGTGCCTTGTGTTAGTAATAAACTGCATTCTTCTGAAGTACTAAAGGATTTATTTTCAGAAAAACCAATGTGATGTTAATCCAATTTAGGAATAACACAAAACTAACTTGCTTTTTCATTGTGCTGCTTGTTTTTTCTTTTCCCTTTCAAATTAGCTTTTTCTAAATTTCTGCCTATGGTTGCTGCATTGAAAACAACTAAAATTTGGGTAAACGGACACTTTGCGCAATGGATTTATGGGATATAAACAGTGTCAATTTAAGTGACAGTCAGATAGTAGTAGTAGTAATGATTACTGAAAGCCATGTTTTAGTTGGGTTATTTGCAGCTCCTTCTGCCAGTGTGAGGTCTGTACATAACCCACGGAGCATGCACGGTTTTCGTTGCTCTAAATACACGCTATCATTTAGTTCGTGTTTAATACGTTTATAAGGCACAGCAGGTAGTTCCAGTACCAATCTGTATTTCTCATTCTAACATAATGCCTTTTGACACTAAAAGTATAATGACTCTTTGTCCCACTTTTATTTTATAATTTACAGGCAGGAGTCCCATTTATATAATGAAGTATTTTGTTTACACTGATTAAAAGGAAACTAAGCTTCCTTCCACTTTCCCCATAAATATACTTTAAAAAAGAAAATATCATCATAATGAAATACCTAAACTGCTTCATACTGAATTTATAGAATAGAATATTTAATCTGGAAGGAACCTACAATGATCATCTAGTCCACCTGCCAGAATCAATAACTCTTTCGTAAATGCAGATTCAGTAGCTCTCCTTCCCTCCCCACCCCCCCACCTCCATTGGCACTTCTTTGTGTTTTTCACTTATCCCAGGTGCTCGTATCTCTAGTAGACTGACCCTTCTGCAATTATTCTATCCGGAGATTTTAGAGCTGCAAAGTGGCTTAACTGGTCTGCAATTCCACAGAAGCAGTGAGGCAAAAGCACCTCTAGTTCCATGATTTTTCAGATTCTGAAGTTTAACAGTCCGTAGCTTTCATTCCTGTACTAGAATTGGTCCTTATATGCCACCTTCAGGCATTAGCTTCATTTAACAGATGAGTGTAATAGGATGTTTGGAACGTAGAGCACTCATTAAGTTGTTGGATGCTTGTGATATTGGTAACCATTGGCATGATGCAGCTGAGAGGAGTGAGACAGGAGGCTGGTTTTCGCTTTTTAGCCAGTACATCAGTGTTTCAGAATAATAATAAAATCTCAGAGCATGTACCTGAACTATTTTACTTCAATTAAAGAAAAACAAACACTTATTTTAATTTTTATTTTTTTTTAATACAGCTTGATGCACTAGAAATCTGGCATGGCATGTCGTTGTGCACTGCAATTCCTTACCACTTACTCTATTTTTTATTTTTTAAATAATTTGGGTTAAAACTTGAGCTGCTGTTGAGTTGGTGAAAGTCTTGGGAAGTGATGATCTCATGCATTAGAAATAAGCAATAGCTAGAACATACCAAAATTATCCCACATCCATTGTTTGGCAAGATACCTGTTGACTAACACTTTTGCTCCTGTTGTTACTGGGATTAAGGTTTTTTCTTGCATTAATTAATTTGATTTGCAGGCATGAACTAAACACATGTGACTTTTTTTTTTATTAACAATAGGACTGCCTGTTCTTTTTAATAACACTGATCACATTTTCATGAACTTGCACTTTGTTTTTTTCAGACAGATGAAGTATTTTTGGAAGCTCAGATTCAGAATATCACTACCTCTCCAATGTTTATGGAGAAGGTTTCTTTAGAGCCATCTATGATGTACAATGTTGCAGAACTGAACACAGTTGACAGAGCAGGTGAAAGGTATGTTCAGATGCAGGATACTTGACTTTGAAACTCTTTGTGCTATAATTTCATGATATAAGTATTACAGTTACTGAGTTGTCTGTAGTGGAAGGGTTGTACTTCTTTGCTTGATGAAAAAGATCAAATTTCTGTTGTGTATTCAAGTGGTAAAGCTGTTGCAGTTTTATTTTTAGAGAAACTGTTCTTAAAACTGCGTCATTTTGCCTAATAGAGAAGTCCTCAGCTTAATCCTCAAATAATTTGTAAGGTGAATGACATAGTAACATGGAAACATACTATTTCTACAGTATCTCCTCTATAAAATTTAGCCCACATCTAGTTCTCCCTTGATCTGTGCATACATATTTAGCTTTACAGGACTCATCTGTGTCCTTGCTTCCTTCTGGTAGACTAGTAGCTGTTTTCAATTGTTCTAACCAAGATCTAGGAAGGCCGCAGCCAAGCTGAATTAGTGGAATGCCTTTATAGTATATTAGAATCTAAAAAATTGCCGTGCTTAAATAAATTGTCATTTGATGTCCATCAGTAAAACACCAGAAGAACTGTCCACTCTGTTAAGTAAACTGTTGTGGGCAAGGACAAAAACAGCTTGTGATGTCTGGGTAGATGTTAACTTTGGCTTTTTGTGCTTTGCATTTCCTTAGGTTTTTGGAGGAGGTGATGTTTGAGTGCTTTGCAGTGGGGGCTGAAGTGAAAATTCTCTCTCCTTGCCTGTCAAAGAATTCATCTGCAGCATAGAGGAGCATTGTTCTTACCATATGTGTTTGCATCTGCTGTAATGGTTCTTGTACTGAACAGGAATCTTGGTCTTATTACACTGAGATTTACTGGGAAGGAACCAAACAGCAGAAGTAAAATTACCAGCATTGTTGTTCAAAAGCTATAATGCCAGACAAGAAATTGTAGTGTAGCAAAGTGGATTTCCACCTCAGTTCTCTCTGGCTCAGATGAATCATCATTTTGGGATTTTTTTTACCTTGATCCTTGATTCTACATAAATTCTAGAACTTTTCTCATGTGAAAATACAAATATATTATATGTGGTTTGCCACGAATAAAATACACACACACAGTGAGACTGGTAAGGATGGGGAAAAGGGTTGGCTTCTTAAGTCTTCTTAAAAATAACTGTTTAAATTAAGACCCAGTGTTTTTTGTTTTAGTGAGTCTACTTTTGGCTCAAGAACTTATTTACAACCTATGGATACGCGTCAGTACTTATACTGCCTAAAACCCAAGCAAGAATTTGCAGAGAAGGCCGGAGTAATAAAAGGTGTAACAGTTATTGGTAAACTTGATATTGTATGGAAAACTAACCTGGGTGAACGAGGAAGGCTGCAAACTAGCCAGCTCCAAAGAATGGTAAGTTTAACTTGTGTCAATTTAACTTAACATCCAATTTTAAGGCAACTCAATGAACAATTCAATAATGACTTAAGGAAAAACTTCAAGCTGCTTACTTTCTGGACCTTGTTCTGAATTCACATTTCTGTACGTATTTGAGAAAGTTATTTAACATATTTGGTCAGTGAAATGTGGAAAAAGTCTATTCTGAGGGACTGTAGCTGAACAAAACCATTCTTGTTCCTTCTGGTTATGCAAATAGCAACATTTTTAATTGAAGATTTGTTTTCTGGCACGTAATACGCCTCTTTCTTTTTTCACAGCACTGAACAGCATAACTTAATGGATTGTGCATTTGAATTGCCATAGTCAAGTAACCTATGTAGCAAAATACATTGATTAGAATAAAATTAACTTTTTGGATGCCATTTGACAACAAACTGAAAAGCACTGACAGAAGAACTCAACTTTAAGTATGCTCACTGTTGACACAGAAGTCTGCTCCCTAATTCATACATTTTAGCACAAGTAACAAAATTTATGTTAGAATAATACTATTTATCTTTCATGTCCACAGTGTTGATTGGATCTATTCTGTTCTGGTTGATTTAGAAATTGATTGTAATTTTTAAGTTGTAATTACTAGTTTGTTTAGGTCACAACCTGTCTACTTTAATGCCTAAACCTGACTTGCACCTTTTGAATTGAGGATGGTATAATATAGGAGAAAAATAAAATAGCTTTGACAACTGCATCTTAGTCTAAGCTTACAAAACTTGTACTTGGGTTTCTGCCTCCTGCCCTCATCTAGTAAACTGAGCAATTCTGTAGGGAAATCACATGGACTTGGAACTAGGCAAGGAAACTTGGATCTTCGATATTCACAGCTAAGCTAAAACTTCTCTTTGTTTTTGAGGTGTTAAGTATCCATATAACCCCATCAAATTAGAAACTGCCATTTTTTCTAAACTCAGTTACTCCTGCTGTTTTTAAACTTATTAATAATGACTCATTTTCAACAGACCTTTCCTATCATTTCACTTCGAAAACATTTTTTTCCCTCCCTAAATCAATATTGTCTCACTCTGCATCCGTTCTTGGTGAACTTTTGAGAATTGCGCTTGAGACACACCTCCACACTCCAGGACAAGTTTTAGTCATTCATCATTGTTTTGTGCTAGTGATTAACAGAGGAACATGAGCAATTTTGTGCAAGTTGAGCAACATCTGTCTTTGTAAAAGCAGCAGTTTTGGGGATTTTTTTTCCCCTTTGAGTTGCAGTACCACCCCTTCTCATCTTCTCTTTTCAGTGCTATCAGATTGTTTCATTTCTAGGCTCCTACTAATCCATTTACTAGCCCTGTAACCATTGTTTCTCCCACAGGCTCAGAATTTTACCTGTACTGTGTTCCACTGTCATTATTTTGGTTCAGATTAGGAATGCAATTTTAAAACAAGTACCCTGGGCCATCGCCACCTACCAAACGTGGAATTTTTTTCTACAATGGTCTTGAAATTCAAAACTACATTCTTTTTAGGTGACATTAAACCAAACAGATGC
The DNA here is from genome assembly GCA_013396935.1 of Baryphthengus martii. Lineage (NCBI taxonomy): Eukaryota > Metazoa > Chordata > Aves > Coraciiformes > Momotidae > Baryphthengus > Baryphthengus martii. The sequence goes on from VWZK01022140.1 coordinate 12,628, forward strand.
ATGTCCACAGTATGCCAAGGCTGCTCCACCTGCTCACAGGCATTCAATCCAGGACTAGATTAGAATGAGTCCAAAATTAAAGAATATTATTCCTGAGTAGCACAAGAAAGGAATAGTCTAGCTGATTCCATGCTAAGCAATTATCTCATTTTCACATGAAAACTGTGTTCTTCCTCTTTGTATTACTGTAAGGTCTTTAGCCATCAGTTCTTGCAGGTGTCTCATTGTTAGAGCAAACAGGTATGTACTGGTTTAGGCCTTCTTATTTGCTCTGATCTTGTCTTGATTTGGTCAACTGCTGCTACGTTTATTCTATAAAAAACTGCTTACTTCTTTTTTCCCCTCTCCTTTATATATATCTCTCTTAAAATAAGAGTCTAATGTTATGTTACCACCATTATTTAGGGAACTGGGTATTATTTTTCCAGTAGATCTCATCTTGTCACCTAATACAGCCGAAAATGTGTGCCCTTTTCTAGTGCTGGATAATTACTTCCCTTTCTTGAAGGGTTCCAAACTTCATGTACCTTGACCAGTCTGAAGTTTCCATCAGTTTGACATCCCTTTGCTCCCTCTAATGTTCAATTTAATACACTTTCTAAAATGTTACCTCTCTTCTGTAAGGAACTGTGTCTGGCTAAAACCTGTTCCTAACCTGTCAGTTGCTGGCTTTTTGGAACTCTTTGGGAGTATGTTTTAATCAAGCTGCCAATGTAACTTTTTCTACAGCATCCTTCTTTCAGCAGAATTGGAACCTGCGTCACAACTAAGCCTTGTCAGACAGGACTAATTTTTCCCTTGTTTTTTCCTTATGATCTATTATTTGTGGAGACTGAAAATATAAAGCTTTTTATCTGTAGAATAGCATTTTGAATCAGCTCCGGTTGGTTAGGTAGGTTGGTAGGTTTGTTTGTAGACTACATAAAATGTGTTTGGCTCTTGACAGAATCAGATAGTTGACAAGTCTTCCTATCGTGTACCTTTCTAACTGGTGGCACTTAATTATTTTGGCAGAGGCTTGGAGGACTGGAGAATGAACAATCTCATTTCTTAGGATGTGGAAAAGTGGTGGCTTTATGCAGGAAAACTATGCTTATGTTGTCCATAGTGTATCTGTTATCTGCCCATCAGAGAAGTCTTAGAACAAAGTTGATCTCAGGAACAGAGAAAAAAATCCTTGTATATGGGTCTTCAAACTTTTAAGGATGTGAACTGTCTGAAAAACTTAGTAATGAAGATAATCTTTGAATTGTTACACCTATAGAGAAGGTGGTCATTGGTAGTGGATAGCGCACTGCTGTGATTTGGGTACAGATCAAAAGCATGAAGAGTAAATCTTTCTTCCAATTCCTCTTATTCCAAGCTTGTTGCAGTAAATGAAAACTCGAGTAGTAAAAATTCAGCTTTACTATCCAACATCTGAGAATACACATTTTTGTATCTTCTCAGGCTCCTGGTTATGGTGATGTAAGGCTTTCTTTGGAGACAATACCAGACACCGTAAATTTGGAAGAACCTTTTGACATTACATGTAAAATAACGAATTGCAGGTAATGATGTCATGTGATTCTTGTGCTTTTTCCTGAGTGGGGTAAGTTGTGGCTGTCTTTGCTTCCTTTTTCTATACTTTCTCCTCAAACAACTCAAACGTGGTCTTTACTATGAGTTCTAGCAACATGAAACTCATTGCAACACATCTTTTGTGTTACAGTGATTTAAAATTAACCAACAAAGAAACAAAAAAACCCCAACTTCCATCACAATCTGTTAACTGTTTGAACTAGAAGATCACAAAAAATCTGTAGTGGAATCCATGAAACTGACTGCAATATCATTTAAGATTACACCTCATCCTTAAATCACAAACCATCATAGTTCTTGGCTAATCTAGTAACAAAATGAGTGCATATATCTATCTTTTTTAACAACAGGTAATTTTATCAGAATAAGCTATGCCATTTTTATCCAATTTGATTTTACTGCTAGTTCTGCACCACAACTAGAATGCCTGCTAAATGTTGTCATTGTAGCCTTTTGTACCTCTCTATCAATGTTTTGGCTTGACTTGTTTTTACGCTAGGATCTTCGGTAGCTCTTTATTAATGGCTGCATTTAAGTGAAGTAATTCTAAACAGAAGTTTAGAAGCCAGGGACTAAAGAATGTATATCATCTGGTCTGCAGATGCTTCTCATGAAAATCTCATACTCCATCCAAAATGTGAGCAATATAATGCTACCCAGTATTGCTAAACCCATGTCAGGACACTCGTGTCAGATAAAGCTGTATGCAACTGAATTAACTGCACATCACAGTAAATCTTGTTTGCTGCCTTATAGTTATTTATACATCCTTGATCAATAGTAATCTGAACAATAAAGTCCTTGAATGCTTAAAAAAAGCCCACAGGTTTATTCTTGTTTTTCAATTTCCTCCAGCAGTGAAAGGACTATGGATCTGGTTTTAGAAATGTGCAATACTAATGCCATCCACTGGTGTGGAGTGTCCGGAAGGCAACTTGGAAAGCTGCACCCAAGTTCATCCCTCCATCTTGCACTTACATTGTTGTCTTCAGTGCAGGGATTGCAAGTAAGTCTTTATAGCACAGTTATGTTACAAAATAGCTGTTTATAAGCTTAGTAATTCTTTCTAATAACTCTTATAAATATTTTCCCTTTCTAGAGTGTCTCTGGCTTAAGACTTACAGACACATTTTTGAAGAGAACATACGAGTATGATGATATTGCACAAGTCTGTGTAGTTTCTTCAGAAGTCAAACAAAGCTGAAGAAAAAAATCTGTATTTCTGCAGTGCTTTTGGTTTATTTTGGACCAACTTCTTGATGTTTTAGCAGCTGAATCACATTAGAATGTGCACAAAGAACCCCAAAGCCCTATATATCTGTAAACATAACTATGCTTATTTTATTTCTCTAAGAATTTTCTGAATGTTTTAAAATCTTTTGAAAACATGCATCTGTGTTTTATCTACTGCAAATAAAGCTTTGTAAAAGGTGTAGCTCTAGCAAAGGATATCGCATTAATATCACCTTGGGGTGCCGGGGTACGACTGATATGAACTAGTAGCACTTTGTACTTACTTCTGTTATTTGAATTAATTTAAAAATATTTAAACATTTTAAAAACTGTTATTCTGACAAATCTGCTTCAGTTGAAGGAACTGGCGTTTTACAGACAAGTTCCTGGAATCCAGACCCTTAATGGAAATAGTTTGGGGTACCTGGCGTGGCGGTGTGTTTGCACGGTACATACACGGCCGTACGAACTAGAGCCTGATAAAGGCATGAGATGAGCAAGCGGAGCTGGCAATGCTGAGGTGCCGGCAGCTACAAAGGGCAGTGTCAGACAGAGAATGTGCTGGTTGTGGCCTAGTCTTTGGGAAAGACTAATACAGCAAATCTGTCCCAGTTAGCTGCAGTCTTGTGCGGGGTGGTGCATCCCTGGAATTTAGGGCATGCTGTGAACAGGTATGTTATTTCCAAGTTTGTAGGGAACTGTAAACTAAAATAGGAGGATTCAGGCATTTTTTTTTATTGTTAAACTGAGGCAGTGCAAATTATCCACCCCCTCCTAGAGACATTTAAGTAGATTTTTTAGAAAAAAGAGGAGAAAACCCTGCATGGCTGCCGTAAATTCTCCAAAGCGTATACAGGAAGGGATTCAGGGCTTAGTTAAGCACTGGAGTGTACTTTTCCCTAGCTTTGTTTTTGTAAAAGATGGAAATATTTTTGGCTGAAATATCTAAGGTCAGCCAAAGGTAGCCATTTAATACAGAAAACAGTGACTGGCTTTGCTAGTTTTAGCACTAGTTAAACTAGAGTCGAAGATGTTACTCTGTGGTTTGACGTATTTCTCAGCTACCATATTGGCACTTGGCAACGTCAGTTAGACAGTGGTTTACTGAAAATTTTCCTGTGTATGAAAACTTTTAAGTACAGTATTCGATATTAAAATATTCGATAAATTTAGGACCAGCTTACTAAATCGAGGGAATAAGTCCATACAGGGGGAAAAAAAAAATTAAAACTATATCCTGTACATCTAATAAAATGCAGACGAACCGAGATAAAGAGGTATTTTAAAGAATGCAGTTTACCTGTTACTCTAAATACACCCACAGTAAACAGAAAAACCACAACTATCCAGCCAAAAAATGTAAATAACTTTATTTATAATCTATTTTCAAGTTAAACTGACACAAGTTTAAGGAGATGTAACCATGTGGTAATAAGAGGTAGGAAAGATAACAGAAATAGCAGACAAGTTGTATTTTGCCAGTATGACTTTTTGTAGCTCTGAAATAATGTATGAATCCAAAGCTGCAGGCTTAGTTCTTTTCAGTATGCATGAGTGATTTAACTTTGTACTTCTTATAAAACCAAAAGTGCAACTGAAATAATCTCTCAGCTGAATATTTCATTAGGTGTCTTTATGATCAAGCATAATTAGAAGAGTATGTTTCCATGCAAGTACATTACAGGAATTTACAACTGGAGTGCAAAACCTTTTCTTCTCTAACAGTTATCGCACTTATATGCTGATGGAACAGTAATGATACAAAACTAATTCGGCGTTAAATGCGTATTTGCTCAGTTGAACAAGAAAATGCAATTGACTTTAAATTAAAGCAGTAATTATGGGGATTGTGGCTTACCACTTGATCTAGCAGGATGAAAAATTTCAGTGCAAAATAAAGTGCAGTTATTACACAGGAAAAGATTCCTTCCTCACCCTGTGATTAAGACATATTGCGTGACTCTGTGAAACAATCTAGCCTATTCAAGGCAAAATAGACTTTAGCATAAATGATCCTTCTGTTCCCGATTTCAATGGAAAAGCACGTAATGACGGCTTCTGTTATTGGTTTCACTGTTTTTATTTAGGCTATAAAGCCCTTTCTATTAATATACAAGAAACAAAGAATGTTTACAAGTTAAGTATTGTGCCAGTTGTAGCACATTCCTAAAGGATTAGCTAATGCCATCAATGTTTTAATAAATACTTGTTATATATTATCTGTACTGTAGTAGAACCTAAACATGACGATACTGTAGTATGTGAAATGAAAGTTACCACTCTATAAAGAGTAGTTTTCAAATAACTAATCCATGCTTCATTCCATTTATCCTTGGGGATAGCTCTCCCACAAATCCAGTAAGCCGTAGGGCTTGTACATGATAGTACAACTTCTACAACCAGTCTTTTGAATATTACCATATTTTGTAAATCTTCAATAACTTTCTAGAAGTTCTTGACACTCTTTACGTCTTAAAGTAGAAAGATAACTGACTGCGTGAAGATCGCTGTCACAAAGTAGAATCACAGAATCATTTCAGTTGGAAGAGACCCTCAAGATCATTGAGTCTAGCCATTAACCCAGCCCTGCTGGGTCACTACTAAACCACTAAAGTAAGCATAAACTGAGTGTAAGAGAGACTGCAGTGCTGCCCACTCCACTGTGGATTTATTGGTTCCCCTTATAAAAGTTAGTAAAGCTCACTCGGAGCAGTTGAAAATGGGAAGGAACTGTGAAGTTTAACAAGAGGTATGTTCGGAGCAATGCTTCTCTCCTGACACAACACACTACTCCAGGCAATGTTTGTACAGTAGCTATAGCCCACCTACAGCCTTCATTACTCTCTCCTGTAAATGCTATCCTGTCCTATTAAATGTAACTGAACTTTAGTAGTTTTCATGAATGGATTATATTCAGGATCTGAACTACCTCTGAAAAAAAGATCCTGTTAGGCATTTTCTTCTTTGTCGTAAGATGTTAAATCAGAAGCTGTTACTTGGAAATGTATTTAATGTAAAGCACAAATATCTCTACAGCCTCAAAAAGCCAGCTACAGCAACTTATATAGAGAATTTTTAAAAAAACATTTTAATGCTGTGTATAGGCAAGCTGTATTGAATAAAGCATGAAGTGTCTTAAAGTTGTTGAAGTTGCTGTATTAAGCTTTACCTCATTCAACAGATGGTAACAGATTGCCTATTTTGGTGTTTTCTTCAATTCTTTTCATTTCTCCCTGGATCCAGCAGCATTCCCTCCCCCCCATTTTAGTAGGGGAAGACTCATACAGTATATGTAAAAGTACATTTGTTAGTCAAGTACATGGCTTAACCCTAAATTTTGCATTTGCTTCTGCATGAAGTGCTCTTTTTTTGACTACAAAAGGAACTGGATATAATGTCAGAGGTCCAGGAGTTCCTGTGTCTTTCTCAATTTGGGAGTTTGTCGTTCTCCAGTCTAACTGGCCAGCAGAGATCGCTCTTTGCCTTAGGAATTGGAACCAAAGCAGGCTTCTCAAATTCATTTTGACATACAAAGAGGAAAGTGTGAATGCTGAGAACCTCACTTGAATAAAAACAAGTGTACCTTGTACCAGAAAGCGGTGTGAACAGTAAGCAGAATAAAAAAAGTTAAAATAGTAAAAATACAGAAAAACAGTGGTCTCTGAAAGAGTAAGATTAACTGAATAAGAAAAACAAGGGTAGGGACAGACAGGTTATAGAGTGGAAAAATACATGACCATATAAACATCACTTAAGATAGATGTGTGTAATGAAACGTAAAAAAAAAAAAATCCTTAGTTGTTTAACCCAGTGATCTAATACACAAGAATAGAAAGAGAATCCTTCTTTCTAAGGAAGTTATTTTTTTAACAGTTTCAGTACTAGTTATTTGTACAGCCACAGGACCATTTTTAGCTTATTACAGTAAAGAATTTTAAGCTTATGTTAAATACTGCATACACACAGAATGTAATACAGTTTGCCATGCTTAAGAAAACAGTGCCATAATGCTGACCTCCAGGGCTACCATGATTGATACACACAGCAGTAGAAAAGCCTAAAACTTCTTAATACTCTCTTCTTTCCCCAAAGTTGCATTTTCGTTTCTGTGTATTATCCTACTCAGGATTAGAGCCTTCTCTTTCTCTATCATTTGTCATACTCCTTCATATGCAATCATCTCCCTCCTTCCTGCCCACTGAAGGTGGAAAATACTTCATGTTACTAATAATGGCCACTCTACAGGCTTAAAGAAACACATTTTTCAAGCATTCGTTTTAAATACACTCTAAATTCCAACACAGATTTATGCTCATTATAAAAGAGCACATCAGATGGACTTCTTGTTTCAGTATTTGACAGGGAGTACAGCCATAATGATTTTAACCGTAAGAATAACGTGCCTTTTACACTAGGACTTTACAATTAAGGTGTTATGCTAAGTCAGCCCACTGTAAAGCTCCTCCCCACTCAACAGCCCTGGAGATCAGTCTAATGCACATACTGAAAATGACTTGTACTTGGGGATTTTAATAAACCACCTGTTTAGTGTATTATTTTTCAGAGGACTATACATAAACGATATGTTCCAAGTTATGTGCAATAGATCTGTTTAACAGATTTATTCTTGTTTGCAAACACGCACGAAGAATTTCTTGTCTTCTAGTCAAGCAGAAGAGTTACAATGGTGCTTTTGCTACTAACTATGGTATGTATTTTGGGGTTATACACCATTCCAATTCATGTACCTCCTTTAAGTCAGGAATGCTCTTCAGTGCTGCCACTGAAAGATCTGCTCCGGACATGATTTCTCAGTTGCTCTATCAACTCTGGATTCTGCTGCTGTATCTGTTGTGCAAACTGCTGCCCCCTGTTTTGAACAGTTTTAAGTAAATCAAGAAGTGAAAAAAACAGGCAAGCAACATCCGTAAGAAAACTAAAGGTGCATTATATGAAAGTTAAGAGTAAAGATAAGTTGCTGTATAGTCTTTATCAAGATACGTGTAGTATTATGACTTTATCTAGTTAAAGTGTCTCCAAGCAGGATTCATTTGCATTCTGTACGACTATTACTTCTACACGGTAACATGGAGGAAAAAGCATTACCTTATTTGGTAAAACTAAAACTTATTTACAAGTCTGCTTCAGTGATTTGCTCCCTTCTTTTTGAGAGGGTCCATTCTAGTTGTTATTAACTACTCTTGTAGTTGAAATGCTACCACGTAGGAGTTTTTCCAGAAATAGCATGGCTGCCAACTTGGACTTGCGAGCAAGATGTCATGAGTAGAAAGCAAGCATACAGTTGCACCTTTATGTCTTGTATGACTGAAGTAGTGATGGATCCACCTCTATAACAGTTGTGGCTTAAGAGTTAATAGGTGAGATTAATTCCATGTAACAGATAACACTGGTTTACTAGAAAAAACAAGTAAGTAAAACTTAATAGTTCATGAACAGCCTGGCATGGCTTCTCTGTAACTTCTGTATTTTGCCCAAGTAGCAAATCATCAAGACTCCTTTAAACCATACTACAAGTTGAAAGCTACTTTCATAGATCTAGGTGTAGTATTTACATGTTTTTTGTGAAAACAGCCCTTGATTTTGTGGCAGCACATTCCTATCTGTGATGTTAATTATAAATTACTTTTGCTCTGAAGGGGCAAACCTTAAAAATAGTTTGAGAGAGGCTGGAATGCTGAAATAAAGTAAAATTACATGCCCTTGTAGAGGTCTTGCCATATAAGTAAATGGCATGCTTTTGTTTAGACTCTTCCACATGGATTATCATGTCTATACTATAAAAGACTTGGGTCTTGAGTTTTGTAAACGCTGCTCCTCACTATACTGAGTTCCTGAAGCATCCTTAGTGCAAAAGCAGGGATACCAGAGCAGAACTTACTGCAACCTGTGTCTGGAATATCAAGTAGTAAAGTTACGAAAATTTGAAAGCACGTGTAGGCGTACTTAAAAGATTTAAAGGAGCATTTTTAGTAAGTGGCATTTAGAAAAGTAAACGGGGCATGAGAACCAGAAAGTGAAACTGAGCACACAGTTCAGTCATTCCAGTTGATGGAAATGTAGAAATCAAGCAAACAAGGTAGTAGAAAATAAGTCTTCAAGTTCTTAGTTTTAATAATAATGAGGCATACCATGGGGATAGGCCACAGTATAATTGGCTTGACACTACCCCTTTTACATAGATATTGCACAGTGGTGCTTCTACAAATGTAACAGTTAAAACTATGCAATTCTACTTACGCATGGATCAGGCTGGACAAATCTGACAGGCCACCAACACCCGCAGCAGGGCCACCAATGGCATTTGACATCATCCCAGACATCCTGGAACAATTAGCACAGAGTTGTCATTGGGGGATGCAGGGACCTTTAGCACAAGCAATAAATGGTAGTGCTTTTTTGAATCGCTGGGAGGAAATAAGCTGCAAGAGGAAGAAACTGCAGTAGCTTTATTGGCAGTAGGCAAAAATAAAATGACATTTTCAGGAATACAGAACTATCCACCTTTTCTCTTATTAATTCAAACCCTTAAGGAGATTTGTTTTAATGATATTCCACTTTAATACTTACAGTTGTTGAACTTGAGGATTCTGCATTAAGCTTGCTGCCTAGAATTGAAAATACATAGATGAAATTACAAGACATTTACTACTTAGGTATCACTGAGGAAAATGTGGAAAAAAACCCAAACAAACACCTGCGTGCTGCCTTCTGGGTTTTAATACGAAAATTAAGCTAAGTTTATGTGCAGAGATATGTATGGTCCCCAGCATAAAGAACCATTACAGCAATGTATTTCAAGGATATGAAGCTGAAATAGTATTACATGCTAAATAAAAAATAGTGGTTATAGATTCAGACATGAAAAATATGACAAGAAGACATTACATATAAAGACCCAGTACCAACAAAACAAAACAAAACAAAACAAAACAAAACAATAAACAAACAAACAAATAAATAAATAATGGCTTCCAAGGACAAAGGGGTTTTATTGGGCCTGTATTTTGTTGATTCCTAGCCTGGATAAATCAGTTTTGCAACTACTGTTACTAGTGGGTATAAACTGTTAAGATTACGGCCACAAAATATTGCAGAGTAAAACAGTGTGGACTGACTTGGTATCATGGTTTTGTGGTAACACATCTTCTGTGGTAACCGCATACCTTCTTACCTTGCAGGAAGCATGAGGGTATTTAAATTTCTCATTCATAAGGTATCTCAAAAAATTATACTGTTTACTATAGTGTAAGGGTGTATATGGACAGATATTACAGAATGTATCTGGTGATGCTTTAAAGTTCGTAAGATAATTCCTACATAAATCAATCTGTGTGAATCCAAGACCAACAGACACAAAATAGTATCTGCTTATTCACTCACTCACTAAAGGTACTACAAAACCCAGATTTATAGAGTATTCATTTCATTGATCAGTACAGCTCCATATATGTGTATATATCAAAAGTAAATCAGCTGTTTTCTCTAGTTGGTAGTTGGATATATAAGGCCAAATTGAGGTCAATTCTATGGGTAATACAAGGGTGGTGTTGTTTTCCTTTCTTCCATCAGTAACAACTCTGATCTGGGTTAGGGGCCCAAAAAGGAGGCTAGCAGTAACTTTCTCAAGGTCAGGCAGTGAGTTGATTTTTTTTCCTTCAAAGAAAAAACTATGCCACAGGAAAATCATTTGTTCATTCCTGGCTGAATGCCCTGTGTTCTATCCAGTTGACCAGACATCTTCCAGAAATGGTGCAAAAAATCCTTTCCCCATAGTAAGCTCCATGTTGAAGAGTACATCTTTGACTCCAAACAAGCGCAGACTCTCCGAGTAAATCCCGTGGACCAGTGAAGAGTTCCAGTGCTATTTAATCACTAACGCCATCAGAGAACTCCCTCTCCCCTTCTGTGACTGCCCTCTCTATTACTTGGACTATAGTATCAGACCAGACGCAAGAGAGATCGATACATGCAGTGCATTTCCACACTGAAACCCTTGTTGAAATGTCCTGTCCTAATGAAGCTACCAGTGGGTGAATAAAGTTTTAACTAAGTTCTCAAAGGAAATAAGCATTTGTTGCATTTTCTTCCTCCAAATTCGATTCTTCAAAGTTTATTAATACCATTTAGCTAAGAAAGCCATGCATGGATAAAATCTGAGGGACAAAACCACAATTTGCCATTGTACTGAAAGTATAGAAATGCACTATATGTTACTTGTATTGATTGTTTGCATGTCTCATGAAATTCTGCACACTTAAAAGATTTCAGAGATAATCTGAAGGATTAAGAACAGAAAGGTCACTTGGATAGTTCTCCCAAAGCAGAGTTAGTTGAGTCTTGCGTAGACTGCATGTGAATCAACTGATACTCACTGAAGAGGTGATTTCTTTGTATTCATTGTTAACTGGTATGGGCAGAGTAGAAATTTTCACCATGCTAGTGAAACACTTCTCAGTATCATACCATCTATAAAAGTAGCACAGCTAATCTATGCATGCTGCTGTTCACAAGTTAGATAGAATTAAATGGAAGTAAGATAGAATTAATTGGAAACAAGACAGGCACTACAGGAGATTTATGCTTCCTTCTTGTTCTGAATGTAAAATGACTTAAAGTTTAAATTCAGTGCCATTATAATAAACCACTGCCATTATAATAAACATTGAAATCACTTGTGTTATTAAACAAGAGTTGTTCTCAAAACTTCAATTTTTAACACAGTATAACGAAGTTTGAAATATACTCACCATACTAATGAAGGCAGGATTGTTTATCAAGCTTGCCATGTCAAAACTCAGTCCAGTTCCAGTCTGCACACAAATTGCAATTGAAGATACGTTAACCTACAAAATCCCTGTTAGAACTATTGTAAGTAAAGAGATAATGGAGCTAACTTACAGGACTGGACATGTCTCTTAGTTTCTGTTCTGCTATTTTCAAATTTGACTTATAAGAGTCATTCTCTGGATCAAGATCCAGTGCTTTTTGGTAACTGGTAACTGCTTCTTCATATTTATTCACTGAAGTCAGAGCCAACCTAACGTGAAATAAAGAAATCCTGGGTAGAACATAAATGATCATCAAAAGACAATGATACATTTTCTGTTCTAAGTAAAACAGTGTCTCACAATGAATCTTTAGCTTGAGCATTGTTAAAGTGAATTTTGCTACTGTGCTACTACTGCTTAGTGTCGGCACTTGTTATGCAGAAGAGGATCCCTGAAGAACTCATCTTGCATTGTCTGTTCCATATATATGCAAGTTTCATTCAAAACTCCTTGGCATCATCAAGTGATTTAGTCTGTAACTGAGAGCACGAGCTGGATCCAGCATCCATGACTTCTTGCATAAGGTCAGGAATTCCTCTAAGCGTTTCCTGCAGTCCTTTTGATCCAAGAGATTATTCAGAAGGGTACATGCGTAAGTAGAGTGAAGGTACTGTTAAAGTGAGTTCTGCAGCTTCAAGAAACCAAATGCTAGAACCACCAAGTTTCAGAATAATAGATTTTCTTCCTGAAATCAGTGCAAGGTTTTCCTGTGGATTTTCTCCTTCAACAGCTTGACAAATAGGTTACACAGGATACTAGTTAAGACCTGTAAGGAATCTTGTATCAGAGAAGTCTGCTTAATGTTTTGTAAGAAACTTCTCCAGCAGCTCAGGAGAGCACATAACAGATGTACTACACTTGAAACAGGGCTTGTTTACAAATTTGATTACTACATTTAAAATATCATCTTTCTTTGAGCTATTCCAGAAGTTCATTTGGTTGCAGTTTCAATTACTATCTTCTACTGCAGTTTCAGTTTATACTGATCATGGAAGTAAACTGATCTTTTCTACATTTTATGAAAAGAGCTGTGTAACCTACAGTCAGCTACCTGGTACTCCAGTGCCCCTTTGGTATGTGCTGAGCTACACAGACTGGGTTGATAAGCCTGTGCTAACGCCCACTAACAGACCTTAGTGCCCTCTCTTGGGCAAAACAGCTCAATGTGAGAGACAGATAGATAAATAGATACATTGAAGAGGGTCCCCGCGGGAAGCCGGCCGAGTAATGACAATCACACCAATATGGCTACATATTGTTCTCCTTTATTGCCTTACGTGGTTTGCTTATATAGTTTTCTAAGCTGTTTACGCGTACATTCGGCTACTTTCATTGGATAGCGGTTACAAGCACACATACTAAGCTCTAAGCTAATTAGTTATATGCATTCAGGTGCGTGTTCTGTACACGCCTCTTCACACAGAATCACACAGAATGTTAGG
>VWZK01022145.1:9082-28838 GCA_013396935.1 Baryphthengus martii
GTCAGTAAGGGAAGGAATCAAGTCTGAACTACCACAAAGCTAGACAAAATAGAGCTAGTTCATATCACTGCATTCCTGTATTGAAAGGATAGGAATTAATAGGAATGGCATCCTGAACAGAAGAGGAGTGTGAATTCAACCAGAAAAAAACTGGAACACAGCGTCTTCACATACTCAGCAAGATTACACACGGGCATTGGCATCTTGCAAGTAGAAGAATCCTTTTTCTTCCCTTTTTAAATTAAGAAATTTAAAATTTTAATTGTTTCCTTGCATGGAAATGGTCAAACGTGTTGCAGAAATTACCATCTTGAAAACTACTGTTACCCATTATCACTTTATCATCAAATGCACTGCCTCAAGCTAATTCAGCCAGCTGGATGATGAAAAATCTCTGGAACAAAATTCTCTGGACTTTCCCTTCTTCCACTCAGTATGTTACATACTGTGCTTTATAGGAGAAACGTTAGGCAACAGGCAAATTCAATCCATAGTTAAAATACAAATTTTGTGCTGGCAATACTTATAACAGTTCTCTACCCAAGTCACCAGCAAGTATTGAAAACAAAGTTTTAAAAATAAGCAACATGTTCGAGTAGATTTAAAAAAACCCAAACAACAAAACAAAAAACAAACCACCAATAGGGTAGCCTTGAGGATTAGATCATAAAATAGGAAAAGAGATCAGCAAATTAAAAACATACGAAAAATGGGATACAGCTGTTGTTAAAATCAGTTGAAACACTAATATTAACTTTTCTTTTGTATGATACTGAAGAGCGGCAAATAGAATATATCTGATTTTGCACACTTTTTTTTCTTTTCCAGTGGCTGCTAATGAATTATTTAAAACCGGAGAAAATGGGAAAAGCCATAATCCATTTCCTCCATTATAGTATTCCACATGTCAGTCAGACTCTTTCAGTCAGAAAAGCCCTAGGAAAGATCACATATGTGTAAATGTTAATCTCTGGTTTTCAGATATCCTGCGCTCTTTGTTGAAAACAGTCTCATCACTACAGGGTCTAATAAAGAAATCTCAGTACATTTAGCACCATACATAACAGCTGCATGGGAATAAGTAACGCTGGTAAGTCCTCTGACTGCTCTGAGCAACCGACCATGTGTGTTTGGCAGATATGAACCAACTGCCGATTCCTGCTATCTGTGGAAGCAACGGCTGGGATGGAGGAATGCCTTTCAGTCTGTTCTCCCCTCTGTAGCCCTGCTACTCAAGTCAGAAGTTGACCATCCTGGTCTGTACTGCTCACCTGCTTGCACAGTACGAAGGCAGCAGCACATAATTTTCACCTCTGCAATATGGCTCCCCTGCATCCCTTGCAGCGAGAATGACAGTTGCAGAATCACAGATGCTTTCCCTGGCTTACTCTCACAGTGACCAAAAACCAGAGAGCGAACAACAGCATCTGCCCAAAGCTCTGCTCATTACAGGAGTTTCAAGACTTTCCTCATGTACCCTGATTGACTCCTTATGGAGCCAGCAGGAAACAAGAAATAAGGAATTCAAAGCCAGCCTTCAAAGACAATTTGCTCCTGATCTACTCAGGTTTAAATGAGGAGAAGTCTGGCATGCCTTCTACCAGAAGGAGAGCCTGCATAACAAAACAGAGCACATCTGCATGCAATACAACTGCCTGCCTGTTTAAATTAAAACAGGAAGAAGTCACCAAGTACGTTCGTAGCAACTGGCCACACTACCTGTAGTAGAAGCGCACAATTCAGAGAGATCAAGCATAGCATAAAGGGAAAGCACAGAGATGCTCCCAGTGGGGGAGATGAGACGCAGCACCTGAAAGCATTGGACGGACAACTACAAGGCAGTAGCTAAGAGCTGGAGCTGCACAGCTCCTGCTGGCCACCTGACCTCTGTAGGGCTCTACGGAAAACCCCACCAGACCCTCATGCTGCCTCTGCACCGAACAGTGGACAGCGGTAGAAGGTAGAATTCTTTCCCTGAGAAACGGGCATGTATTTTTTTATGCCTCACCATGGCTGGACCAAGCTCAAGGAGACAGCATTATTCACAGCACAAGCAAACCCTTGCACTGCTGCACAGTGTTGCCATGTTTGCCTTGCCCTTACTACTATTCAAAGCACGAAGCTGCATGTACTGCAATTTCAAAGGTATCCCCAGGGTTTGTATTTGCCACCCTGCAGCCATAACCACATTTTTAACCCCACTGTAAGGTGACTTTTGCTTCTTCATTTTAATTTTATGACAGTCACCCAAGATTTTCTGGCAATGTTATGACTGATGCTAGGAAGCAAAATCCAACTCAAATAAGTGAACAAATCAATCACTTCCATTTGTGACCAACAGTCCTCTGCCACTTGCATCATCACTTTCCACTTTCTCCCAGCAGTGTTGAATTATCAACAAGCTATTAGTGATTAAAAAAACAAAATGAAAACTCACACTGGTGTCTGCTCTATAAAAGGCAGTCTCAGGGACAATGAAAGAAAATTCTCCAATGAAAAGTTTTACAGAGTGTAACAAAACTGTAATAACTGTAGTGTTGCACATGACACAAAGAATTCAAACAATAAAGCTGGCAGCTGTTAAAGGATTTCATTTATGAAGCTATTTTCTGCATCTTCCTGACTGAGCTGAGTGATGCAAGTAAACAGTTACCTTCTTACTCTTCTTTTCCCAGCAAACATCAGCAGCAAAACAAACAGAAAGTATTAAAAAGTCCCTAATCAGTCTGATCTTGCCAGTTAACTAACAGCACTGTAATGAACTAACAGGAGCTAAAAAAGTTCTTTCAGATTTTTTTTTAGGTACTTGTTTCAAAGAAGAGAACAACTGTTGTAGCCCTTAATAGTACCTGTGAAGTAGGGAGAACACCATGTAAATATTTTACTACTTATTTAACAAAATGTATTTTTTATTGTTTAAATACACACACTAATAGATAAACATGAAGAAAGCAGCGACTTTTTACATGAAATCAAACACTTACTAGGAATGCTAACCATCTGCAGAATTAAGCTCTCTCAAGTTTGGAAATGCTATATGCTTCTAACTACACCTATTCAGGGTTGCCTACTGTAAGGCAAATCTATGCCCTGAGCTAGGCAGAAGCCTTGCACGCGTCCATATACTGATATCCTGTCATGCATGCCACTGTCTGCATGTCCAAGGGGAGCAAATTACAACTGCTGCGTACAGTTTTCTCCTCAGTTCTAGCTCTCCGCCCATTCCCATTCACTATTCCTTCTTGCTTCATACCTGAAAGGAGAATAATGATGTGCTCCACACTGAGAACTACAGCTCTGATGCCAGAAGGTACTTGGACACTTAGAAGGCGCTGATTTTACTGGCAGCTTGAGTGAATCCTTCCCCCATCTAGAGGAAAGTCTCTGCCACATGTAGTGCCTGGCATGGGTTAACTACTGTACGGAAGCCAGGGCACCTTTCAAGAAAAACAACTGGTTTTGCAGCTTTAACCAGTACCTTCTTTCCAAGACTGCTGACGTAGTTTGCATGTAGGATTCCGATCTTTCATTAGAAGGTGTTTGAGAAAAATTACGTCTTTTCAGACTTTGGTGGACAACTCATCTACTTTGTCCCATGAAAATATCTTTCTCCAGGCAGCACTGTTTTCATAATGATTTATGATATATAATGCAATCACTTTCTTATGTCTGTGAAAGGCAAAAATGTAGACCCTACTTTGAAAGAACTAGCAGCCTAACACCCACTGGCAAAGATCACCAGGGAAAAAGACTTAAATAAATAAAGACAGAAATCAAATTGTCAAAAGAAACAGACACTTGCCAGTTTTCTGAATTAAAGGGCAAGCTAATAATGATTTTAAAATTTATATTACATACTGTTTTCCACACTAAAACATTCTTGTGTGCTTGTTGATTTCCTGAAGCCAGGAAACCAGTCCGCACAAGCTCCCGCTCTTCTACATCAAAATGTAAACTTACTTGTCCAAATGAAACACTGCTCATATATGGGCTAAGCCATTTCTACTGGTGACCATCTGAATAAACCCTAAATGAAGAGAAAGACAACAGAATAGTTGAGGGACCTCTGGAGGCCATCTGGTCTAACCCCCGGCTCAAGCATGAACGTGTGGAGCTGGTTACAGAATCACACAGAATCACAGAATTGTTGAGGCTGGAATAGACCTCTGAGATCATCAGGTCCAGCCTATGACCCAACACCACAACACCTAGCTAGACCATGTCACGAAGTGCCACATCCAATCTTTCCTTAAACACCTCCAGAGATGGTGACTCCACCACCTCCCTGGGCAGTCCATTCCAGCGCCTAAAGACCCCTTCTGTGAGGAAGTGCTTCCTAATATCCAACCTAAATCTCCCCTGGCGCAGCTTCAGGCTTGACCTGTCACTAATTGCCTGGGAGAAGAGCCCGACCCCCACCTGTCTACAACTTCTTTTCAGGTAGTTGTAGAGAGTGATGAGGTCTCCCCTACGTCTCCTCTTCTCCAGCCCGAACAACCCCAGTTCCCTCAGCCTCTCCTCCTAAGACTTTCCCTCCAGTCCCTTCACCAGCCTCATCGCTCTCCTCTGGACCTGCTCCAGCACCTCAGTATCCTTCTTGAAGTGAGAGGCCGAGAACTGCACCCAGTACTTGAGGTGAAGCCTCACCAGTGCTGAGTACAGCCACTGGTGACATGTTACCCAGGTTACCCAGGATCATGTCCAGGCAGCTTTTGAATGCTTCCAAGCAGGGAGGCCTAGTGGTGGACCACCTCTCTGGACAACCTGGGCCACTGCCCAGTCACCCTCACAGTGAAAAAGTGTTTCCTGATGTTCAGAAGGAACATCCTGTATTTCAATGTGTGCCCACTGCCTCTTGTCCTGGGGTACTGGGCACCACTGGAAGGAGACTGGCTCTGTCTTCTTTGCACTCACCATTCAGGTATTCATATATATTGATGAGATCCCCCTTTAGTCTTCTACAGGCTGAACAGTCCCAGCTCTTTCAGCCTTTCCTCACAGAACAGAGGCATCTCAGTGGGCCTTTGCTGGACTCTCTCTAGTACATCCATGTCTCTTTTGCACTTTGGAGCCCAGCACTAAACACAGTATTTCAGGTGTGGTCTCACCAGTGCTGCGTACAGGGGAAGAAGGGTCACCTCCCCTTGACCTGCTGGCAACAGCAGTATTAGAATATTGCCCAAGATTCTTTTTGCCACCTTTGCCGCAATGTAAATGATCCCTGTACTTCCACTCATCTCCACATTGGATGAATATACTTATTTGTTCTGTAAGTTGTTTTGTGGATTTATTTTTTTTCGTTTCTTGACAGAGATGTGTTCTTAAAACCCAAACTTAACCAAGCTGGCTATTTCTTTTCCAGCTCAGAAGTTATGAAGCAGACTTGTGAGTGCTGGGAAAATGTGAAGTTGTGAGAGGAGATTAGGTAGCTTCAAAATGATTTGTTAATTTTGGATGAAGAATGGTCTTGGGTTTCACATCTGGGCTCATTTCCTGGTTCTGTTAATGTCTTTCTGCCTGACCTCTGCAAGAGTTAGTGCTGCCATGTTTTCACCCCTCACCCGTGGCAGATAACAACTCTGCAATCATTCCAACTGTTTCTTGTTTAAAACTGCAGGCTCTCTGGGTCAGAGGTTATTTCTTACCATGCATGTGAGTCACAGTTTAGCATGGCTAGCCTCCCCTCACCTACCAAAGAGCCTACTAGATGGTAATGATGTCAAAGTAACTTTTGCTTTACTCGCAGTCGTCTAAACTGTGTACCTGAGTATATTTAATATCTTTCCTACATAAATCAGTATCGATACTGAAGTTAAATAATTTCCAAGCGCTGCTGTTAGAACAAGGAGGATTATGATATAATCTGTACAAACAAAATGATCAGCCTACTTTTACACTTGAAAAAGAAGACAAGAAAAAAAACCCAACACTGTCAGCAACACAGCTGCTCCTCACCCATAAATCAACTTTAGTATAACAGGAAGCTCTTTATATGGGGCTTGTTCCTGTAGAGTGCTTAGTCATTTAGATACACTGCACTTAAAATGTGTTCTCTTACAAGAAAAAGCATTTCAGTTACACACACACACAAACATCAGTAAGTCAAAATTTAAATATGACTGCACTGCAGAGAACAAACCTGGGTATGCATGTTCAGTTGGCAATGAAATATTGCCAGCAGCCCCACAAAAGAGCAAGCAAGCTGCAGAAACCACTCCAAACACTAAAAAATAGGTGGAATACCCAAATAAGCCTTTCAGATATGGTACATCTAGAAGTACTACTAATAAATTTACCTCTTAAAATGTGCAACTATATTTTTGTAATATTTGGTGTAATTGGTGATCTTTAAATGTGGCTTTTTCACACACTCCCTATTTGCTTAAATTTTTCTAAACATCGGATAATCAAGGAGGGAAGGACTCACTGAAGTACACAGACTTCAGAAAAAATTTGCATCCTTATGATTCTGAACAAAAAAAATGTGAGTGTTACTCCTTTCTTAAAATAACCTCCTCTCTCTCCCACTGTGTTGCATTTGATATCTCTCCTATGGAGCCTCATTATTACTGCAAGTATTTTCCTACCTGGTTCCTACTTGTACCTCTTCATTTCATTTCAGATTCTTGAAATTTAGGATGGCCTGCGCTCTTACCCATGTTCCTTCCACACATCTGAAAATATGATATTTCTTCAGAAGACTCTTTCCAAAGAGCAATACTTTAGTTCATTCAAGGCTATTCTTCAAAGCCTGCAGTTTCTTCTTTGTCTGTCAGGGCTGCATGTAACCTCATTATTGTTTCCTATCATGTCTTCTTGTATGAATCTCACTTTTTGCAGTAAGAACTGAGGCTACTACTATTGCACAAACATTTAATTTAACATTAACATGTTATCGCATGGTTTAACTGCACTTGTCCCCTTTTTTCACCCTCAAAACTAAGAACACAAAACCAAATGTTACTCACCTGTCAATGAACTGGTCAATGATGACAAGATCACCAGGCTGTATTTCTTCTCGTAATGAACCGCAGGCAGTAGTTACTAATACATGCGAACAATTTTCCTCTTTCAATGCCCAGATATTGGCACGGTAATTGACGTTTGATGGCATAATTGTATGATGCCTTCCGTGTCTGCAAAGATCCATGTTGCAAGAGAGTAAAATAAATCAGACTGAAACCGCCTTCCTTCTCCTAGATAATTCCAGGAAATGTAATTTCACTAACAACACTGGAAGTGGACTTGATTAGTTCAGCTACCTCCCGTGTAGTGTACTTTGCTTTCCTAGCTGTATTAAGGTTCTCTCAGTATTTGATTTAATAGTGGCATAGTTTTCTTTTTAAATGCAGAATTTTAAAGTTCAAGACTAACAAAAACCATCTTGAAAATACAATCCAAATATACTTTAACAGCTTCAAGAGTACGAAATGCATTTTTCTCTGAATTTTTTAAGTCAGTTCCATAGGCAATGGAAGTCTAGGTCTAGCTAATCACATTGTCTGTGCTCTCTAACAAATTTCTAAGATTTATATACGCCTCTACCAATTTTCTGCACAAAGTGTTTGCATTCTCCCTCCCAGAAGAGAGCGGCTCATCACAGGAAATTAAAACCAGAAAGAACACACTCTTTTAATCCGTGACCTTCCCAAAGGAAACAGTAGAATCATTGCATTTTTTCTCTTTGGTCTTAAAATGATCTGACAGCTTTCATAAATAAGAAGAATGACTTCACACTGCTGCAGTATATTTTTTCACCAAGAGAGGAAATGCTCAGTCTTATAATCACAAGCTTTTGCGTTATCTCTGTCATTGCTGCTAAAGTACATCACTTACATAATGATTAACCATATTTGAAAACTGTTTTCAACTATAAACTAGAAAAGAAGGAACTTAATTTCCCAACTGATTCTTCCACAAAGACCAAAAGGTCTTCAGAACTTGATCAATTGGGAGCTGCACACAACATGACCAAGCACTGTCAGGCATGTTGTCATTAGCATTTCTGATAAGCTAGCGAACAAGTAGATTGATTGTCTAATGTTGCAGTTGTTGTAATAATCCTCCTGTAGAATATACATGCCTTTTTTTTTTTTTTTTTTAAATCTGGCATTCACAAGCAACTATTCTCCCCAAAACATAAAGTGAAGTTGCAGATACCTTAGACCCAAAAGTAAGCCCACTATGGTCACATGCGACTAGTCATAAATTCCAGTGCGAATGCAAACCACAGTCAACTTGTTCAGCCATCTGTAGCTCAAGGCCTACTTTGATACAGGGCAACTATGACAGCTTGGCTTAACATTTCATTTGAGAAAGTAAGAAAAATGTTGTCCAGGTGTAACAAAACATATGAGCAAAGTCCATGCAAGGTAAGACAGAAGTGTAGTTGCAGAGACGGTAACAGTCAGCAGCTAAGTGCAAAAACACCGGCATGAAATTAATGTGGGCCCTGAGTACACCAATGGATTGTAGTTGCCCTGGCCAGCCTCACACTGGGCCTCCACCCAAACACCTGGTGTCCATGAGCCTAGGTGATCCCACCTTCAAGCACAGGCCCCAGCCTTCACTCCTGGCCTGAGCTATGTCACAGGTGTGCCTATTCCCAACCCTGTCTCCTGGATGGCCTTCAAACCCATGTAGTATGTCTCCATACCTATGTATGTAGTTTGTCTCCAGGCCTGTTTTCTGGATGGACTTTGTACACACACTGCAGCCTTGTTCCCAACCCTATCTCTGGCCCTGTCTCCTACTTCTCCAGCCTGGACTCCCTGCATGGATCCTGGACTCGATTCATTGCCTCAGCCTCTGTGGGACTGCTGATAGACCATGTTATCAGCACCTGGCTCTGCCCATGCTGTCCAGAGGCTAAGAACTGTGTTGGTATTCTTACGTTTAATCTAACAGCACATCGGTCCTACGTACCCACCATTACAGTAATGTGAAATTTCCATGCCATCTGCAGATTCTGCTTCCAGAGTCTCTTCTGAGTATGGTTAGATATGTCTGAATAAAAATGACCCAGTGAAGGAGAACTACAGGAGTTGCAGCCTCCTAAGCAATAAAGGTAACAGTCGCAGAACTCAATAACCGAAGGAGATGATTTGGAAGAATCTACAGTGGTATCACAGACAGTTCATCTGGAAACAGGCAATTTCTCAGTATCGCAAAGGAAATTTGCAAAGGCAGAGAGCAGACAGATTAATGAGGTGATCAGGCACCGCCTATCTACCACCATAGCAGGCAGCCTTGCAGGCTACCATTCTTACGCCAGCAGCACACTTCACTGGATTGCTCTTTCTTAACCTACATGGTCTCTTTAATACTCTCAGTTCCTGCAGCATCAAATTTACTCAGGAAAAAGCTCAAACTTCTGCTGGACTTTGCTAGCAAACACACAGAGCAAGACAAAATCAGAGTAAAAGTTCAGTTCACCTGATGTAAAAAGAAAAAAAAACTTTTGAGAAGATTTTAAGACACATAACATAAACCCACTTAAAATCCTCATTTACCTTGCCAACAGCACACAGTCCACATTTTTTATCTTTCCCAATATCAGAGCATCAGATGGCTGCAAAACAAGCAAATAAGAATGAGTTACAACCTGACAATCACATCAGAAACCTTAACTGCTGTTCAAAAATAAGCGGATAGTTATGAAAGGAAATACTGCTTATCACTGCAGTCTCACATTTTCTTCATCTGAGCTCGGTAATTTGATACAGCAGATGAGTAAAACTGTCCGGAACAGGAAGAAAAAACTTGACACCAGAAGGATCATCACAATTTTTCTGTGTGGGTACTAACAACTGCAACTAACAATTGTTACAACAAAAAATTGGTACTAGCAATTGTAACTCAATTCAATTCGAACCTTAGGGTTTGAATCAGCAATACTTTCAAATACTTTAAAACAGTATTTCAAACAGTGCTCACAAATACAATAATAAATTAAGATAAAAAAGCATGTACATGCTGCCTTTAAATTAGTCAGCCTGTCTTACCCTGTCCTATAAACTTTGGCTGCTTTTTGCTAAACAGGTGCCATCCCTTATGAAAAGCCCCCTCCCAACCGAAACCACATTTAATCTGTCTCTTTCGATACACTCTCCATCCTTTTCTCTGTCGCCTTTCTACCATAGCCCCCCAGCTCAAACCAGGGATGCAAGGAGCAGTTTTAGACTCCTCCGACTCACCCTCTGCTTCCCTGCAAACTCTTCCGTGCTGCTTGGGAGGCTCACTTTTGGGAAGTGAACCGTGATATGACAGAGAAGTTCTGTTGCACCAGCGGCAGAAGCAGTGTTGTACTTGGTCAGCACAGGGACCAGGAGAGAGCATGTGCTCCCCTCTCACAGCTACACAACAGGAACATTGATTCCTCCTGACTAACCAACCAGCCCGGAAGCTGGAGCTTTTTGGTTTAGGTTGCCCAGCTGGGACACAGGCCCTGCCTTGGAGATGTTCATAATGCCCACGTCATCAACCACCACTTCTGCTCCTGGGATATATGCCTCAGGGACCTGAAGTACACAATGCTTATAGCTCTCCATTTTTTTTTTTTTTTTTTTTTTAAAAAAAAAAAGGTGCCTGATTAATTGGATGCAAAACTGCATTTGTGCTGAACAGCAGTGCAATTGGATGTGCTGCTTCTCCTGCCCAATTTAGAACTGCATGCATTTCATTCTTTTTACTGCAGCCAGTACTGCAGAAGAAATGACGTAAACTGGAAGCCATTCTATACGAATCTCCTTCCATGCCCTTGGATTTAAAGCTGAAACAGCTATTAACAAAATTATGAGTTATTTGATAATTACAAGTTTTAAAGTTTCTTGAAGGACTCACACCTCTGCATTTAGACATCCTTCTGCCTGCTGATCTAATTTTATTTGTATTTTAATGCTAGCCGCAAGATTTCAACTAGAATTAACAGTTATAAAACTGAATGCTATTACATACTTGAAAATCTGCACAGGTCTGGAATAAAGTAATATTTGAGTCCTACATAGCTGCATTTTAGATATACTAATTTCTAATAAAGACATCACTTTCTACTCCCTGTGGCACAGATCTTTTAGGTCACTTTTAATGTGAAATTTCTTCAAAGCACCATAATTTACTCAATCACCTAAGTTTAAATTCTGCCGGACACAGGTTGTGGTTTTTCACTTTTTTTTTTTTTCAGTTGTTGTTGGGTTTTTTTGGGTTTTGGTTTTTTTTTCTTTAATAAAGGAAATGTTTCAGAAAATGTACACTTTTCTGCACCAGACATGGCTTTAAGAGCAAAATCTTGCACAGTGCAAAAGCCTTGCCATAGCATTTTGATGTTGGAACATTCCATAAAAATAAGGCTTCACAATAATTACCATTTGTAGGTTTATTTTGTTGGTTTTTTTTTTGTTTAGAGAGCACACGCGTTGTGTGAAGTAACAGGCATGCAACTTAGCTCACAGCAGGATACAAAACTGTTCTTAAAAATTAAAGGGGACTTCCACCAAAATTCCTTGTCTGCTTTAACAATGAAAAGTGAAGATCAGTAAGCTGAATACCGGACACTTTACTTTGTAAGTGTCAGATTCAGGTTTATTGAAAGCGATAAATTCAAGTTTATATCAAGTTCCAAAGGGTTTGTGGTAGCAGCTAAATCGCATCATTGTATTTGACATTCACCCCCGCCACAGAACTCCACTGAATTCTGGCATACACTGCTGAGACAGCAAGAAGCCAATAGCTTTCTAATCCAACAGGCTTCAAAATACAGTTGCGGAAGCTGGGGTTTCCTTCCCTATCTGCACCCATCCCAGTCACATTTAACGGCTCTGGGGTGGCCGTGTAACAGGACTGGTTGTCATCTTTAGACTTTCACAGAACATATTCAGGGCATCTTCCAGGGGACTGCCTGAATACTTTTCTTGCAGGTGATTGCTACAAACACAGAAGAGTTTTAAAAGGAAAGAACAAAGAAGTGCTGCTAAATGACAAACCAGCAGTTTAAAGGAAAGAATTTTCAGATACTGCATCATGGATCATTAAAAGAGAGTAAATAAGGATAAATCAGCATGTGTAAAGTTACAAGGAAGTGAAAGATACAGACATTTCAAAGGATGTGTTAACCACCTAACACAGCTAGTGTACGCTTCTGTTCCACTTTCTCCCACAAGTTTTTTCCAGTGCTGCAGCTCTCTACTATCATCTCAGCTGTAGCAGGAGCTTTGAAATGCTGATGAAATGGTGAAAACTTCCAATGGAACAATCCAAATTTAAAGGTCAAAACCAGTATTTCTAAAGCAGGATTTAATAAAAGGCCCAACAAATAGTTCTCAAACATTAATCATTCCTATATGTAATTAACTACTTTCCCCTTTCACAAAATCCAAAACAGAAAAGGGAGCAAAGAACCCTGAGCAGTTAACCCTAAATTACAATGGTAACAAATGATTGAAATAAATCCCCTTTGTCTGCAACATAAATACGAATAAAGTGTTGTTCCTGTAGCGTTCAAACAATTCATTTTTTCCTTGGTCTTGTCTCAGAAGCAAACTGGAACAGAAAATAGGATGAATAAGCAAAATAAAAATCTAAGGAAAACTTAAGACAGACAAGTATCTCATAGGTTCCTCAAGCTTTTGTTTAACTAGTTTAGGAGCCAAACAATGGACATTATTTTGAGGAGGCAAAAGAGGAGCTTAAGTGTTATGTCACATGGTCTGATTTTCTTGATGCAAGCACAAAAAGCTCCATTTTCAAGGCGGACCCACTCTGCATCCACTTTGTTTGCCAGATATACCTACGACCAGAAAAAATAAAGAGAGGGGCAGTTTTCTCGGACAGGAGCATATAATTTGGGGAAAGGTGACTCAGAACCAAGTTCTGCCATCCAGAAAGTAAAACAATTTAACTGAAAGTATATTTGGAACAAAGTTTTATTCGTAGCTTTAAAATTCAGTAATGAAGGCAGGTGCTCTTGCAAGCAATCTTCTTATTCTATAGGAAAACAGTATCTGAAGATAGAATGCAAAAAGTTTTCAGGTATTTTCCATAGAATATCATATTTTTGATGCAATGAAAATGGTGGAAGCAAACAAGGGAGAAAAGAACGCTAGAATATTAACAGCTCTAAACATATTTTCTCATTTAAAAAACTAATCTATTGCATTTTAACTAGTATTGTTAATGTAACTTAAAAGATCATGGGAAGTCCAATGCAGATATAGAGAAATGCAAAAATTCTTATACTAGTTTCCTTTACACTTTCCTGTATTTCACCTCAAAAAATATCCCCACATTCCCTAATGATGTAAGTTTATTTAGCCCTTTACCTCTTAAAATTATAGGCAGAGTTTCTCTCCATTTACATCACAGCCCTATGAAAAAGCATCTTTATAGCAGAAAAATCCCACTTTGGTTTTATTTCAGTAACAATCAAGAACAGAACACACCTTTAGAAAAAAATGCTAACATACATCACAAGCTTCTAAACTTTTCCAAGCTAATTTAAAAAGAAGGTCTCATTTGCATTTAGGAATAGTTGCTTCTCTCATCTCTCTTGTTCTAAAAAGAGAGGGGGAGGCTGTGTATTTCCTCCTTCCTAAATTACAAAAATTCTTAGCAGCAAAATAAGCAAACATTGATGTACCTAATGATACCAATGAAAGTAGTGAGGTTTGTTTCTGCTTCAATAGAAGTGCATCAACTTGATCCATGCAATGGACTTCAAGCCACTCTAACACATGTTTAAACCCTGCACATCCTACACTAAGGCTGATCTACCAGTTGCTCCATGAGGATGAAAATTGCATTCAAACACTGAAGTTAATGTGACTCTATGCAGGAGTGAATCGACATCAAACAACCATCAGGCCACTCGCCCAAGTTCTTAGGAGTTCAGATCTACAGGCAGAGAGAAGAGAGACAGGCCAACACTGGTAACGACAAATGCTTGGTGTTTGGCTGTGCTGCCTTTCACAGACACAGAAGCCCCACAAAGTTGCATTTTTCCATCCAGGTCAGTTTAACAGTCCTGAACTGGCTCACCACAGTACCTAGAATACGTCCTTGGGTTCCTATAATGACATTTCAGCTATACTCGCCCTGCCCCATCCCCCCTATACAGAGACAGAATATTCACAAGCTTTTAAGTTGAGCCTGTGCTAAATGCGTAACACAAAAGCTCAGACACAGCCAGTCCATTGAACAAGATTTCTCACAAACCAAAACAGGCAACCAAGATTTATTTTCCCCTACTCACGTTGTATTCCGTGAAGAATAAAAAAAAAAAAGCTAAGCTGCTTACCAAATGAAACTAAAAAAAGCCTTCTGTACTGACCAGAGATGGAATAATACTAAACCCTGCTGTAGGGCACCTATTGCACTGCAGAATTTGGGCCACCCAAATCCTGTTGCATCCCAGTGCTGTGAGAGAACGGCCCTTCAAATGCTGTCTTGCCACTGTGCCCTTAATGTCAATCTCAATAGACCCCTGTAAGGGAGAAGGAGAGTGTTTCACCCCTTCCGGATATGAAGGCTTCAGTTAGAATGTGCTGCAAGCACAGTGATATTTTTGCTTTCTGAGTAGTCTCCAGTTACAGCCATGCTGCAACCATGCATGCCTCAAAAAGCAGCAATTGCAAAGGCAGCAGGTTTGGTTTAGTCAGTGGATTCTACTTCAGAGCAATGCTGGCTACTATCTGGAGAGCAGAGTACAGAGAACGCAAGAGGCAAGTTCCCTTCATTCTCTTGCAGTCTGTTAACAGATTTTGAAGGATGGTGGAAAAACCAAATGTACTTTTCTGATTATGCCTCCTCCTCCTTTCAGCTTTATCTCTTTCCATTTCTTGAATGGTGCACACAAACTCTGCTTGCTTTTCACTATCTTACCTCCCACTTAAATCGTCTTAAATGGAGGCATGGATTCAGACTTTCAATCGCACACAACAGCACTGAGCCTCCTGGCAAACTTCTACCCACAAAATGGCACTTGCTAGCACAAGCCAGATGTTTTGTTGTACGTATGTATACTATCTTACACTGGTAGACTTCAAAAGATGTAATTCCAATGGCAATTATAAAGCACCCATTATGACATTACAGAATATCTGACACCCAGTTCTTCTACGAACTTCCTGTGTCAACCGGAACCTCTCCCCCTGTTGATTTCCTGCTTATAAAACTCTTTCATCCTTTGTTTTGCCTGTTCCTACTGTAAATGCTTTGAGGCAGGAATTATCCTTCACAACACAGGCAGCACTGTGTACAGAACACCACCCCTAGCCTCCACTCCCTTTTACTGAGGGAGGGGGCTGAAACAAAGTAAAGGGGATGTGGACAAGAACACCTGTGCCACAAAAACAGTTTCAGAGCTTCATTTTAAAATCAGTTTCAAATTATGTGGTTATAAGCATAAGGAGAGCATTGATATGTAAAGCATAATTCAACGGTTACAGGGAAAATCGTGGCACATAGACCTCAAAGGAACAGTTTTCTACAACCCAGAGAGGTTCCTGGAATAATTTGTTGTATACTACAGGTCACACAACAGCACAAATTTCAAAGAGAAGGGTTATCCCTCCTGACTGGAAATTCAAGACTGAGTTTATAAATTCATTCAGTCTATAAATGAGAAAAGCTACAGTCTTCTGTGCACATCATCTTTGTAACACCTTTTTTCTACAAACTGAGTCCCATGATACATAGCTACTGAAAGGAAACAGTCTTGTGACAGGACCTCATTTATGCATTCATTTAGCAGTGTGAAAATTCTTAAAGCATACAAGCATGCTTAAAAACAGCAAGCAGCCTCAGTGAAAAAAAAAGTTATACTGACCTTGCCATAAGGAGTATCAACGTATTTTTCCGTTCTTCCTTCTAAGATATCTGGATCATCCAGGCCAGTTCCACCAATAATTCCAATCTTACACAGAAAAGAACATATCAGTCTTCTTGAGATTACACTCCATTTAACAGAATGTCTGGAAAACTAACTAGACAGCTACAAAATGTATTTTCTGCTTGAGATGGGGCTAGACTACAGATGAACAAAAGAAAAACACGCTCAGCACAGTTTCCCAGAAAGGAAATTTTAAATGACTGATTTTAAACAACAGTATTTAACTTGCCATTTCTTACACTATGATTCTCCTCTTTAAAGGTACCAAATTAAAAAAGCTGAGGAAAACGCACAATGATATGCTAGATAAGCATTTATTCTCAACACAAAAATGAAAGGTGTAATTTTGGAATGCCTCTAATTAGTTAGAAATACCCATATAAAGCATATTAAAACAAAAGCTTCTTGTTTACATGCAGAAAAACAGTCCTATATATAACTGCCATACTGAACACCAAGCATTACTGTATAGCATTACACATAGAAAATATTTTTATTTTTTTTTTTTAAATAAAGTTTTTGTGTTGACTTGCCAAGATCTGAGAACCTCCACATTTCTGTAAGTAGTCTTTGTACAGCTTCTGAAAAGGTGTATGGCTCAACAGCATCCTAACACACAAAATAAAAACAATCTGCTGACAACTTCACCTGCTGTGGGCACTGCTGGGGTTTCTTCACATAGTTATAATGAAGTCATCTGGTACCTAAGAAGGTGTAAGTGCTCATTTAAACTCTCCCTACAGCTGAGTCACTCACTCGCTTCTGTGCAGATGCACTGGTGTCAGGTTTTATCGGATTCACATCCTTCTCCTAAGTAGAAACTTAACAGACTCTTACTCCTCCTAATTTTTTTTATTAAGCCTTTTCAAGGACTTATTTCCTGCAATTTCTCTCCCCCTCAAAAAAATTGACTAAGAGTTTCAAAGCATAATGGAAAGGGAAAAGTGAGGGCAAAGCAAGGGGCCACTTAAATATATTTTACTTTCTTAGGCTAAAAGTCCTATCCTGTGTTTTGATACAACTTGTAGTGTAGAAATATGAAGTGACTCACAATTACCACCTATCATGCTTTATTAATCACCCGTTTCTTGTTCTTGCTCACTGCTTATCTGTTCTAACTACTCTCTAAAAAAAAGGGAATGAAAAAAAACAAAAGGTAGTTTGAAACATATATTCTCACTGAGATTAAGCTCACTTGTGATGTTATACTTCAGCTAAAGAAAAATAGATCTGAATCTTCTTGTTTCTAGTTCATTATCAGAAGGTATCTTGGTTTTGTCTGGCTAGGTACCAAGTCAAGCCTTCTCCTGAGTACAGAACATTTCTAGGTCTTTGGATGGAATAGGTACTGTCAGGCTGTTCACAATCTCAAGCTTAATAATGGTATTTTAAAATAATGTAATCATTTATCACACACAGAGATAATGCTCTTGCTTTGTTTTTTGCTCCAGTGTGATCAGTTGTTAAAAAGTTTATCTCACTTTTAAGTTGAAAAATTTATATCATGCCTGACTTACTTACCATGGGGAAAAAAAAAAAAGGAACTGTTCTGTCATGACTTATCACTGCATGATTTCACCATTTAAAAATATTTTTAAAGACAAAAAATTCCTCAAGTAAAACCTCCAGACCTCAACAAACAACACTCACCCTTCCACAACAATACACGCAACTCTCTCTTACTCTTGTTTTTTCTTAACTTTCGCATTCATAGAGACCTCATTTGTTCAATCACTATAGTACTTGGCTCATCAAGCATTTAGTTTCAAGAAGCAGAGGCTCTGTGGTCTTCTTTTCACGTCAAATATTTCTCTGAGAAAAAGCTTTCCACACCAGACGGTGTAAACACTAATACACTGAAGTAGTTTTAACAGACCTCCTATTGCCTTTTGCTACCTCCCTGTGGAGCACGAGGTGCAGTGCAAAGTCAAGGCCTTTTACATCAGCAAGTGCCAGTAAAAATCCACAAACTCCAACCGTGGATATACTCAAGCATTAGGGAAGACCTAGATCACTACTTGCAGTAGTACTGATGGGTCTGTTCCCATGTTACTCACATTGCTTATTTATCACAAATGTTCAGATTATTAGATTGCTCACAAAAATTCTGAAAAATATAGAAATTTTAGGATGAATAATTTTTTGCCTTAAGAATCATGTAAGAAGAGAGCAACAGGAGAAATCATAAACCCAGAAATCAACAAAACACCACCTTTCATATTCTTCCTGCATGCATTCAGTAAAAATGGAAGATTACTACATTAACAGAATCCAGGATCAAAATTTAGTTGTTTTTTTTTTAATCTAGAAAAAGATGGTTCCTTCAGTAGCTTAAGTAGTTTTAGTGTGGTATAATACTTGTTTTATATAGTGCTCTGTGACTTATGATTAAGAATATTCAAAAGAGAAGGCTTATCTGCTTGAATATTGAAGGCTGACAAAGTGAACGTTGTTTGGACTGAGGAAAACAGTGCAGTGCTGGAGACACCAGCTATAGCTATGTGACGTCAAGTTATTTTGGAACTGCAACGCTCTAAGGTCCTTATGACCAGACAGATACAGCACTGTATCAGAAAGCAGCACACCTGACCTGTGACAGCATAGGCCGAGTGAGGTGGCTTTCAGAGTTGCTGTTCGTGTCCCTACTCCTCCTGCTACAGTGGCATCAGTATGTGCCTATGCTGCACAGTTGAGTTCCAGAGCGGGAGAGTCAAAAATCTGATTCTGTATCAAATTCGGCTTTACAGACCTAGGGAATTATGAAAAGGAATACAGCTCTGCAGGTTCATTGGGAGATACTCTGCCAAGGGAGCTGTAGTCTACTTCCACCTATCAGCCCCGGCATTAAAGGCAAGGACTGCCAGAGATGACATGACTCAGGGAGACAAGTCTCACCTTTACTCAAAAGGCAGAGACAGTCCTATCTAGGAGTGACCTCAAGAATAGAAAGATGCAAGACGGTGTGCTCCATTCCGGACTTTACATGCCACAAGAGGACATGAAGGATATAACCTGTAAAAGTCAACGGAGGCTGTAGCTAAACACTATGTGGAATTGCACGTAAAGTAAAATGTCACTGATGGACTGTATCACAGTAAAATACTTCAAACACTGGGATGAAGAGCAACAGAAGTGAAACCTAACAAAAAGTTACCACACCAGCAACTACAAAATCAAAAGCATTTCCCTGTGGGAGCCCAAATATTGATCACACCTAGGAGTACATGCCTTCCTTCATCTACTGTTTTGTGAAATTCCTCAAACAGGTTCAAACACTAGACAAAGGATTAGTGCAGGAACAGACTATGCTTGTCCACCTCAGCGTCTTCAGCATTAGTACACGTTAAGCATTGTTACAATCAGCTGCAAGACACTGTGACAACAACCAATATACACATCTGCATTCCCCTCTTCTATTTGGGGATAGTGAGAAGAAGATGGCATCAAAAAGACTTTCACTTAAAAGGCGATAAACAGCAAGTTGCATGCAATTTACAGTTAACAGAATAAACGCCTTGTCTCTGTAAAATAAAGACAGCTTATAACTGATTTCTGCACACCAAAAAACTGGGAGAGTTGATTCACCTCAGAAATCTGATTCATATTTTGGTCAAATCACGAACCCAGAGCTGGAGCGTAGGTGCCCTGTTCATCCCTGACGCAGGCTGTCACCTTTTGGAGCCATTTTTTAAACACACGGGACAGATAAGTCCCAGCAGAAACTTTCGTACCGGCTCCTTCCTGCAGCAGCTTCCGAATCTATGCAGCATAGCTACAAACCCGCCCCTCTACCTCTTACCGAGAAACCCGACGCATCGCAGCCGGGTCCGAAACCATGAGAAGCAGAGGCCTACGGCTTTCATTTACAAAAAA
>VWZK01022151.1:0-20510 GCA_013396935.1 Baryphthengus martii
TGGAGGAACCTCCTGGATTGTGGATGGCTTTTGCAAAGCTTTTGTTTTCTTTTTGCTCTTTCTACAGATTGAACAGCTACAAATGTATTACTGACACCCTTCAAGAGTTAGTGAATCAAAGTAAAGCTGCTCCTCAGTCTCCCAGTGTACCCAAAAAGCCAGGTCCTCCAGTGCTGTCATCGGACCCCAACATGCTAAGCAATGAAGAAGCAGGGCACCATGTAAGAAGCTCACCGAAAAAATCATGACTGCTCTCTAGACAATAGTGTGATTTGAAGTGGAGCAGAACTTGCTAAAAGGACTACAGTTTTTTTTTTTTTTTTTTTTAAATAAAGTAGATAAAGGTCAAGATTTGTTGTGAATTGGCTTTTATGCACACAGAGTTCAAAGAAAGGATGACATGCAAATAACCCAAGCCTAAGTACTGTTGTGTATGTATTTAGTGCTTGATGTAATGTAATCACTTTGGGAATAACAGCTTTGGCCTTTTCTTCCCTTAGTTTGAACAAATGCTGAAGCTGGCTCAGCGTTCAACAGATGAGCTCTTCAGTATTGCACTTTACAACTGGCTGATACAAGTTGACTTGGCGGACAAGCTCCTACAGGTAAGCTCATCGCTATACATGGAAAAGACAAAAAGAGAGTTCCACTGAACTGAAAGAGTTAATTGTAATAATGCTGATGCTTTGAAAAAGAGGAGAGAGCAAGCATATAAATGTTACCTTTATGATTTTTGCAGGTTACTGCGCCCTTTTTGGAACCCTACCTTGTGCGGATGACCAAGGTTGACCAAAACAAAGTCCGTTACATGGATTTACTGTGGAGATACTTTGAAAAGAATAGAAATTTTAGTAATGCAGCCAGAGTCTTGGCTAAATTGGCTGACCTGCATAGGTATGGATTATGTGTGATTTGTATATATTGAGGTAACTGGGGGGAAAAAGGCAAATGAACGAAAACCAAACTCTTACATGTAGGTATTTAAAGAAAAACCCAAGGAAAAGAAAAGGCCATTGCAAGTTTGCTAACAAAATTTTAAATGAATGACGTAGACTAGCTTTTAATCCAGGCCATTAATTGAAAATAGATTATTATACACTAGCTTGCTGTGTATTTCCTGTTGTAAGTACCCTATCTTAAGTGGTCATTTCTTAGACAGAATTTTATAATGGGATAGTGTAGTTGTAAAGCAGTGGATTGAGAAGTTCGTTAGAACTGAGTCTGCAGCAAAGATGGGGTTACGTGGTCATAATGTCTGCATGATTTAGTAAAATCAGAGCTCGCATACTAATTCTCAGAGTCTAGTTAGAGTATAACCAACCCTCAAATAATTATATTAAGCACCCATTTTATTTTGAATATTTGTTCTGCAGCACAGAAATTTCTCTTCAGCAGCGTCTTGAATATATTGCACGTGCTATTTTGAGTGCCAAAAGTTCCACTGCCATATCCTCTATAGCTGCCGATGGTGAATTCCTACATGAACTAGAAGAAAAAATGGAAGTAAGAGAAAATATTAATCTAAGCTACACTATGAATCATTATTTCACTTCATCTTATTAGCATATGACATTTTGATTACCAGTTCTGTATAAACAGCTTTCTGTGCTTTCTTCCTGACATGGTGAAATTACACAGTTGATAGGAGACTCTGAGGTGTAAGGCAGTAATATTTCTACATTTTAAATAAATTTAAGTTAATTCCTAAGCTTTGGTTAAATTAATCCAATCTTGAGATACTTTGTTTTTCTTTTTAAAAAAGGTTGCAAGGATCCAGCTTCAAATACAAGAAACATTGCAACAGCAGTATTCGCATCATTCCTCAGTGCAAGACGCTATCTCCCAGCTTGATGCTGAGCTGATGGATATAACCAAGGTGATTGAAATTTCCCTATATCAAAAGTCAATTTACCACATTTGGAGGGGGAAAATAAATGTTTTGCAATGAGTGATCTTGTGTTGACTAGGAAAAGTAATAGTTTGACATCCCTGGTTTTGCACACTGTTACGCTAGACTGCGTTTTTCTCTACTTCAGTATTCCTTCAGTCTTTAGTAATTTAATTTCTCCCATGTGTTTATCTCTTTATTAAGTCTCTTTGATTTCTTCATTTATTGGGAAAATTAACAGTATTAATTGTAACTTGATATAAATTTGGGGAATGTATTTAAGAAGTTAAACACAACCTATTAAAAAATCCTCAGTAATTCAGAACAGTTACTGAAGTTCCACGTTTACTAGTCTGATGTTTACCATACAAAATAAAGAAAAGGTGATTTTTTACTTTTTTTTTTACAAAATAAAGAAAAGGTGATTTTTTACTTTTTTTTTAAATTTCCTTTTCTTTCTACTTGAAATGTAAAGCCTGGTAATTTTTCTTTCAGCTGTACGGAGAATTTGCTGACCCTTTTAAGCTCTCAGAGTGTAAGCTTGCAATTATACATTGTGCAGGTCATTCTGATCCTATCTTGGTGCAAACTCTCTGGCAAGAAATCATTGAGAAAGGTAGGTCTCAATAAACTTGGGATGATACAAGGTAGAACTATAGGAGAATTCTGTCTACTGATATGCTGTTCAAGTGAGATGCATCTTTTCTAGACTGTTCTATAATACAGTTGGTAAGCATAATTCATGGATGTTAATACCTTTAGCTTGTGTGTAAAAGTACTACTTTTCTGTCCTTTAGGAATGTATGTTGGAGCACATTGAATGTGTGCTTTGAGTAGTCACATTCCAGATAACATTTGAGAGGTTGTTTCATCCCTCCTTGTTCTTAGGTGCCCTTACATGTGGACTTCAGACTATCTGTGAAATTTTGTCTGAAGGTTTTACTTATCACTAAAAATGTTAGATTTGTCATGAGAAAGATTAAAGAATCTTCAGGGAGTTCAGAGGTTTTATAATGTTGACAGGAGTGGAAGTGTGAGGTGTTTGTCCATTTATAGAGAAGCAGAGTAGTGGGCACAGCTTTGCAAGCTGAGATAATCTACTTCACCATGAACGACGACTTGGTAATTCACTTTCTCTTCCATGGATTTTGTGCTTGAGTTTGGCATTGTGCAAACACTATTGACCGTGATTTGAGGGAAAAGTTACGTGGTCAATGTTTTTTTGTGGGTTCATTGTTGGGTTTGGTGGTGGGGCTTGGGGGGGGTTGGTTTGGATTTTTTATGTATGTTTGCATGGAAGTTCAAGGAAAGATAAAAATCTGTGAAAATGTATGCATACACGCCAGAAAAAGTTGTATTTTCACTTCCATATGCTGATTTTGCGCTGACAATAGCATAAGGTTTTGTTATGTTAGTAGTAAATTTGAGTACCTCAGTGTAGTCATGTATGAATGTGGAACTTTTCAAGTTCTCTCTAAATGACTTCTTTTCACTTTCAGAGTTGAGTGATAGTGTGTCTCTGAGTCCCGCTGACAGAATGCAAGCACTTAGTCTGAAGATGGTATTGCTTGGAAAGATATATGCTGGCACACCTCGTTACTTTCCTTTAGGCAAGTTGTTGAGCCTGTATAGTAAATAAACATATGTACTACATGAATAGGTCTCAGCTCTCTTTGTAGCCTCTTAAAAAAAGGTTTAACCAAGAAACGTCTCTTTTTTAAAAAATGTAAATGGAAAGAATGTTGATAATTTTGTGATATATAAGTACTGTAGTAATTTGCGACGTCCGCTACAGCGAAAAGTTTCACAAAAAATGTCAACTGTCAGTAGTGGTGGAGTTGAACTCGAGGGTGGTTTGGTAGTAGTTTTCATTTTTGTCCAAAAGATTAGGACCAAAAGCACTGTCATACTTTTCTCATTATTACAATGACTTTGATAAGGGATTGAGGAGAGGGAGATTAGGCAAAAATTAGAAATAGAATTCCTATTGTTCTCTAATTTCGTAAACAATAGTGTAATTGTATGATTATAAAACCATTACAGTTTTTACAGGTGCAGTTTTTCCTAGAATTTATCTAGAGATTTTAACAGAATTTACAGTTTTTCACCCTTAATAGGAAGTAAATGAAGCTTAGAAGGCAGCAGGAGGTTTTTTTTTTTTGGATGGCTGTACAGATCCCGTTTTAGAAAGCAGTAAAGTTTGTATCAAAGTACAGAGTAAAAATGCATATTCGTACATACATATATAAAAAGATTTTAGGCAGTCATGTTTACCAGCTTTCTTTTGAAGTGTCTACTGTGATCTGCAGGAGCAGATTCTTAAAAGAGAATTCAGGACATTTCTGAATCCTTTTTGGCGTTTCATTCTACTTTTGAGATGCTACATGTTTGGACAACTTGGTATTGTATAAAAACCAGTACATTGTTCATTGCTCAAAGCTAAATGTTCTTTCACAATACTTGAGTATTTAGTACTGAGCAATACATTGTTAATTGTTACTGACACTTAAAGGTGATAAAAGATGCAGTAGTGTTGCTGGCTGTTCTGGCAAATAAAATGATAGTGTGTTCTGTTGTGCTGAAACAAGAGTTAATGAACTTTTCTTAACAGCCTATTCTGAGGCAGAACTGCAGTAAAGTATTCAGGATGAGTAATCTGTGTCTTGCATTGCTGAGAGTTTAATACTGTTTTTGGGAGTTAGTTACATATTGTTTATCCTCCTCTCAGTACAGATTAAGGGAAACTGTTACATATGCTTTGCAGGAGAAAGATATGAATTGTATGGAAGATAGAAAATTAAACTTGGAGTAAATAACTTTCAAATGCCTTTCTTTGCTAGACTCTCATTAACAAGTTGGAATCTGAACATTCCATTATTTTTGTCCTCCAGATTTTTTAGTGCAGTTTCTAGAGCAACAGGTCTGCACTTTGAACTGGGATGTAGGTTTTGTAACATACACCATGCAAGAAATTGGAGTGCCATTGCCAAGGCTGCTTGAAGTATATGACCAGTTGTTTAAAGCACGGGTAAGGAAAACCACCATAAAATAAAATTTTTATTTTCAACTATTATCAAGATTTGTCTTTAGCAGGAAACATAGAATACTGTAAGGTGTGATATGTCAAAATACCAACTTCATAGCTTTTGTTCTCTCTTCTTTTTTTTTTCTTCCCTAAGTCTCTTAATGCTGGGGCTTCTTCCCCCGCTCTCTGACTTCATTCACTTCAATCCTAAAGTATGAGGGAAACTTAATTCTTTTACTTTACCTAAAGATTATTTAGGATTAAATAGGATTAGAATTGTCATGTTGCAGAAGAAACAGTATATCTTGAATATATTAACTGTATTTGTTTCTTATTAACAATTAAAATTTGCTGTATTACTGCATCTTGTCTAATCTATTGACACAAAAAAAAGCATAAAGAATAAGATGCCGTATTTTTAACTTCTAGTTTTTAGAATAGATTTAAACCAAATTTAAAAAAAAGGGAATTGACTTGCTTCTTTTTACCCAGAATCCTTACAGTGTAAGGAGTTCAGAACTTACTAAAATCTATTATTTAGCAAACTGTTAGGTAAGGAAAAAAGTTGAGTACTGAAACATACATTAATTTAATTGTCAAAATAGTACTTAAATATAGACTTAGTATATATTAAGATCTTAATTTCTCTTACACTTTTTGTTACAATGGATAAATGATTACCACAGCTGGCAATTTGTGTACACACAAACACTTCTTTTTTCTCCTTGTCTCCTTAGTATTTATCTCCTTAATATTTTGTATTTTTAGGACCCATATTGGAATAGAATGAAAAAGCCTTTACACCTTTTAGAGTGTATTCACGTATTGTTATCAGGATATGTGCACGATCCAAGCAGAGTACTTCAGAGGTAAGGCAACCATATCCTAATAGTGAGAGATACAAAATACCCCAAAGCACTGCCTTTAAGCAATCCACAAAGCTTTTCTTCTTTTCTTTTGAGTGAATTTAGTATTTCTTTCCTAGCACTGATTACCGAGTCTGTTCAATCAAAATCAGTTGGTAGAAACTTGTAGAATCCTCCCTATAAACTCCTTCAATAAAGCATTTTCCTCACATCACTAAAGATTTGACATTAAGGAGTAGTACAGACAAATTTGAGGGAATCTGGGAAAAGTGGAGAAAAATGAGAATCTAGCATTTTATGAATGAAACAGTGAACAACAGAAAAAAAGGTAGAATCACTGAGTTCTTGTATTCTGAAAAAGAGAAGACTAAACATGAGGATAGATCTTCCCCAATTGTTTTTAAGAGGTTGCTGATGAATCACTCTCCAAGACTAAAATTCAGCTTTGTTTGCAACAGGAAAGAATTTTGATTTAATATTAGAAAAAATGTCTAGCTAAAATCTTAGCTATGTACTTGAACAAGTTGCCTGCATATTATGGAACCTCCTCAGCCTTTGGCAGCTTTTGTGAATAGACTGTACAAACTTCATTCAGAACTATCTTGTCTCAAAAACAATGAGCAGAACTAGGCAAAGCCTTAATAACTTCTGAACATATTTTTTTCTGATTCTCTTGAAAATATACATGTAAATATCCCCTGTTCACATACAGAGTTTATACCTATATTTTCTCACTCTTGGTCTTCTATGGTTAGCCAGTCTAAATACTCTAACGTATTACAACTTCAGTAAATGTTGTCTAATTTTAATGTCTACTTAAATGTTAACACCGAAATTGTTGTGATTTGATAGTATTTTTAGATAAATTGCCATCTAAATTATCTAATAACTTTTACTCATATTCAAATTAATATATAAATAGTAAAATAAATTTCACATTTATATGAACTGTGTCATGTTTTATTGTTTATATTTAATATCAGCTAAAAAGTAATGATTCATTTATTTTCCTATTTTGCCTTAGTCACAAGCATTAGATTTCCAAAATCCATTTTTCTAATAGATACTTAAAATTAGCTGACAGATGTCTTCCTGATCAGTTATTCCATTAAAACTCAAAGAATATTTACTTTGTATTTCATATGAATTTTAATACACAGAAAGAAAAAGAAGCTCATTATTACTCTATTTGTTTCTTTACAGACGACGATTCACAAACGTTTGCTTGGATGCTATTAGTTGCTACCTGGTTGAACTTCAGTCTATGAGCCCAACGCTAGTGGTGCAGACTACTATTGGCAATTTTAAATCACTGCAGGCTAAATTAGAATGGCTTCATTGATTGACAAACACAGTAACAGAAACATTAGTTCAGTTAAAATGAATTGTCATTCAAGTTCAGATCTCTGCACTGAATCTCTGGAAAAAGTAGCCTCAGAAAGAAATTTCTGAGAAAGCTTTAACTCGTGCTGCAGTTCATCATCTGTGCGGCATGTTTTTATGTTATTTTAAAAGTATCGACAAATTCTCGAATGTAAATGTGATAAATGGAATTTCTTTCAATGCTACCAATTTTTTTTAACAATAAGAAAGCTTTTTATACTGTTGAAATGAAAATCATTGTGTGATGATTTTTTCCTTGGGGATTAAAAATATTTGGAAAATATTTTTCTTTTTCTTTACTCCATTCTTTATGTTAAGTAGGATGTAAAAATCTACTTGATAACTATTTTGCAAGTAACAAAACAAGAAATGACAACTGCAAAAGGCAAGGTGTTGATAGAAGTGCATGTAGATGAGTCAGGTTGTAAGTGTGTTTGTATCAGGGAGTAGTCACGCAACCGTAACTCTGCATGAGTTTATTGGCAGGTCTTTCGACAACAAAGATATCATTTCACAACTGTCACTTTAAACATAGCCTGCCTCTGTAAATAGAATGTTTGGGATAAAGCTCCAGCAATTAGCAATCTTATTTGTATTGCAAATGAAAGAGCAGTATTAACTCATCACATTATCTTCCCTATTCCATTTAAATAAAGATCTGTTAAAATCAAATGAAGTCCAGAAGTGACTTCTGTCTACTTTCATTATGTACCACATTGCTTATACTCCCTAAGGGACAAGCCTGGGCTTTAGATGATTACTCTTGTTGATTACTTTTATTGTATTTCATTTCTTTTTTTTCCTCCTGTCCCATTGTTAGTCTCAATCAAGATCGTGGTTAAGGGAAGGTAGAAAGGGACTTGAGCTAAAGCTGGTCTAAAAGTCAGTTTGAAGGAATAGCTGCTTTAGGGGGATTAAAAGCCTTTCTCCAAGATGACAAAACAAAGTGACTGTCCCCGCACCCTACTTCTTGTATTTAACCTAACTTCTTGTATCGGATAGAGGCCGTTGATCTCATGACTGTGCCTCCTTCTGTCACTCGTCCCCCCCTCCACCTCTTAATGCTCCTCTCTTGCGGAACCTCAGCAGCGTGCGCTGTGGCCCAGAGCTATCGCCTCAGCCGTGTGGCCGCACCTTTCGCCACCGAGGGAGCGGTGCTCATCGGGTCTCCACGATCAGTCTTCTCGAAAAGCAAGAGACTTCTACCTCGCTTGCCAAGGGTCTGGTTCAGANGGGCCATAAGCGGTGGGATTCTTGTGAGTGGCGCACGGAGGAGAGAGGGAAAGTCTCTTCCTCCCCCTTATTCTCCACGCAGGGGGTAAGTGGTTTGCCCGCGCTCCGCCTCCCNACCGCTGTCTGTCTGTCACTAGTCCGTCACCCCGCGGCCCGAGGTGGCTCCGAGGCGGGGATGTCCTCCTGCCCCCTCCCTCTGCCTGGATTCGGGTCTGAACCACACACAGCCCGCCCTCAGTGCCCAGGGAGCCCAGCTTGGATTTTGCTTGAGTCTCTGCTCTCTTGCGCTGAGGAGGCTGCAGTGTGCTTCCCTGCCTTTCTGCATTCCTGTGAGAGCTTTTAGCAGGGTACTATGTCTGTGGCGCCTTTCTCAGCTCCTTGCGGAGCACGCGTGTAATCGGCACGGCTGACCTGCAGGTAGCCTGTGAGCCATGTGAGTGGGAATGCCTGGTTCAGTTTGGAGACACAGGTAAAGCATCAGTTATGTTCAGCAGAAAGCTG
This sequence comes from Baryphthengus martii, assembly GCA_013396935.1. Classification (NCBI taxonomy): domain Eukaryota; kingdom Metazoa; phylum Chordata; class Aves; order Coraciiformes; family Momotidae; genus Baryphthengus; species Baryphthengus martii. The sequence continues at coordinate 8,897 of VWZK01022151.1, forward strand.
CAGTAGTTAAGAGTTCGTGTCTAGATTCCCATCTTCTACTGCCACCTCCCAAATAAAAAATTCCTGTCTTCTTTTTTTCTTCAGATTTTCTGTAGGGGTGTGGAAAAGCCACTGTTTTTGCTTTTCTTTATAATGGTTACCTAGAGGCTTAATAATAATGGAGTTTAAGCTAGATGTTCTCATCTCTATGTGTATCAAGCAAAGAAAACCGTGGCCTCGTATCTCATGGATTGGACAAGTAAGTGTAATGAACTTTTATTTAAATAAAATTCTGCAAATAGTCTGTTTTTTAATTATATAATATTTTCCATTTTCATTTACAAGGGAGTGGGATATTAAAAAAACAAAAAAGGTCTCAGAAAGTGATTTGAATTTGCCCCAGTTAGGAGTAATTGAAATAAATGGCTTTTCTGTCTGGCTGACTTGAAGATGGAGATTCAACATTTTTGGTCCAGAAGATCTGTCCCTTGTATGAGATTGTTGTTTTAATGGTTCTAGTTTTTTATAACCTTTTCTACAGTACATTGTTGGAAATGTGAACAATATTTTTTTCCCTCCAATTCAATCCTACATGTTCAAAGACATGCTTTGTTAAGCTTTTTTGATATAATGAGACTTAATTTTTTTTTCTTCTAATATACAGTTTGCATTTAAGATGTTAACTTTATCAGGCCAGTTCCTCCTCCTGTTGAAATCACTGGCAAAAATCTTATATTGAACACTAGAAGACAAAATAACTAGTGCCTAATTTATTGTTCTGTTGTCATTTGTTGGCAAGTAGTTTGTTTGGGGTGCTTCGAAAAAAATTTTAAATAATGATTGTAAAATTTGATAGTTTGAAACCTGTGAACCAAATTCATCATCAGTGTAGGTTGGTGCTATATATGACGTTGTACTGTAAAGCAAATATATGAAAGAGTGTGTAATTGCAGCTGTAACATGGGGGGTTTTAATTTTTTTTAATTATTTTTTTCCTAATATCTTTATCTCTGCATTATTTTGCAGGCTTATGTAGAAAGTAATGTTTCAAAAAAAATATATGCTCTTTTTTGCTTTCAACAGGAAAAAGAGGCTGTTTTTCTTCTAGATGATAAACGTATAAATGAAATTAACCTAATATCGGGGAAGACAAAGAGGAAAATCCCTCGGCTGCAGCCGTTGTTGAAGAATGTGGTAGTTTTAACAACATCAAGAAATGGTTAAGTACAATATCATATGTATTTTAAACGCGTTTTATTTTTAGTTGTAACAGTTTAGCAACATTTTACTAAGTACAAGATCATATGCATTATAAACTCATGTTATTTTATTTGTGGTTATAACCGTTCAGAAAGGTAGAATATCTAAAAGATCTACCAGTTCACTGTCAGCTTTAGACCTGTAAGGGAAATAATTTTAAATGCTTCACGATAATATCTTTCAAAACATCTCTCCCCTGATGAACACAGGTTCTTGGTTGGCAGGAATACTTCAAACAGGAGAGCTATTTCTTTGGAATAAAGATCAAGACTGCTTGAAAATTGTGCCAGCCATCGAAGAGTCTAGGAAAGTAGTTGCAGCAGCACAGGGTAAGATTTTTTAAATAGTCTTTTGCAAAATGGAATAGAGTGAAAGTGTTTTTTCTCGTTAAGTGTTATTAAGGAAGCAAGTAAAGGCTGTATTCTCACATTGTTTTGCATTTGTGTAATTTACATGTTAGACAAATGTCCTTCTTGTCGCTTGAATGGTACAGCATTTTGGATTCAGTAATTTCTTGTTAACAGTAATTAATTTTTAAAAACAGTAAATATTTTATTTTTTAGTGTTTTTTATTTGTAGGAAAATATTTGTTACTAGGTTATCAACACCTTAGAGCAGATGTACGTATGGTGTAAACCCTATATACATCATCTGAAGTTTATTCTGTAGGTAGATTTTTATAACAAATGCCAACAGGAGAGAATAATGTAAATACGCATATTTGCAAACTTCATTATGCAGTATTGTCATGTATTGAATAATCTCATTGATACCAGTTTGTGAAGTGAAGTATTATATAAGCAATTCTGTGTTTTTGTGGAAGATCAGTAGTGCACTTAGGAGCTGTAGGTAATAGGTAGTAGAGCACTTACACATTTATTAGTAATTTTCATAAAAGATGGATTTTAAGAGAAACGATCTCTAGGAAACAACTCTTGATGGTTGAGTCTTGTGGAAAGAGAATTTACAAAATGCATAAAAATGGACATCCCATCTGACATTACTGCTGCTCAAGGTCTGTTCTCGGTGATGAAGCTGGAAGTGAAAGATGCTTAAGTTGGCAACTTGTATTTCTTATGATAGAGAAGAAAAGAATTTTCCTTTCTGTTTTCTTTTTAAACATGAGTCTGACAGAGGAGCAAAAACTGTTGTGGCACATTCTTATGTGTGTTGTTTTTTTTTCCCCAGAGTGTTTAATGAGATTGTACTTGTATGTGTCTGGAGATGGCAAAAGGGCAATATTAGCTACTCCTACAGCATGCGTGTTTTTGTGGGAGAGCACAGAACATGAAAATATATCCCCCTGTGAAAATTCTTCCTCTGGGCGTTGGATGCAAATTTTGCCTGATGAATCAGTCATGTTGCCTTCTACTGAAGAAAAAGAAATTGGAGTGCATGCTGCTTTCATACAAAATGAGGTAAAAAATAAATCCTAAATAAATTATTTAATCTCTTAAGTAAATTAGAGCCACAGAAACGACAGTGAATTTTGAGAGCTGTGTCTGTGGTGTTGTGTGTAGGCTTAATCATTCAGTTCGGATTAGGTTTAATGATGACTTAAAAACAGCCATATTGGATCAGACTCCATAATATTCTTGCAATCTTTATATTTCTGAGAGACAACATTATGCTATATAATCTGAATTTTAATAGCTATTGATCTAAATGTACAAATAATTAAGATAAAATTTTGCGTAACCATTTTTTTGGGTTTCTTCTGGTTTTGGTTATGTTCTTTTTTCCGCAGATACTGGGTGATTGCTGTTTGTGCTCTTTCCTATTTTACTCTGGAGACTGTTTGGTGCTCACATTTTTGTTTCTTCGGTGGTATGAAACTACCTTTAAATATGTTACGTAAGTTCAAAGATATTTGAAGTTACATTAGCTTAAGAGGAAAAATTTTATTTTAAAATACTTTAGAGCTGGGATTCAGAACTGCAATTGAACACATTTACATTAATGTCCAGTTAGCCTATGATTACAATCACCTATTTACGTTTGCATACCTATGTTCATAGCATGCCACATGTGCTTCCACATGTGCATGTATTGTCCATATATGTGATTTGTATATGGATGTATCTAACCACATTTAAATACTTGGAAACAACCGGTACAACAGCTTTTATTTTTTCAATCCATACTTCATTATTAACTCACATTTAAATAAAATGGATTTTATTTATCACTGAATGTGGGTGTCTGTGTATACATAAGCAGGACTGCACATGTGTGTGTGTCAATATCAGGTACTTTGCATCATGCTTTTCACATTGTCCCTTTTCATGTTTTTCCTGGTAATGCGTACCGTGCAGCCATGGATGCCCTGAATACCTCTCTCTCTTCTTATGTTTGTTTGTATATTTTGTTTGTTTTCTGTTCCCCTTTCCATCTCTTATGCCCAGACTGTGTAAGAGTATGTATGTGCATTTCTTTATCTGGACAGGAACCACATACTGAGATAGTTATACTGACACAACCACTTAAAAATGCAGTTGAAGAGTAATCCTGAGTATAGGTATAGCCCGTTCCTCTTCCTAAGTAAGAGACGTGTGTATGAATTCAAATAGGTTTGTCCTTCGCAGGTATACCTTAAGTATCTTGCTAAAATTTTGCCCTACACTTGACACGATGCAACTGTGTTTGTTAAATAATGCCCTTTTGATACTAACTTGGTAGTTACGTCCTCCTTGCCCTACTAAGCGGCATCACTTTTTGATCAATTTGTCAGTAGCATGGTAACACCTTTCTGATAATACAAAAAACAAAATAAAGCATAACATTCCCAGTGTAGAAGCACATATATACACAGTAATACTTGCAGCCTAAAATTGTAGCCACGTTTCTCAGCCATATTATTCATAATTTATGCCAAATATCACTCCATTTCATTACTTACTGTTGTTTGATTCATTTTTTTTTTCATGTTAATTATTCCTTTTTTGTTGATTAAGTGGTGTGCTTCCAGATGGAATCTTTCTTGTGTTTTCTGTCATGTTTTGGGATCATAGAATGGCTTGATTTGGAGGGGACCTTTAAAGATCATCTATTTCTAACCCTGCTGTGGACAGGGCAGGGTTGGAATGTTCCACTAGATTGGGTTGCTGGAAGCCCCATCCACCCTGATCTTGAACACGTCCAATGATGGGTCATCCACAAGTTCTTTGTTCAGAGCAGCCTACTGTTGATTTTAATTTTTTAGTTCTGAGTATTCCTTTGTTGGATGATGGTACACTTGCTGTCTGAGGAAGCTGTTCCTGGCTAGAATACAAATGCCTTAGTATATTGCGTGCATCTATGTTTATTTTTATGTTCTATACATACAGCCCAAATTGCTGTCACACCAAAGTAATTTTCAGTACTCAGACATCATTTTAAAACTCATGTTAATACAGAATATTTTTCATTTCTAAGGTTTTCAAAGAAAAATAGATTTATTTTTTTTATTGCTCATGCTTTATTTGTTTTTCTCTTGCATGTTTTTACTGTACATGAATCATCCCATTCAGCATAAACGAGTAACCTCTTCATTTTGTTGTCTTTTCTTGATATTCAGTTCTTTGCCATACCAGATCCACTGGGTACAGCAAACTTGTTCTCTTGTTAATTTAGTTCCTCAGTGTGTGTGTATAAAGTCAAGAGGAGCTTTGCTGTGTTCATTTGCAAGAGATGGACTTCGACTTGCAGTAGCTGTTAATCAAATTGATCCCAAGGTATGAGTCATAGAATGGGTTGGAATGGACACGAGTGATAGACAGTACATTACTTAAGCTAATAGTTCCTTTTGAGTAAAGTGGTAAAAAGGATTTAATAACACATTTTTAGGAGTGATTTTTCAGTGTTCTGACTGATACATGTGATACATAGTAATCACATTGATATCCATAGCTAAGGAATTCTGCCACAACTTGTAATTTTTTTAATCTGCTTTTCAGTTAAAGACTCCATATAAGCTCCTTTGTCGTTTCTAACTCCAAGAAATACAATAATGAATTGATTTCAGTTGCTGCATTGTATCTGCAAAGATTCTGGATAATTCTCAATCAGGCCTCAGTCCAGCCTGTATTGGAGGTTGTGGTTTCACTTTATAGTTTTATTCCTTTTGACAACTGAGAGGCCAGATCCAAATGTAGTTTTTAGTGCTAGTGATGAGGGAGAATATGGACAAGCTTATTTAGTATGTGAGAATGGGATGATGCAGTCCTTCAGAGCTCCAGTTCTTACTCATCAGCAAGCCTAAAGACTTGTATTACTTTGAAGGTTTTAGAAAAAGTTTTGTTAAAAAGAATATCAAATTACTTATTGAGTGTATAATAATGTTTAATTACTTTTCAAATGTAGAAATACATATAGCAGTTAATAAATAAATAGTAGTAAATGTTGAAGTGCAATGTCATTTTCACGTGTAATAATGTTTCCAGTGCATCAATTGTAATGCAGAGCTTGCTATTAGAAACTGGGTTTTGTAGTAATGATGTTTTGATGCAAACATGTTTTCTTCACATTTAATTTTCTTTCTAGGCAACACAGATTTTGTTTTTAAACACATTGAATTTTGTAACTGTTTCGGGTAGCCTTAAAGGTTGTAGTAGCAAGAGTGGCACAATCCCATCCAAGTTTATCAGGTCAGTAATTGATGTTATTTCTGCTGCTGTTGTGGGTAGTTTGGTTCTGTGGTGTACGGAGTGTGTGTGGGGGGGAGGGGGTTGTAGGGTTTTTGTGTTTACTTCACTGGTTTTTTTTTTAACCTAACCTTTTGATAAAGAAATTTGACAGAGAAAAATACTTTTTTCCTGCCCAATTTAGATCTTACTGGATTGCTGACATGAGTTGGACTCCTGATAGCCTTTTCTTGGCTTGCATATTAAAACGTGGATGTTTGATTTTATTGACATGTATGGGTGAATTGCTGACCTTGGTAACTTCTGGCTGCTCTGTAGAATTTGGACCAGCAGAGTTTATTCCATTTCATCCACTAATAACATACAGGTAAAAGGGTTTGAAAAATGTTTGTATGTTTTTATCATACAATTGTATCTTACTCTCTCCACGTTTTTTTTCAATTTTACATAAACTTCATCTTTCAGATTCACTCTTTTGCTTTTTGTGTGTCTTCTCAATATCTATTGCCCATTAATAGTTCTCTTCTATTTCTTGTAACGGGTTTGTTGTGATGAAAATTGACATTGTGACAATGTAAGTATACATTAAGTAATTGGTTTAAATATTTGATTTTAGTAGTAATTGAAAATGGAAGTTTTTTATGTTGTAAGAAGAAAGTAAATTTACAGAAGTACTAGAAGTGCAGATCCATTTTAATCCAGTGATACTTATTTGCTCACTGTTTAAATTACCTATAGAACTGTATCATGCTTCCATATCAGACCTTGTAAATAACATATTTGCACGGACAAAAGCTACTTAGCTTTTTAAATGTTTTTTTGGGGGTTCTCAATATCTACATTTTTAAATCATACTGCTGGGTTCATGAGGTAATGGAATGGTCTCTAATAACACTTTTTAGCATAACTTGGAAGTTACAAAAGGTAACACTGTCTGAATAACTGGAAGAAACAAAATAGAATCTAAGCTTCTGTAATTTTGTTTTTAAATTCTATTAATTTTGAGTGACTAAAGCTGCATAGTGTGTAAATGTAACATCTCATGAAAACATTCAAAGTGTTAAGTACACTGTCTGGTTGAAAAATCAAATAGAAAATATATTAAAATACCTTAATTATGCATATTTATTGAATGTATGCAGCTACTTTATTTTCAGTAATTTACTACCCACACTCTAACCAGTAATTGTGCACATTGTTTCAATGTAATATAGGGCTAATATTAGAATATATGCACAACACAACGTTCTGGAACTCAGCAGGGAGTAGTTTCTTTATAAGAAAGATCTTTAAGACCTCTTTTATAAGAAGATTTGTGTGTCGATATAAAATGTTTCTGTTGAATGTCTGAACTGATTCAGAAATACAAAGATTTGGATCTTGAGGGATTTTTTCGAGTTTATACATATACTTTATTAGAAGCTACTTAGAATATAATCTTCAAGCACTTGTCATGCACAGTAAGAGCTAGATAAAGTGTGATACAGGAATTTAAAGTCAAATTGTGAAAAAATGCCTATCTTACGAAATAAAGAATACTGAAAGATATTTTTATTTTTATTTTTATTTTAAATTTAAAAAGCTGCAACTACAGCAAAAGACTAGCATCTTGGAAAACATAAATGATGTTATCCAGAGAGCTCATCCGAAATGTAGATGTTTCCTTAGAATTCTGAGTGGACCTCTTGGTACAGTAGCATGAGTGCTATTACATGTTCATAAGTTTTATTTCTTCTCTATTCTGTTCATGATTATTACATATGATAGTTGTTTCTCATTTCTTGATGTATTTTTGTTGTAGACAGCAGTACTCTTTTTATCAAGACTCGAGTCAGTCTCTTGGTTCTTCAGCTTCTGAAAGTGACCTTATGAGACAGAGGTTCTCTGTTGCTTCACATTCAAGATTACCCTACCTCATTGTCTCTGATGGATACATGATAACAGTACTTAGATTTCCTAACAATCTTTCACCATCAGGATTTATGAGATCCCTTTTGCTTAATTCAACCCAACAGCTTGAAAATACTCGTCGAAATTTGCTTAACTCCAAGGTAGGGTTATGAATTATTTTGTAGGCTTTAAATAAAGAAATTTCATGTGTATAAAAATGTGTGGTTTTTAAACTATGTACCTCAATTTAGTTTATTGTGGTATTTATATAAGTTCCTTTGAATTATAAAGTCGGTTTGAGAATAGTATTGATCTGGAAAACAAGGAATACAATTTTCTCTAAAATCTTACTACTGAAATGTCACCTGGACATCAGAGGAAAATGTAGTAAAGGGCACAGTCTTAACTGTCACTACGTATTACTTCTGGAACTGTAAAAGAAATTGGAATTTCTGTATCTATACAGTTGGTTCAGAGCATTGACAAGTATTATGCTACTCTAACCAACTCATTCATTCAGAGTGCTACAGAAAGGATTCTGTAAAACCTGCCTTACCTTATGCTGCTGGTGGTTTAGAGCAGTCTGCAGCAGCCCAATGGTGCTATGTGCACGTGTCCACTAGGTAAGGTCCTCAGTTGAGTCATCTAAGGCTCGCATAAAGCATTTTTATTTATTTTTCTGTCACTTCTAAATTGAGCTAAGTCTGAGAGCAGAGAAACCTTTAAAGGAAATGGTCCTGCAGCAGTTTCCAACAATAGATACTAAGTTCAGAATTTTTGTATTTGCTGATGGAATAGAACTTCTCTGCCAATTTATTTTGGATTTTGGATTTTTGAAGAAGTGAGTTTTAATGATATTCATGCATAGGCTAGAAGAATGGCCAAGGGTTTGAGGATTTGAAGAGAATGTTGCTAGTATGAATGCAAGAATGCCCTGCATGTGGCAGACTTGTAGGATCGTTGCAGGAGTCAAGAAAGCAGATTTGTTCAGCATCAAGCAAAGTTAAGTTGTCTGGTGCTGAGAATCTGCATTCCTGGTTCGTGGTCAAATCATACTTAGTTTCTATGCAATGTATGCCTGCTGACCTGTTCTCTCTTTCTGTCTGGGACTTTTAAAATGAAGCTTTTTACAGAAGGGACTAATTTCTTTGTTTTGTTTCAAAGGTATCTGTTTTGATCTCGCTGGAGACAAATAAAGTGTTTTCCATTATTGTTTTTATTTTTAGTCTAAAGGGAAACCTCTGTGTTTACGATCACTGTTGTCTTTGAAAGCTAGTCTTTTAAAACATGCTCAAACCGAAAGTTCGATGTTTTCTACCATTCCAAAATTCCTGGAAGAGGACACAACAGAAATGAGTGAGAAAACCATCGATTTCCTGGTACTTAGTAACATTTTTCCATTTATCACTATGAAAATGGTTTAATTTTAAGGTATTCTAAATGTAAATAATTTTAAAAAAAAAATAATGTAGTGAGATTTAAATGGAAACAATTTTTTTTTTTTTGCAAATACTGTAAGTATATTTACTCTTACTAGGCTTATTTAAAGTAATTTGGTATCGATTAAATTCTTATTTTCTTTATAGGTGTGAGGGTTATGGCTGTTTTTCCCAAGTGACACTTGATCTTTGTTTTTAAACATTTATTTCAATGCTTCGCTAACTTTTTCGAAAATATGTACTAATTTATGTATACATCAGTTTATTGTAGTTTAATACTTTAACTTCACTTTATAAGAAAATATAACATTACACAACTAAACATACTGAGGCTGTAAGGTACATTAATAAGTAGTACAGTGTCATTGTTCTTAATAAATAACATGTTTATGCTCAATTTTAGAGGATTCTTTCATCAGCTCCAAAATTTGTACATATCTTTTGGAAGAATGGCTGTGTGATCAGAGTTACTGTGCAGCCTTTCCCAGCTTTGTTTTATGCTTTTATTTTTTGACTTGGTTCTTTGAAGTTTTTGAGCTTCTCTTGAATGGCTTTTATATGTCACAGGTATGTGGCAAAAACTCTTCCTCATACTCTGGGCCTAATAAAGGACAGGGTTTCACTGTCTGGTGTCAAAACTACTACTGTGTTTACAGTGTTGTTATTTGTTGTTAAGTAATTTAATTTCTGTCTGCACAACTATTTCATATAGCCTCATTTAGTTTGAGATCCAGATTAAACTACTGCAAATTAAGCTTACTACCTATTAATCATGTTAATGAAGTATGAAGTTTTCCTTTGTGAGACTGTCTAAATCATGATTCCTTGCAGACTATGCTCACTCTTAGTATACTTGAATTAAACTGTTGATTTTTATTTATTTTTTTTTATGTCTGATTTAGGATTCTGAAGAAGAATCCAGTGATGAAAAGCAGCTTCGCAATAGCCATTCCAGCTTCTGTAGTCAAAGAATCCATTCATCTGTTGGTAAAGCTGATCAAGGCCGCTTAGAATTTGCATCAATGTTTGATACTATCCATGCAAGAGACAATACTGAAGAGAAAAATAAATTATCAGTGGAAATATATTCCATTCAGAAAAATCTTCTTGCTGCATGGCAGATAGGAATTTCAAAAAATATCAAAGAGAAAGAAAAGCTGCTGAATTATGCAGTGAACTGCATTGTCCACTTTTTCAACATTCTTCAGTTTGTGAAATGTCCTTTGCTAAACGAGGATGCATCTTCAAACAAGTCTGCGAAGAATACTCATTGGATGCACTGTGTGCTACAATATTTTCAGCAGTATTTAACTGTCTTGTACTGGCATTCAAGAGCCAGTCTGACTGGGCACGTGGCAAAGCTGACATTACAAACTTTAAAATTGATGCTTGTACAGCAACAGAATCAGTCGTTCTCAAAAAACCTTTTGGCATGCTTCTGTCTTTTGAAAATGGTTTCTCACACTCTAAGTAGCATGTGCGTACTACAGTATGAGAAACTTTTTGCATCTCCTCATGGAAATAGTCTTGTGGAACTTGACTCCCTCACTGTGCCCGTTTTCCTGGTTCTCGATGAGAGTACTACTCAGCAATTCAGCTCACTGAAATCTCTGCTTAGAGAGCCTCCTCAAGCAGTAAACCGTGATGCAAAACCAGAAAAAAGGTATGAATGATCTTTGCAAGAGGAAAAAAATATACAGGGCAATCAGGCCCAGTCGGCACTGGTTTTTGAAAGACAAGTTCTCCTTGAGTCTCCTTCTATCACAAGGTGACTGCTTAGTGGGTAAGGGAGAGGCTGTGGATGTTGTCTGCCTGGACTGTAGTGAAACCTTTTAACGCTTTTTCCCATAGCATTCTTGTGGAGAAACTGGCTACTCGTGGCCTTGAAGGGTGTACACTGAGTAAAAAACTGTCTGGATGGCCACTGCCAAAGCATGATGGTGAATGAAGTTAAATCCTGTTGGTCGCTAGTCACAAGTGGTGTTCCCCAGGGAACACCAGGGGCCAGTTGTCAATGTTCTGAATGGGAGGATCAAGTACACCTTCAGTAATTTTGCATATGACATCAAATTAAGTGTGTTGATCTCCCTGAAGGTAGGGAGGCTCTACAGAGGGATCTGGAGAGGCTGGACTGATGGGCCAGGGCCAATGGGTTGAGTTTCAACTAGGCCAAGTGCTGGTTCCTGCACTTGGGTCACAACAGCCCCAGACAGTGTTACAGGCTTGGGGAAGAGTGACTGGAAACTACCCAGTGGAAAAGGACCTGGGGGTCAACAGCTGGCTGAAGATGAGCCAGCAGTGTGCCCAGGTGGCCAAGAAGGCCAATGACATCCTGTCCTGTGTCAGAAATAGTGTGACCAGCAGGACTAGAGAAGTGATTGTACTCCTGTACTGGGCACTGGCGAGGCTGCATCTCAAATACTG
>VWZK01022153.1:0-12469 GCA_013396935.1 Baryphthengus martii
GCAAGAGCCTTTCTGCATACCAGTCTTTGATAGTAACTGTAAACGGCTGTCACTTCCAGAAGCAGACACAGTCAGCAAAAATATGTGGTTAACTTCAGAAAGTGCAGTTACTTAGAGAGGGCTTAGGTGAAAAGTAAAGTTCTAGATCAAACCAGGACAGTGGTGTTAGAGTCTCAGTCTTAGTTGGTGTGTTTCTGCAGGAGCGAGTGACTTCTAGTGGCTTGTGATGAGACAGTGTATTCAATTTTTGCCTATAGACACAGTAATCCATTCGGTGGGCTGGTAGTTACATCTCTCGTATATGGAAGCAAAAATTAATTGCCTTGTTGTCCTCTTAAGATTCATTATGGAAAAGTCGCAAGTAACATCTGTAAAATTAAACAATATCACTCTTAAACGTCTTTCACATCTTCCACCGCCCACTTGGGCAAAGATAGGTTAGATGGATGTGCTGAGATACTATTTCTGCATTTCTCATGAAAGAATGTTTTATTCTTAGCTTCTCGAAATGGGGTAAGTCGGAAGGAAGAGCTGCTGCTGCAAGACAGGCCTGCCACTGGAACCAGAAAGTTTTAAAATTAATTTTTTTGTGAAGTGGTCACTGTTATCAAGGAAGGTTAATAAATACTACTTCTTTTGGTCATGAAGCTTGCGGCCTGGTGAATGGAAAGCAGAAGGCTTTGTTATGATCATAGAGTCATTTTGGGGGGAGAGGGAGAGGTAATGTTTTCAGAATATTTTAGAAAGAGAGATCTTCTATGAATCCCAGCAATGAAGGCTTCCTCGGGGCATCACGTCTTTTCCAGTCCTCCGGCAGGGCAGCAGGACACAACTGGAAACATCACTTTACTGTTTGCAAAGTTACTCAGATGAAACCTATACAAGAGGTTTAATACCTATGCTGTCCACAAAAGTAGCCCCGTTACTGGCTGCAGTCCCTTAAAGATGAAAACTGGACTCTTTTTCCAGTGAGAACTGATAATGTAGTTCAGAAGGTAGATCTGGCAACCTTTAAATTACTGATTATAAGAGTAAATAGAGGAAACGAATACAGAGGAGCAAAATAGCGTTAATTACTTTCTGTAGAAGAACATAGTGTAAATTCTGAATGACAGTGCCAACCACCCACTTGACAGCTGTTTAGCTTACCAGATTTTGCACACTGCTTAGCTAGTGTTGGTTCCTTTCTTTTGGCAAAACTGTCCTTTGGTTTTATTTCTAGGGGAAGATATGTTTGCATGCAATTTGCTTTCATTTGGACAGTCTGCATACAGACAGGCAGTTTTCTATAATAGTGGTTTGTTCTTGCTCTAAAATATCTGTGAATGTAGGCACAAAGAGGAATAGGCAAACTTTTATCTGAAAAGTTATTAAATAAAAAATCAACACTGGATGTAAACACACTGTCCAGATGATCAAAATGGAAATTGTTCTCTAGATTATTCTAGACTGCTGGACTGCCAGTGGGTGTAGATTAGACTTAATACCAACCTATAATTCAGTCTGTGAACGTAGTTTCTCAAGAAAGGACACTGAAAAATGATGAGAATAAATAATATATATTTTAAATTTTCTAATGTAGCAAAATAGTAAGCGAGAAAGTAGTATCTATGTTCTGGATAGCTGCTACTTTTTTTTTTTTTTTGGCATAACCTCAAAATATCATAAATTAGGTAGTACATTTGTGACATAATTATCATAATCTTTGAAACATGGAACAGTAAGTTAATAGTTTTCTGTTCTATTAGTTTATCATAATCAAGTTAAGGGTGATTAAGGAGTCAAAATCATGGTATTTTTTGATTATATAATATGCTGAAGTGCTTAACTAATATCTAGTCTCTTATTTCCTAGTATGTCTCCTAATAAGTATTAGATTAATAAACATGCACAAAAGGACTGTTCTGCTGCTTATGTAAATGTTAACAACTCTAAAAATAATTTGGAATTTGGGATGTGTGTTTATGTGTTCCGTTAGCTAAGTGGTGACATGGGCCATTGGACCCTGATGTCATAGAAGTATTTTAACTGTTTTCTTGTTTTCCTCACAAGCTGAGATTGCTGACGGGCAAGATTTGAGAGAGGAGATGGAGTAATGGAAAGTTATGTGTTCATTTGAAGTGTGGAACTACATACCACTGGTTCAAGAAAAAGTACGCAAATGAGAGCTTTATACCTTGAAGGCAAGTGTTTGTCTCATTTATTTGGCATACTGTGACATAAGGCAATATTGTACCGTAATGGTATCTCAAGGATCCTTCTACAAAAATGCTTTTATTTTCTTGAAAGTCTGAATTTGAAAGATTAAAGACGAACTAAGTAATAAAAGTTTAGTAGTACTTTTTGGGTGTCTAGTAAAGCTAGGTTTAGGACATTGAAAGCTATGAAAGTGTGTTACTGAATTTTCTATGACTGACAAATTCTTTTTGAGGAGCTGTAATGTTTTAGCAGCTGCATATTCTCTTTTTATTATATCTGAGTCGTGAGTTTCAGAATTTTTAATACTGAAGAAGTCAGTTTGTACTCAAAAAGATTTTATTTCTACAGTTGTAGAGAGAAAAAAACCCCACATAATTCTCTTACTACCTACCATCCTGAGGGCACAAATACTTAATTTTCAGACTATGGATAAGGAGCTGGTTGTGAGAAGTTTTTTGAAGGCTTTGTTGGTCTCTCTTCTATCCTTGCAAATAGTTCACTGGCTACCACAGAGGAATGTCATTCAGGTCTGTTTTACCCGGGAAGACTGTGACAGCGCCGTGTTTGCGTGTCTGTGTGTGTGTGTTTGTGTTCAGCAGGATGTAGCAGTAACTGTCGGTATACTGTAGGGCTTTGCCTCAAGATCTGTTAACAAAAGTTACTGACTAAAGTGTTGCATTTCAGACACTAATCCCGATATCTCACTTAACAGAATAAAGCTAATCCATGCCTTGTTAGAAATGCTGCCTTCAGCTTCTGAAAGATAGAACAAATACCCTCATGCCTGAGCTCCGCAGGGTTCCCTGTGCTCGAAAGTACAAGACCGGGAGGGTTTGACTGGGGGTTCTGAGAGAGGAGTAAAGACTATTTCTTTCCCTTCTTTCTAGAAAAAAAAAGGATATTTCAAGGTGATTCACAGTAAATCCAGCTTCTGAATTTGTCACATTGTGGAGTAAATAGTCATAAGTAAGAAGCAGTTTTCAATTTTTGCCAGCTGAAATACAAAGAGTCCCAGCTAACTGATGGGTCCCAACTGACTGAAGAGAATGGAAATGAGCCTAAAAGAGACTTTGGGAAAATATACTTGACAGTACGATGAGTCACATCATTGATCAAGTCTTCATTATCTATAATTTCCCTAGGTCTTCTGATATCTTAATGCAATCTGAATTTCAGTTAATTAACTATTAGTGTTATATTTCTCTTGTTAATAATCTATATATCCTGTGACAGTTTTTGAGATGAAATCTGCATGTCAGAATTGGTATTTCATGTTTTCTTTTTAATTGCCTTATTTATACATTCAGTAATTTTACTATATGCTTTCCTGTAATGTTGAGGTGAAGACAGAAGTAAGCTGTGTTAATAAGATTGCTCTTTTTGGAACTAGATGCTATAGTTAAAATAAACAGTAATCTATTTCATTGGAGGCTTCTAAAGGAAGCAAATACATAAATACAGCTTAAAAACTGCAAATGAAGCAGGTGCTTGGGATTATTCTTTTTCTGGCTTTCTTTTTGTGTGGCATAAGCAGTGTTGTGATGGAGCAAAATATTAGCGCATATTAAATTAAGCATGTTCTTGATCAAGGATGAATGCTAAATAAGGGCCAATGGCCTATATGAACAATACAGCAATTCTTCGAAATATCCCTTTAGTATACTCTTATGTAGATCTCAGGATAAGTCTTATAGGAACATGAATTGTGTTCCAAAGCAGTTAATAGCAATATTTTTACCACACTTGCAGTTAACAGCATATAGATAGATACACTTTCTTTCTCTTGTGGTTTGTGCCACGTTCTTTTTTTTTTTTTTTTAAGTTAAAAAAAATGTACATGTGAGTGAGTCTTTTGCTATTTTTTTTACTATAATGCAATGGATCTGGACCAACTAATGAATTTCTAAGGGATCTCTCTGGACAAGCAATCCAGTTTATTTAGCTGTAATTAAGAGGGGAGATAAAACACCTTTCTTATTCTGCAGCTGGGATTTCAGACTTCTCAAAGAACACCATCGTCACCCTGTGATGATTGTGCCATCCTGTGTGCTGGGATAAGTGTTACAGATAGCTGGTATAGGAGATAGCCTGCTTGATTTACTTCCCTCAGATCCTCTGTTAACACGCAGTCAACTCATGTGACTGGCCCCAAAATACTGGAGTGTTTGTGTTTCTGGGTGTTTTTTTGGTTTTGGTTCGTTGTTTTTTTCCCCCTTTTTCTTAAGCTTTAGGAGCTATTTTGTTAGGGGACTTACTTTTCAGTTATTCTGGAGGATTACTCTTACCTGGGAACATCATACAGGTTCATTAATTTACTCAAATGTGTAAATTCATTTTCTGTTTTAATTTGTTCATAATGCCTTTAGTATATCTCTGTGATGGTAAGTATTTGATGACTAATTGATGCTGGGCGTTTGACCTATGTCACTTCAGCAAGCTATGGTCGTGAAGTCTCATAGCCTGTTTTTGATACTCACAGAAGATCAGGAAGATCTTGGCACTGCACAGGTTAGTTGAGAGTTGTGCTGACAACTGCCGTTGCAGGTAGCAGCAGGAGAGTAATAAAGAACACAAAAGCATTGGCTTTGTTTATGTTACTTTGGATATGTTTAGGGCAAATATGCACTGAACTCTGGCAAGCCAACAGCTTTACCCTACTTTTCTTTTCCTGGACAGGATCCAAAGTTGACTAAAAGTTGTGATTCACTACGGGGTATTTATTTATTTATAACTTGCAGAAATTAAACAAGCTTATTAATGATCTTCAGATTTTAATCTGGCTCTGATTAGCATACTGTATAAGTGATGTGGTCGTGAGGGTTAGCTGTATAAAGCAAGCTTGATTTTCAGGGCTGCTCAACTTCAAGTTTGTTATTTTTTTTGGTCTGTAGCTTACCAAGATAAGTATTCACTGATATCTACTGCATCTATGAGTGTCCAAATGTGTCTCTGAGTGGGCAACAGTTCATTTCTGAAAACTGCCACCACATTTGTGTTAATTGACGGTAGTCTTTACAGTTTTGACAGAAAGAACAATGATTGAATGGCTGCAAGAGCTCGTTCGCTCTTTCAGCCTATGAAGTGTTTCTTTCAGAGATTTAAAGGTTGTTGTAGTGCCTGCTGTGCTATTCTCTATCCTTCCGCCAACAAAAAATATAATAACAAGGCAGAAAAAAATGTGTAATGTGGGGGTGTTTTTTAGTGTGTCTTTTAGCTAGGGCAATTTGGTTAAATTTTAACATTCTGGATTGGCAATGATGCTTATCTCTCAAAGGCCTATTTTTTTACAGCGATATATGCCATTGGATATAGATTATATATGGTACAACCTTTATTCAGAACTGAGTTGTGTAAAGCTGCATGTGGTCGTATTTGTCCCCCTCCTTTGTACGATAATACAAGAAAATCAGAGCTGAAATAATAAATTTATTAGTTTCCACTTAAAACTGGTGATCAGTTACACACGTAGAAATTACAACAAGCAGAAAGCCCCTAACCCATTTTGTTTTGATTGAGCCATATTTTAATGCTTTCATTTATCTTGAATTGGGCATTTTCCGTTTTTCATCATGCAAAGCTTTCTAAATAAATGCACACTCACATTATTTTCATATTCTTTGAGTGAAGTATTGGTGATGACAAATTGAGATAATAAAAGCCTGAGACACAGCTGGATGGTACATTCTAAGGTAACTGACTTACTACTGCGCCCCCTTAGCTACTTTGTCACAATAGCATTATTATTTTACAGTCCTGCTACTGCAAAGAAAATTGGCACCCTTAATGAGCTGTAAAAACAGATACCCTTCACACCTCACTTCACATGTGAACACAAAAAAGGTGTAGCAGAAATCCATCTTCGTCTTTTCATTCTTGGTTTGAAGCCAGTGTTCAGTGCTGCCTGATGTAGTTAAAAGCTTTTTTTTTTTTTCTTTCAGGATTGTGAAATGGCACAGGACACTACAGTGCCCAAACTGAACTTTGAATATTGGTTGGATAAAGCTATTGAGTGGGGTCAAGCCACCACGTTGGAATCCCAGAAGGATGTGTGCCATTACTTGCCCCAGCTCCAGCAGTTTCTACATCAGATCTACGAAACTTTGAAACATATGGTAAGTGACTTTCAAAGGAAGAGTGACCTGATTTGAAGACACCTTCGAAAACAATCTACGCTGTGTTTTGATAAAACCAGAAGCTAACAGTAGCGAAGAGGCTTATGCTATTGACCTAATGTATTGCTAGATCAGAGAGGCAAATTGGGGAAACAGTCGCAAGCAATGCAAACAGGAGTGTGCTTCCCATTTCCCTGATTTACTGTGAAAGGAGCTTTTCCTTGTCGATTGGTTGTTGTCATGTGAGATTTCCCAGCCAATGCTCTTCCCTCTTTAAAAAACTCTTTAAAATAAAGAAGAATTTGGTTCTTGTTGTGAGGTCATGAATTGGGTGATTTAAAAACCTTAACATGCAAAACTGTAAATGATCCTTTAAATCTTAGTGAGTCTGTTGACATGTTAACCCCAGTGTTGTGGCACGTGGCAGCATGGTCAGATCACTGGCCACAAAATGGAAAAATGAGACTTGTTACGCAGGATTCTGTATAAGCTACAGTTGTCTACTACTTTTAAAATTAAGCTGCTTTCTATTTGCTTAAAAAATGCAGTTTTTTACCAGCTAGTCGTTACACAAGTTATTTTAAAGAAAGCATGTGTAAGTAACAGAAAGATACTTGGTTTTATGCAATAGTAGATACTAATTTCTTCACAAAGTCTGTGAGACTGTGAGCGTATTAAAGTAACAAAAATCAACAAAAATGTAGTTTAATTGTGTTTTTATTACCGTGAAATCTTGACTACTAATTCTGTTTTCTGATGACTGGATATAAGGCAAGTAAGACATATTTTACCATATTTAAGTATTAGGTGAGGAAATTGCTTTCTTAATTTTAACTTATTAAACTTACATGACATTATACCCAATTTCAGGAAGTTCTGGTTTTATTACATACCTGCAGGTGTTTTGCTTCCAGAGCATCCAATAGCAAAACCATTGGGAATGTAATTTACAACAATCTGTTTCATTAACAGTTCTTCTAACATATTTTGATGTGCAGTATGTTTATTATCTTTTTTTGTTTGTTTTTAACAGGATTCAGTTGAAGCAATCCAGCAGTTCCCTTTAATTGGCCAGCTTCTGGGAAGGCTTTGTTGGAATCCTTTTGTTATAGGATACGGTAAGAATGTGTAATGATATTTTGGCAGCAATTCCATAGACTTTATTCTATAGATATTAGGAAAATACACCTTGTTACATACTTTGATTTTTTTGTTTGTTTTTTTCTTAAAAACACCACTTTCCTTTTTACTTAAGGAAAATTTCAAGATGAAAAAGTTAGCCAAGTTATTTAAAATATGTGGTGTGTGTATGTTCGTCTTTATTTCCAACTGTTTTTTCTTATTTTCTTGTTTTATTAATTACATTTTGATTAGGTTCTCAAAATATACAAAATCTAGTGCTTCATGTTGATTTCGGCATAAGTTTCTTGCAGTTATACACCAGAATGTTCTATTATGTATGCTAATATGGAAGAATTATTTTTTTATGATGCTTGGGTTTTTTTGTTACTATAAAGCTCACTAAGTTATTACTGTGTTTCTTTTTAATGATTTTATTCTGAATGTGTATTTTCCCCATCTTGCAAACTAGAGAAAATGCAAATAGAATGAAAAGCAAAAAAATAAAGTAGTGACATAGGAAAAAAGCGTAGGAAAAAACAAAAGCCTTTTACTGGTAGTGTATATATGTGTAGGTAAGATTAAGGAAGACAGAAGAAACTGGGAACAGAAAAACTGTTGGGAGGGAGGAGTCACTACATGTGCTACTCACCAGCAGTTCTAGTACATTTTTCAGGAACTGAGATGTTGATATACTCTTAAATAATGCGGTATTTTAAGCAGAAAACTAATTCTGGGTTTCTCTGTGAGCCCCTTAAAATGATCTTTTACCAATTTTCTACTACTGCTACAACTGAAAAAAAAAAAATCGTATTTTGTCTCTTCTGCTGTATACTTCATTTCAGGGAAATAAAAGGAAGGAAAATTTTTGTGTTCACCTAGAAGGGCTTATGAAGTTGAACACAGCGTTAGGCTAAAGTGATGACATATCTTCTGGTTCGCTTTTGTCTTCTAGTCAGCTCCGAGCACAGACGGAATAAACTTGTCTGCATAACACATGGGAGACGTGTATTATGTCAGCACTTCCCCTCTGAAAGGAAACTTTGTGAAAGAACCGTAGCTTTAAACGTAGATCACTTTGGCAGAACGGCAAATGTGCGCTTTTGTGGCATCTTTTGAGAAAAGCCTTTTCATACTTTGTAGGCTTGTTTTTACAATGGAGAAGTTATCTTTTTAATTATAGTTCTAGTATTTGAGAATTTTGATAACTGTTGATGTTTACAATTATATGCATACTTTTCTTCTAAGTTTTTGTTTGGAATATACAGGCCTTTAGACCACCAGTTTTCTGAGCTGAGAATATACTGTGTTGTATAAAGTAGTTTCATCTATGTATTTCATCGAAGTTGAAAACCATCTGTTTCTGCTTTTGACTCTTTTTCACAACAATCTCAGCAACACATTATTGATTTCTGCTACTTCTTTCCTCTTCTTTGAGATCTTTTCTGAAGCAAGAAAAGCACTTTTTCTGAATGTTGTTCATTCGCTCTGAAGTTTGCAAGAGAATAGAGTTTTACTACAGGGTTTTTTTTTGTCTCAGAGTTGCGAGCAAGCTGATTCAGAGAACTTAACTTGCTCAAAATCCTTCACTTCAGTTCTTAAAGATGAGTCACCTAGGCGGTTTTCTGACATTGATTGACCTGAAGGTGTGTGCTTATAAATTCCCACCACTTCCTTTTTTTTAGAGACACCTGAGCGCTCTTTGGGCTGCTGGCATTGTAGATTCAACAGATTTTCATTTTGTTTGGCAGCAGTTCTGAGGATGTCCTTTAGGATGGTGCTGGCTATAGCAGATGCTGACTCTCAAGTGGGTTTCATGTAATTTCCCATTTGGATAAGTAGCAGGCATATGTCTGAGTCCAGGCCAACCTTGCAGTAGAAGGAACTAATTTGATCAATTTAGTCTTTCATACTAATGAAAGTGGAGGAAGAAAAACATTGTACCCCTGCATCATGTCCAAACCACAGTACCTATCACCTTAGATCAATGTCTGTGGTGCTAGAAGCTGACATGGCTGACCACTCAGTGCAGGAAGCATGGTCTCCAAGGGAAAATAATCTCCTCATAAACACTCCTGAGCAGGAGGTGACCAAGTTAGCCTGAGTTAGAACACTAATGTGAAGGATGCACAACAGAAGAAAATCTCATGACTGTACTTCTGATCCTAACCCACAGGGCATGCGTGAGGAATCCAGTCTGGGTAAGGAATTCTGGTGTTTTTCCTGTGGGCTGGGAGATTATCTTCTCAGTAGGATGCTCCTAGTTTGAGTTTTGAGCCACAATGTCTTGAACCCCAAACTAATACTATAAATGCTGGGAAATTTCTTGGTGTCTCTATATATCAGTGTATGTGTATTAGTGTGCATACATATGTAGGCATTCATTTGCACAGAAAGTTCAGTTTTAGCTAGGGCAACATTTACTGATACATTTCAATAAAATTTTACAACAAGCTCTAAAGAGAATATTTCTGGCTGTGAGATGAGGGTTTTCTTATTAGTTCCTTGCATCTGGCCCTGTTCATGACAGGGGATTTATAAACTGACTAAATCATAGTATGATTGAGACCACACTCTGTTATGAGAAAAACATTGTCTTTTTTTTTTTTAATTCTTGTTGTGAGACTGGCAGGGAAGATATGCATTCTGATTCATCATAAAGACTTGGGAATTTGTCTGTTAGTTTAATTGGATTTTGTTGGTTTATTTTCTATTTTTTGCAAAACAGATTTCAAGTGATCTTAAATTTCCTACAGAAAATTTTCATTCCATTAGTTGGAACCACAACATTAACCTACCTAAGAAGTCTTGTAGATAGTTGGTGACCTTTTGTTGGCTGTAACTTCCACCTTTGAGTTACTAATGATGTTCCTCTGAATGTATTCATTCGGTGTTTTTTTGGGTAGCGAGCGTTCTTTCATGCCATAATCAGATCCACTGCCTTTGTTTTTATCCTGATAATGGTTTATAGTGCATACCATGATGGTATGTTTTTCATAGGGATCACAGTTACTAGAAAAATGGGAGGAAAAAAAAGCCACCCGTTAAGTTTTCTGTGGCTCTCTGTTTGGTCTTTTGATGTGATTAACTTTTGCAGCTGCCTTAATTATTTTAAGATCAGTCCCCCCTTATTCTTAATCTTCCCATCTTTCATCTATAGTTCCAAAGCAGTTGTGAAAAGAAAACAGTGAACCTGAGAGTGGCCCTCAGAGTCTTGCTGGGTACTTCAGCAAGAGGACTGAAAGGTCCCTTTTTTGATTTTCCACAAATCTAGGAGAGGCTACATTGGTTTCGGATGGAGCTAAAAAGTAATTTTAGCTGGGAAAATTGTGAAGTTGTACAAGCTCCTTATTTTTTGGGTGGCATAGCTATGACACCAATATAGATTGGTTTCACTTAGATTGAGGTTTGAATATGCGTAGCTAAATCTGTGTAAACTCATTGTGCCGGCAAAGTGCGCCAGTGTATCTTTTCTCTCATCTTTGCTTTCATCGTTTTAGCTTTCGTCATACTGATTTACATTTCTGACAGCCAACAATATATACAATTTACTTCACAGTGTGCATCAAGTCATCGTGTGTAACAAAAAATCTTTTCATCCAGAAGTCTAATTAATTACAAGCATTTTTTTCACNAATTAATTACAAACATTTTTTTCCCCTCTTTCCTTTTTTTTTTTTTTTAGGTGCAAATAAAAGGGTAACTTAAATAAAATGACTTAACGTCATACTGTCTATACATAGTAAAACCAGGATAAGTGAAAAGGAGGAACACTACAACTACGTGTATGTTTTTTGGGGTAGGCGATTTGGACTTGGTTTCCTCCCCTCCCCATCTCTCTCAGTACAGTTTGAATTTTTGAAAAATGCAATTCACATAATTGAAAATTATCTCAAATGGCAGGCTTTATAAATGGACAGTATTTTAGTACTGGTTATAAACATTGTTTTAAATCTTCATTTTGCAAGAAGCAACTGACTATCATTTAGTTGTTTAAACAAATAGAACAGTGTTTGTTTATTTTTCCTCCCATGTAACTTCATATCAGAGTTTTGGTGAAATCTTTTTTGGAGACAAAATTGTCTCTGAGTGCTGATGTCTGAATGCTAGTTGTAGTTACAAATGAAGTATAAGGATACTTTAAATTTCTGCTGGCAGTATGCAAGATGTCTCCTTTAATGCCAATCTTAAGCTAGGAAATTACTAGCCTTATAAAAATCCATATTAAAAAAAAAATTAAAAAATCCCCAAACACACAATGGCAGAATACCCCAAATTGTAGTCAGTTCTGTGTGTTTGAGAAACCGTTTCTGTGCAGAGATGTTAGTCAGTGGGAGGCCCGTAATGGTCTACAGGCTTGTTGGACATTTACTGAGGAATACTGGTTTGTATCACTATTAACTTCTCTGACCACCTGGTGAAAATACAGGCGCTACTTAGTGAAGCTTTTATTTTTTTCCTTCAGGCTTTGCCAAAAAAGCACTTGTAAATAATGCTGTTTATTACATCCTGGATAACAAATACACACACACACAAAGAAATCACTTGTTAAGCTTGATAATCAATTTGTCTCCTAATATAATTTCTAAAACATATGTGGTATTAATTGTTTGTATTATTTTTAACAATAATAGTACTGCTTACTAAGTGAATATTGTAGTGGAGCTACAACACTACATCCAGTTTTTATAATTTTATTACAATCATGCAGTTTTATTCTGGGATGAATTTGATTTAGAGACTCTTGGTATCTACCAAAAAACATTAAAAATAAGAAAGAATACTGAAAACACAGTTGTGGGAAATAATCCTAAGTTAAATTCAACTGCTCTTCAACTGCTTACTACAAATTATCAGCTCCTTTATGATAGTATCTGTGCAACTGAGCAGTGACAGTATTGCTCATTGCAGTAGGATTTTAGAGAAGGCACCTAATTTTCAACAGTGGGTTAGAATTACGTAAAACCTAATCTGATTCTGATCAGAAAATCACAGTGAGATTTTTTTCCATCAGCATTTAGCTATTTGGCTGTCTGTAG
>VWZK01022157.1:0-20332 GCA_013396935.1 Baryphthengus martii
AATATATATAATTTTATATTCTAATAA
This sequence comes from Baryphthengus martii, assembly GCA_013396935.1. Classification (NCBI taxonomy): domain Eukaryota; kingdom Metazoa; phylum Chordata; class Aves; order Coraciiformes; family Momotidae; genus Baryphthengus; species Baryphthengus martii. The sequence continues at coordinate 28 of VWZK01022157.1, forward strand.
TTTCAGCACTAGACTAAATGTAATGCACTAATAATGTTCGCTTTTTTCATTGATGGACTGCTAAGCTAGAGCATCAGTGATTCGAACTGTTTGCTGGCCTTTCCTGCAGTTCGCAAGTATGGTTACGTGGACTGGTCCGTGTGCCCTAACAAAACTCTTTGTCCGGAACAGGAGACCTTCAAGTGATTATGAAGCATGACTGGAAAATAAATATGAGCAAAACTCAGAACAGTCTTATCGCTTGATAAGAAGAAAGCTGGAAAAGTCCACAAGGATAAATCCAATTTGAAAAATGACTGCACTGTAAATGCGTAATATTGTTTTCAAGACTCAAAATAAATGTCAGAGGTGACTCAGTCAGTCCATATCTCCCTATCTCTGCTGCCACAGCTACACTGCTTGGGAGAAGCTGGATACTGAAATGTCAGGGGGAATATCAGGTGAGAAGTGGATATCCTCTGTTTTGTTCAGCAGTTACCCTGCCTTTTTTATTTCAAAGTTTCTAGTAAATCACATTCAGTTAGGATTAATGGACTTTTGAGTACTAATATATGGAATCCAAGATAAGCTGCATAAGGCCAGAGAAAGGTCTTTACTTCTAAAACTCAAAGGTCTGATGAACACTAACTACTCCCCTTTGCTGCTGATCAGAGGAGAATGAAATTTACTTTAAATGGAAGAAGCCATTTTTTTACAACTGTACCGTCCTGTGCCTGCGGTAAGAGCTAAGCTGCGCAGATGCTGCTGTGTGCCAGAGATGGAATGGCTATTTGGTCACCTTCAACAATGTTCCTGTTGAGGAAACTAGAAGAAACTGATGTCTAGGTATCTGTTACTGAAGTGGCTCTCTGAAAATTCTCGGTATGGATGGATCCATCCCCTGGAAGGGCCATGCTCTGCACACTCACAACGATGTCCACATATTGCTACAGAAGCAGTGCTCAGAGATTTTCTTCTCTGTTCAGTGTTTCTCTTCCCAAAAGCTAGATATTAATTAATATTAAAATATATAAAAATGCATTACTTTAAGATGCTTTAAAAGAATCCTTCATTACTGGTGATAATTTTCTCTTTTGGAAAAGAATTCTAAGTAGTTTTTTCTACTTTGGTTGAACCAGACATCTTTCAGAGCATTAATCAATACTACAGATGTCAATGTTGAAAATAATTTTCTAATAATACTTCACAATCTCATTGTCAGTTCACTGAAAATGCTTATATCTTGTTCAATACATTGCAGAATAACTTTCTCGGATGAAAAGTGGTTGTCACTAAAACAGTTGTCACAAGAAGATGAAATTTTGCTGAGTTGCAGGATATTGTTCTTCTGCTGGACCTTAAAATAAGAATAGTTAACACATTAAAAAGAATAAAAGTAGCAAGTTAAAATAATGCAACTCTACAGGATTTGTTTCCACGTACATCAGCAATTTCCATTTATTTTAGTAGGCATCAATGCCTTTCAGATCTTCAGTGCTGATGAGAGGGCAGATTCCCCAAGTGATACGAGTTGGATTTGTTCCAGCAAAATCAGTGGATGTATTCTATCTGCATTAGGTCAGGATAACACATTTCAGATACGTGCTAATTTAATTTTTACAACGGATATGTTTTGTGCTTTTGACTTTGAGATTATATTTAAATCAACCTTGGACCAGTTAAATTGTCCATATGAGCACATATCGCCACATACTAGTTTTACCATTTCTTATCACAAAGAGTATACACATGCAGCATTACTATCTTAATATCTTTTCATTTTAGAGAGCTTGATGATGATGGCACTCTATACCTATGCCTATATTGATTCTCCTACTCAGAGCACTGCAGAACTACAAAATTATCCCCTGCGTGATAATGTTTTACCTGAGTTTTTAGCTTCCTCCACTTTCATTATATAAGCCTGCACTAGATGTTGTACACAGTTGTCACCATAACCTGAAACTCAATCTGCCACAAACAAGACAGTAGGAAATAAATGACTCAACAAAGAGAGCTTATCACTATGGTTACACCAAAGTCAAACCCAAATATGCATATAATAGTGTTCATAATAAAGATATCAGACTCAGCAGCCATAAGTATGGCATTTGTTAGTTGTGAAAGAAAGGTGTTTTCTGCACAATGTAAGCACGTAACTCATTCAAACCCATAAAGCAAAGCAATGACTAGAACTAGAGCTAACTTCCATGGAGCTTTATTCACAAGAAGTCGTCTGAAATTATAAACATCATGTGTGTGCGCCTATATGTTTTGCCTGTGTTCATCTATTCCTTGGAATTTCTGTGATGAATACCGTAGCTACATCCAGGTAGTAAAGTGGGTACATACATTACGTCAGCTTTTGTGCAGAAGATTTCTCACCACCCTGTGGAATATTTTGATAGCATTTCATGTAAGGACATCATAATAAAGTGTCAGAGGTTAAAAATAAACTCGTTCACTTAAAAGATAGTCCAAAATCAAAAGAATGAAATTAATGAAGAAAACAAAAAATGCTTTCCGCTACGAAGAAGAAACAAAATATACAAATACAAAACAGAAACCAGCTATATAGCAGAGAAAAAAGTATCTGGACCTTAAAGCAGATAAGTAGCAAAGCAACAGTCAATGTTATTGGCAAATGGTAAAACCTCATTCTAGGTGAATAAAAATCTGATACTGGGATGGTGTGTGAAAAATGCAACATATCTATTCTTTAGGTACAGGTTAAACAACTTTTATAATATGCGTCTAATCCTTGTAACTTTAAAAAATATGTAAAACAATCATAGATCCTAGTAGAAAGAAACACAAAAGAGATAAGGAAAACATCTTTCTATAAAAAAATCAAAGTTTTTTTTTCAAAAAAAAAGGCAGGAAAAAAAAACTGGAAGAAGGGCCAGCAATCATATAAAAAGCAGGAGTCAGTTGTTCTTTAAAGGTTCTGGGGAAAGAAATGGTCTAAGTTCAATAAAAGTTCAATCTAAAAATTAGAAAAAGCTTCTGGTTAGGTTTCTGAGACCCTGGATCAAGCTACGCGGAGTTACCTTCCATGGATCATTTAAATACCAGTATTTGTTTGGGATGATATAGGTATACTGAGTTGTTTTCATAATTTCCCTACTTTCTAGATCCTTTGTAGCCGTACAAGGCATGTGACTTAACATATGCATTTTCATGTGGCATAAAGCTGAATTGTTATTTTAAAGTACATACTCTTCTTTGCTAAAAAGGAAGAGAGAAAGAGTATCAGGGGAGTAAAACTGGAGTAGCACTCAATTCTGAGTGAGTTTGAACCTTATTTGCCCCTTCTGAACTGCATCGGGCATAAAGCCACTGTCATTGAGTGGATCTAGCTTCAAATCAATGACCGACAAAATTGAAAACTTCAATTAAGTAGTTTTGGTGCTAACAAAACACTTAGGTTAAAACACGTGACTTTAACAAGAGTCCCATTCCATAATTGTTTCCCTATATCTAATACTAAGTGTATATTATGGGATGTGTAGGTACAATAAGAGCATGCAGGGATGAGAGAGAAAATGACACCAGCAACAATAAGATTGCAAAATAATTACAGTGTACTTCTCTTGCTGCTACTGCTGTGAGGTGTCTGAATTGTATGAATCAAAATCGGAACTATTATCAGATAGGGGCATAATTTCAGTCAATAAGACACTGAAATAATGTCTATGAGATGATTGAACATTGCAATTATGGAAACTAAACAGAGGATAAAAATCTCAGAGGATAATCTGAAGAGAGCAGCAGCGTTATTCAAAAATCCATAGTTTTGCACCTCAAGATCTGATCTCTTCTTTTATAGTGGTTTGGTTTTGGGGTAATTTAACCTGGCAGGCCTCAAGTAAAAACCACAGCTGGACAATCTTAAAAAAAAAAAAAAAAAAACAACGCAACAAAAAAGCTCCTACAAAATCCTCACAAGAATGTGAAACTGAAAATTTTTCTGTTGCTTATTGCCTGATCTCCAGTCCAAATCAACTGAATTGACTGATAATTTTTTTTTTCTGCAGCTGAATGCAAGCAAACTGAAAAAAGTGTCATCAACTAAAATAATGATAGAAATGTATTCAATTATGCCAATGTCAAAACTAGACTTAGCACAACTTCAGATGCTGTTCCAAACATTGTCATGAATCTAATCTATGTTTCTTAGCATGATAAGCTTTGAGACTACCTCTCTATCCTCTGACTGCAGAGCATTACTGACATGAGCAAAGACTGACTTTGCTGGGCATCCTTATCATCCTTCAAGACAGAAGACATTTTTCATGAGATGACTGCAAGACCTGTTGATCCTGTATGGTTCTTTATGTTGAACCCTTGTCATGGATCAGACAGAATGAATGACAACCTCTATGGATTTGAATATTTGGGATTTATTTAAGACCTTCCAAGCACAGGGCTTTTACCCTTCTTGATTATTTCACACACTCATGCACCTTCCAAAGCTGAACCCACTCAAGTCTTGTATTCCAATTGCTAGGAAAATGGGGCAGAGTCATTTCAGCTGTGTACTGTAAAGCTGCCCACAGCTACAGGTCTCAGGCATGACAGCATGTTCATTGTTATGTGTCTAGTTTCTTCTCCTTTGCCAGAATCTTCTCCCCACTTTCTAGCCCGTTTTTCTCTATCTGAACACTGTTTGCAGAAGCACATCATGTGATCAGTCCCCTAACTGGTGGTTCTGCCTCATGTCTCTTGTTACCTAAATGATTCCGTGTGTGCCACTTCTTTCTAGCTCAAGGTGTTATCAAGTTTAAAACCAGTCTGTACTAGTTGTAGGTAGCAGGTAATGGGCTTGTGCTGGTGAGTTCAAATATTTGATTTCAGACATTCAGACATACACACAATTATTATCTACCACCCATCAACATTCATAACCTAAAGTATTTTTCAGCTATCCCAACCCTCCAGTGTGGTTCCTCTCTTCTTTTGAGTGCATGGGGCCTTTCGACACCTTGAATTTTGTTTTCTTCCCAGGGAAATGCAGGAGTGAATTGGGGTGTCTTGTCTCACCCCAGAAAAAGGCTGGCTACACTCATTGCATCCTTAATATAGACACATTGCTTGTTCCTACTAGCTCTCTGGAGGAGTTTTCTTTCCAATTGACTGTGCATGATGGCTGTAGAAATGAGCTTTGCTGGGCTGAAGTTAGCTTTCACAAATGCTCTTTTGTATTGTTGTTTACAGTAATGACCTCAATGGAATGGTCTTCTCAAAAATTCCAGTCTGTTACAAAAATGAGGGTTCTATACTGCCTAAGCACTTCTGAAAATATTACAAGTTGACACAATTTGTAAAGACATGCTAAGAAACAGGCCCATTTAAATTGCCCAGGCAAATTAAGACTTACAAAACCCAAATATTAAACACTTGCTAAAATAGCCTTAATTATTGCGTGGTTCTACTTCTTCTCCTTCTAAGTGGTACTTCAGTTTCTGTTTGGAAGTTCCCTCCTCGCCCTCATCAGCAGAAATACTAAGAAATTCTTGATGTGGTTGTACTTACAGGATATCTTATGTTCTTTGGATTTACTGTTCATCCCTGAAAAAGATTTATTTTTTATCTTCAAACTTGCTGGCAGATGTGCATAAGGTTGAATTTATGCAAGAGCATTTGCCTCAAGAGGACAATTAAAGGCAGATTTTGTGTGTGATCTCTCTGGGATTTTCTCACGTTTTAATGTGCCTTGACCTGCTCATGTCTCATAACGTCTGCAGACACCCCTTGGAAACCTCAGAAAGCTCTAGAGGGCTGCTATTCTCTGATAAAAGGCAGCAAGACACCATTCTATTTTCAAGGTTTGTTTCTAAAGGACAGTGCTTGTTGTAAGGTGGCTACAATACAAAATATAACTCTTTGCTGGACCAAATTTTCCTGTTAGTTACAGTCCTGCAATTTCAGGAAGAGCTGAGATTTGCATCTGTGCAACTGAGGAAATTCCACTTTTTATGTATTAAGGAAGAAGAAGCAATTTTTATTACAAAATTTCTTGGGTTTTTTTCCCCTCCCTTCTGTATTTTTTCCCTTTTCAAGCTCTTTTCCTCCAATTTCTTGAAAAAACTCAAATCTGTTACTTCTCAAGCTGCAAATTCTGCACTTCAGACTCACAGATGTCCAACAACACACCTCTTGAGTCTGCATTATCTCTGGGTATCAGAGTGCATCAAGTATATAACTCTGCCTATTTGGGTTGATAAGATCGATGTTCCTCTGTTCATTCATAAATGGATTCCCAAGTGTGAGAAAAATGGACAATCTGTCCAAAGTGGATTTTAAAGAATTCATTTAGTTTGGGGGAAAGTTAACAAAAATGTTTGGAAACTACTACAATATTTTTATTAATCAATACTTCAGATAATATTTTAAGCATTTTGACCATTCAGCTACTGAAATCCACTATACTATATGCTGCTTTTATACATGTCAAAACTCAAAAGCCATAGAAATCACTGATAAGAAATCTGTGTTCCTTAACATAGCTGTGTTGCTGGTGTGCTGTCACTGCAACTGATGACACAGAGCAGTCCCTCCGATATCCATATCTGTTCCTCTTTGCTTCTTGTATTTACCTGTTCTCTTTTATCTCAGAAATCCATGGGGAGGTATTTCTTAAAATGCATAAGCTTAATATGCAAAGTGGAGCACAACTACTTAGCTAGTAGCCTTAAAACATTGCTACAAATGCAGAGAAATGAGATGTTAAAATAGCAGTAGTAACCTATTCCTACACATGTTCTTCATGTGAGATAGACGCCACAGGACAGTAAGGTCCACCACACTAAGACACTAAGGTCATCTGGATTATATGTGTTTGTAAGAAAATTTCACTTCAGTGTGAATGTATTCAGCGTAATTACACAAGTAGTTAATTGACTCATTCCCAAATTGCACCTAGGAGCTATCTGGAAAGCAACTACACTGTACCTGTACTGGCTCACTACTAAATCCCCAAACTGAGCACATCACTTGTAAGTGCTTTTAAATAAATGAAGTGCAATACTCTGAGTTGATTTTTAGAGCATATATGAAGTGGAATGAGCTTGGAATAGCTCCAGGCATATGCAGTCTAGGACAATTTGAATGTGTTCAAACGAGGCCCCCATATCCAGAGGGACACAATTAGCAGACTCAGCCAGGTATATGTGTTGCTATTATCACATTACGCTATTACACCATGAATTATCCCACTGAGCCTTGCTGCCACTAAGGGGCCATGCTTTCTAAAGTGCTATAAATATATATGAATTTTTATGCTGGCTAAGGTCATAAACAGAAGCATAGTTTTCTTTAAGTACACTAATGTGCATAAAGTTTCTTCCAACTCCTCTATTATTTTCGTATTTTTATTTGCAATTTTAGGCCATATTGCTGAAAGGTTTTTAATATACTTGTTAAGACCTTTTGAAATCAGTAACTTCGCTGAAACCAGCTGGCTGTAGGAGAAAATCAGAATTCAAAAAGGCATTCTACTGTTTATGTCCTTAATTTTCCTGTATTTATCATTCTTATATCATTTTTGGCATTGGTTTTATGTTATTAGTCAGAAACAAATCGCTATCTGTTTGCCAACTATTAATAAAATAAAAGCAATGTTAATTAAGAATTACGATGTAAAACATCCTTAGTGAGCATACCAAAACTAGAAGAAAAGCATTCAGTTACCAAACAAATTTCTAACTTCTTTCATTGAAGTGACTAAACTTTATTGATGAAACTAGAAGTTTCACTGCAGAGTAAATGTGGAAAATGTGGATGTCTATAATTAATTGTTCAGAAATATCCAAACCACTTATCAAAAAGAAAAAGGACTTTCCTCTCTGGATTTGGAGTGATCCTGTGTACTGCAAGGTCATTTAGGTAGGCCCACATCTTAGCATAAATGTGTCGAGAGCAGTATACAACAAATAATGATCATAATAAGGCCACTTGACAAAAATGATTGCCTGTGTGTTGCAAATTGAAGTCTTTCCTGGGAGCGATATGAAATATATAGTGATAGTAAATAGATATAATTCTTCAGTTCCTTGCTTGGAACCAGTCAGTGCTTATGTTCACACAGAGAAGAAAAAAATACCCATAGCAGCTAATCAATGTTGAAGCTTATAAAGTGGCCTGTCACTCTCACAGAGGGATATTAGTGAGGCTCTGCTCCTCCCGAGACTTCAGAAGCAATTGGGCATTTTGCTCCTTTCGCTGTCCAGCAAAGTAGAAGTAATTAGCTCTGTGCTTGAAACAGGGACAGTTTCTTTCCAGGGATGACCCTGAGCTGAGCAGAGAAGAGCTGAGCAGCTACCACATTAACATTTTGAGATGCTGCATGGGTGTTGCAAGTACTTTCTCTCCGGCTATCCCAAGCAGTCAGGTTGATACCAGCAAAGGTAATGTCCTCTTCTCTGCATCCATAAATTTTCTCGTGGGTTCAGACTACTTCCTATAGCTTTATCTTTAAAAACTCTGCAATCCCTGCTGCTCTCTGGCATCAGCTGACAATCTAAAAAAATTTAGGCCATGTCTGCTAGTTCTTATTTCCCCTGCCTCTACGTTCTCCAAACACCTTTTTCTTCTGGAGAAAAACATTTTCTGAGACAGTAACAATTTTTCACCTTGACCTTGATGTGAGACTTCACACATCTGATTCCCACTATTCACCCTCCACAGGTTCTTTTAGCTCACACCTCTCTTCCCAAACTGCCACAGCACTGTATTCTGAAAACAAGTAAATTCACACCTCTGAGTATGATCCAAACCATCCACGTCTTTGTATCAAGGTCGGAGTCCATGCCTCTGTTATAAATTAGGCAGGTCTGAACACAGATCCTCTGCATCTTTGGTGCATAAACTGCCAAAAAAAAAAAAATCATCTTTTTGCTTTGTTACAATGGTCAGGCTTGATTGGGACATAGAACTTCTGGAGATGCTTCACTGATGCATGTCCTGGTTTATACAGACATCTGATGTTAATATCTAAGATTACCTGAGTACCAAACAGCATCTAGATACATATAGGCTGTGGGATTCTCTTCAGCATCTTCCACTTTCTTGCACAGGCAGCCTTCATACTGTCATCTGTGGACCTTTTTTTTTGAAGTATGTTTTCTATATCCTGTCCTGGAAAACTTGTCTAACTCAGGACTTACGGGAAAGTTGAAGATTGTTGAATTTGAAGGTTTTGCTTATTTTCATGTCTGTTTGTATACTTAGTATCAAGTCATGCATGTCAGCTTGTGGATTTGGCAGCAAATGTTCATGGAATCTGGTATTTATTGAAGAGAATATGCACAACTCGAGTAAGACATTTTTACTTAATCTTTTTAAATTTATTTCACAAATAAATTCTTCCTTCGTCTTTTGGCAATTTTAACCTATATCTATGATTTTAGTTCTCAAAAACACAATACGAAAAAGTAAATTTCGTTAATGTGCTTTGATGATAGCCAAGGCACAAGATTAAATACATTCCTACACACACAGCAGACAGCTTTTGTATAGAACATGAAAATACTGAAGGAGCTAGGTGATGTAGCTAGTTTAATGAGTTATTTATGGTTTTGAAGTATCCTCTCACATATTTAAAGTAATGGGACTTTAATGAGCCATGTGCAATTGGTAGCTTTTGCTTTGTTTAATATTTTCCCCAGGGTAAACTGAGTCATTAATATTAATTAGAAATTGAGTAGCCAATTACAGGGTTGAGTAGGAAGTGAGGTAAAAAAACCACAAACTGTTTGGAAGCAAAATATCTGCACATACACAGTGAGAGAGTTTGAGGTCATTAAAATCTGTGGGCTGGGATTAGTGGGCTCCATCGATGTGCACTATTAATGAATATACCTACCTCATTCAATTACAATTTCTGATTAATCACAAAAGAAGTACCTGTAAATAGAATAATTCAGCATGAGGTAAACAACTGGATTTTAATTTCCAGCTGATGGAAATTGTAGCAATACATGGTAGATGGAATTAAATTTAAATTATATACAGAATTAGATAAGGATAAATATAAATCAATAGGAAGACTGATTGCATTTCCTTTTTTTAAAATCTGCCTGACATTAACTTCCTTCCCTGAGAAGAATTTCCCTAAGGGAATGACCTCATGTACCTCACCTTTTCCAGATTTTTCTGCCTTTACAGATTTCATTATGAAAACTGAAAATTTGTACACACTCTCTCTTTCTTGGCTTGGTAATGGTCATGTAAAATTGAAACTGAAATAATATTTCTATTCCAGAGAAGAAGTCTTCTCAAGACCATCTTAAAGCAGAAAATGGATTAAAATCCTGACAGGATTGTGTCAGATCCTAAGTCTGTAAAGCATTCAGGTACTTCTTTGCAGAGTTATTTAGACCACAAGAAAATTAATAATTCTGCCTTTAGAGCTGATCTAACTTTTCCATAATAAATAAAGCCTGAGGCCACATGGGGGAAACAAAATCTTGAATAGCTGCTCAGTAAGTAAATACGATCCATTTCACGTACTAAATGACATGAGAGCATGGAGGAAAACGGTGTAAGTTCATAGAATTTCATATAATACCTGATACATATGCATAAGAGTGCAAATTATGGTAACTTTTGAATGACTCTGTTTGGCAGAATTCTGTTTATACTTCTCTTGATCTTTCTTAAAACATGTCTGTTTAGCTATTCATGGATAGTGTTTTCTTCAGGAGCTCTGCTAATGTTTATTTATAAGTCACCATATACTACTACATATTGCTCCATTCTTTACCTTGAATTTCATATGTTTGTATACCAGCCCTTAGACAACGTGGGGCCAAGGAGCTGGTCAAGGCCCGAATAAAATCTATTTCATTGCTAAACTGCTGCATTTTAATAGAACATATTCTCTAGAAGCTGGACTGTAGTTAAACCTACGCCACCATTGCATGAATCAAAATGTCAGCCTCTGAGGTCCAATGCAGGAAAATAACCCAGGCTTGATGAGGCTCTGAACAACCTGATCTAGTTAAAGATGTCTTTGCTCACTGCAGGGCGATGGACTAGGTGACCTCTAAATTCTGTGATATAATTCTATGATATAATTCTATGATTATCACTGTTTTGCTGGTAACGTACAACACTTAGACTGAAGCTTTCTGGATGATGTGCTTTGTAATTTATCTGCAGTCTCATCGACTTTCATCTTCCAAGATAGGACAATAAACTCTTTTCCAGACCACTGAGTGTCCCATTAGAGTGTAGATCCTTAGAAGATTCACTGGCTTCTTCCCAGTGTGCTTGGCAGCACACAACAGGCACCCACTTTGCCAGCCTGGCAGCACAAAAACAGCAAGGCTGAGGAAACGGCAGCAATCTTCCCAGTGTCCAGTGCAATCCTCCACCACCTGGAGAACCAGCAGGAGGCAACGAATGGAATAAGTGCCAGGCAAGCAGCCATAGCAAGATTTTATCAATTCTTATAGATCAAACCAGGAACGCACGCAACTTGGTGAGATTTCCTGAAAGGGGCAAGTTTCCTGCTTTTTTCCCAGTTTTATAGTCTCTGTACAGTAGTATTTTCTGAAAGGTTAAATTTTTACATGGAGTAAAAAGTAGAAGCCATGAAAATGAAAAATAAGATGTCAAGTCTGTTGTTAAAATAATTAATGTGTCATTTCATGAATCTTCCATTGTCCAAATTAACACATATTAGGAACAAGCTTATATTAAAAATCTTCTTAAAAGTTGACAGGTTTTTCTCTTGAATTGAGGTCTTATTTAATAAATCTAGCAGAAAATTCTGCTCTTTGTGTCTATTTAAGTGGCTGCATAGATATATGGGTGTAATAGAAACAGAGACTTTCCACTGGGGAATAATGAAGGCAAACCTCTCCTGGCATCGGTCATGGTTTGAGCCCACCCAGCTGATAGCAAAGCCCCATGCAGGAACTTCCTCACACCTACCCTCCTCTGGGGGGATGGGGAGGAGAAAATATAACAAAGGACTTGAGAGTCAAGAAAATATATTAAAGAAAAACAACACCAAAGGTATCAGCACCATCTTTTAACAATTTTTTTCTTGCCACAGCAAAGTAAGTTTCCTTTGTTTTGCACTTTTGTAGCAATGCCAAGGCTTTCCTCTTATGTTTTGTCCACTGCTAAATATATACTTTGACTTTCCTGAGTTTTCTTACAGTTTTAGACTAAATGTGTTCACAGACATGATTTTACATATCCTTTTGCTTAAACAGATCTTATTCCTCCCCAAAACTTAAACCTCTCTCTGGATGGCTTTATAGAGAGCAACCTTATCCTCTCTCAGCCTTTGTTTCACTAGACTAAACAGGTCGCACAATACTAGCTCACACTCTGATGACAGATATTGCATTCCCTCATTCGTTTAAGCATCTTGGCTCAGCATCTGTTCCAGTCTGAGCTCATCTTTCCTTTTGCTGCCTTGTAAACTCAGTCTTCAGATCCACTGCCATTGCTTAGATAGATGTCTCATGACTTTCTACTAAGACAGTTGACTGCCTTTTGCATTTGTTTTTAGGTATGGATTTTATCTATGCTCTTTGAATATAATACTTCTCTATTTTTTTTTTCCAGTGAGGTTGTTTTAAAGAAGAGGATGAGGAATTTATCCACATAGCAATCAGGATAAAATAAGATAACATTTGAAATTCATATAGTACAGTTACATTGTTCTGACTCTTACTTGTCACACAGGGGTACTTTGGTCTTGTTTCATTTAATTTTCCTTCCTAAATATTTTTGAGATGTCTGGCTACATCCAAATCACATTCAGAGGACCATCTGTGTCTTAAAAATGAAACAAAGTTTCAGAAAATAGAGGATTTTTTAAAAAAACGTAATCTTGTGAAGTTTCCAAATTTTCAGCCCCAACTGTAGCAGACTGCTCAAAAAAAAAAAAAAAAAAAGCACACGCACCCTCTGATTTTGATTTTCCAGCTGAATACTGATGACTCTTATTTAGTTTTTAGTCACGTCTTCAGTGTCATTTGATGTTTAAATAATAACTTCGGATTTAGATGCATTGTAATTTACATCCTCATGTCATAACATTTTAATGGGTTTATTTCTAAAAGTAATGGTTGACCTTTAAATAAATAAGTACAATGTGATTGCAAGAATCAAAATTCAATTTTATTGTTTTGCTATGTATGGATAGATTGCACAGGATTATGACACGGTAAGCAACATTGAGAGAGGGCTGTATTTCATTTTGTTTCTTCAAAAGTTTAAAGATTCAGTTTCTGGCTGATGAAATGAAAAATTTATCATTTTTACTTGCACCAATATACATGTAAAATGCACATTTCATTTATCTTCTACTTGAAATTTTATATATTGCATATAATAAATAGGTTATAAAAATCTACTTATTAATGATTACAAATGAATTGCATCATCTAGATGATCATGCTTATTCTTTTTCCACAGCAGTCATTTTTTGTTTTTTGTTTTTTTTTTTTCACAAATGCGTTTACTGAATATTTAGGATAATTCCAGGGTTTTGGACTGCTCATGAGTGCGTTTTGATTTCTAATACAAGAATTTCAGAATTTGAGATAGTGAAGGCTTTTGAGCTTGAAATCTCCTATGTTACTTATCAATTAAAATGTCATTTTGTTTTGGTTTGGTGTTTTTTTTTTGTCTTAGCAGCCCAAAAATATTTAGTAGAATACTTAATAGAACAAAATAAGGAATAAAATAAAACAGTTCTATTATTCTATATTAGTCTCAACACTTCTCACCTCTTGACTCAGACTACATTGTATTTCTTTTCTGGGCAAATTCACTCTCATAAATGCACAGAGCATAAAAATTCCTTTCTCAAATTTACATTCCCTTCTTGAAATCTGTGAGAATCCTGTGCTGAGGATAAGAATAGATGTATGGTTGACAGTTCACACCTAATCTTGTGAGGTACTGAACCAAACAAAGAAAGACGAGCTACTCATCAACCCACTAGTACTATATATAAACTATCAGGATGGGATCCTTAAAACAAATAGTGGATAATAAAAAATAATTTGCTTTTGTGAACATCCTTTAATTTTGAACCATTTAATTTTTTATCTCATAGAAATCAGACAGTGACAGCAGCCATTTAAGGGCACATAAAATATTTACATCATTCCCATGACTCCACGCTTGGAGCCTTCCACTCTTTCCTGAGGTATAGCGCTCACATTCAATAGGTACAGTAGCTACTGTGGAGTTTCATTAGCTAGAAATAGGCAATACTTCCTTAATGCACATAGGGAGTACATTTGTCGGGTAAAGTATGTATAGGATGACACACCCTATTTTTGATAAACAACTGCTTTTGGCTTTAACTGCACTTGAAAAATTAATGGCTCACAATGGGTTAAATAGCCCATCCTCTTTTTAAAAAATATAACTTTTTTCACCTTCCCTTTCACATAGAAAGTTTTTTCAAATCAGGCTGAATAATAGTAACCTAGGAAAAAATTTCTTCAAGTATATAAAGAAAGTTTTGGTGAAGAGTCAGATAATACAATTCATCTAAGCCTTCAGAAAGGAAACGTGATGATACTCCCTGTCAAGTTCACATAAAGATCTTTTGTGGAAAAAAGATAAACTATCTCTACTTTCATGTGAAAAAGCCTGTCGTGATTTGATGAATCAAGAAACATTAGATGGACAGTTTCTTAGGAATCCTGCAACTCCTCCTCCTGATCAATCAGTTAATAAAAAAAAAAAAAAAAGAAAACATAAGCATTTTTCGCCCTTATTTGTCTTTGAAGAGTCTAGCACTGATACGATGTGACCATTGGTTCATACTGGCCCATCTCTAAATAAGGAAAGACATCAGCTTAGATTATGCTGCTGCTGGCTAACAGCAGTCAAAATGTCACTGACCCCACCAGTTTGCCTGTCACTGTGAGAAGACATGACAATCCAGACAAATTATAAGTCTTTTAGAGCAGCAGAATGAGTACTGTGCTGAATGCAAAAGTGATTAAAAATAAGCATTCAAAGAGATCCACAGCAATGCTAGTGAAATGCAAGTTACAACAACAGCATTAATGAAAACACAGGAATTTATTTGATACAAATTGTCCGCTCTCAGAAAATATTTTCTAAAAATGACTATAAAAGCTTAATAATATAAACATGTCAGATGATAGATGTCAGTTTTTTAACATAATGCATGGGATTTAGAGTATATTATAGTGTAAATTCCTGAGAAAGCAGAGAATTAAATATTGACACACAGTCAATACAAAAAACTTCTAGAGAACTATATTAAATTGTTTAAATCATGCTTAAGCTAATTGAAAATAAATAATTCCTAAAGCTGTGTCTGTCTTTATAGCCCAGTTTATGATATATATAAATAGTTTTCAGTTGTCACTGTTAGTGAAAATTACTAATATTTTGGTTCTGTATCTAGTATTCTTCTACTAGTTCAGTATTTTCAGCATTAAAGATAAATACATATTTTCGTTTCCTTGCAGCATCTGTTTTATGGAAATAACACATAGTATGTGTCATGTACTATACTCAAGCAATTTATGCTGCAAATATTCAAGAAAATCATGAATCTGTATTTAACACTGAGAATCTAGAAGTTCTCCCGGTAAAGATAATACACTAGAAATAAGTAATGCTGTATGGTTCCTGCAGAAATTATATAGATAGTACTTAAGAGTAGGACAATCGATTCCTGTATTTTCAAAGTTAGTATTCAAATATCCCTTTTTAACAGTACGTTACCAAGCTTTACTGATGAAATCAACAAATAGCATTTCCCCCCCTGGCACTTTGGCTAATGCATAATGCATAGTGAAGTGGATAGCCTATGTATAAGAAGTCTTCTGTCCCTAGATTGATGATCTATATCAAGACCAAGACAGCTGGGATTTGTCATTAAAAATTATTATCTTTCTTGCCTTTATCTGCCCAAATCAGAAGCTAGTTATAGAGTCAGTCAGTAGTGCAAATGTGGGGTGCAACAATGCTTTGCCACACTAGAGCATAAGGTGAGCTTTACATCTGGAATAGGAGAGGAGGTTGATGAGACAGAAGACCCCATTTCATTACTTCTACTGTTCAAAGGATCATGCGTCTCCATCTTTAATCCCAAACCACCTAAAGAGCAGAGGTTTAAGGGGGAAGGTTTGTTACTGCAAGTGAAGTGAGCGGAGTACCAGGGGAAGCCAAATTCTTCTCTGGAAGCAGTTGTAGATCAACTCTGCTGATGTCATGAAATCAGAGATAGCACCCAACTGCGAAGCTTTTCACCTCAAAGAACCTCATGGGCATGAAGTAGAGAAGAGACTGGCTTACTCTTTAGGAAGTTGCTCATCTGCCCATGATAAAAGTCCTTCCACACGTGAGAAAACTGTAAGGGAATGTTTGCCAACTTAAAAAGCAGTATGTGAAGTTATATGTGAGAAGAGGTTCGTTTGGATCTGGGAATAGAAGATAGACTTCATTTTTTTCCTTTAATGCTGGAAAGCAATATATCTATTAATATTTGCATATTATTGTACTTAGTAAACTCCTAACTATCTGTCTATGACCACAATAAAGCACTACAGATTTTTATTTATTTTTATTTCGGTTCTTTTGTACTCCATTTTCTATACCTTTTTTCCTGTGTGTGTAAACACTCCCAGAAGGGCACATAGATAGTTTATAAACTGGTCCCTAGAACTGTTCCAGTTTTCAAACAAAGAAACATACTCCAAGTAACTATGCCACAGCTGTGAGTTATGATGTGGGCACGGAAAGAGATTTGTGTCATTCAAGGTTTGAGAGTAGAATGAATCTTGGTATGAAATAATGTGCCTACAGTGCTCAGCATGCCATTATGCACTTTTAATAAACAGTATATTCATCCAAAAGCAAAATAGCATTATGTATTACAGACCATTAGACATCACAGGTCAGCTTTTCAGCTCACCTGCACATGTATAACATGCATGCAACATCTACAAGTATCTGCTTGTATATTTTATAAACATTTAGCTGAAAAGTTCATTGAATTATGTGAGTAAATAGTTAATCACAGTCTACAGTTGCTATTCTTAGTTTTCGTAACCCAGGAACAAGTTAGAGTCACATCTATGCCTCTACTTGGTTTAAATATTTTTCTGTGTGATTTGACTCCTAGCTACATTTTGTACGTAGATTCAACAATGAATCTAATTATAGTAAGCTCATTAGGAATGGTACCATTGCTTATCTTAAGTTCTGTAAAGTAGTGTATATTTACAGCACTCTATAAGCAGTATTTAATAATTAATTCTGTACTTTGTCATATTAATGTAAAAGCATAAAAGGATTATAAGAGGTAGGGAGAGCTTTATACTTCTGTGAAGAATACAGAGGGAAGTCTCTGAAAATGAGAATGGAAAATTAAAGCCTGATGAAATATGACCTTTTTTATTTCTTTCCTATGGTTTAGAGCTGGATAGTACCTTAATATAAGACTAGGTTTTTAGTCCTCTATCAGGCTTGTCCTATCAAGGGATAGCGGCTGATGACAGTTGAAGAATAGGCAAATAGTTCCAAGAACAGCTGCTGAAAGATCAGATATCTCTAATAATTCCATGACTCTAGATTCATCAAACATGTTGATGGCCAAAAGCTAAAGAGATAGAGCTTGGGTAATTATCTAGTTTCAGAAGAACATAGCCTTCAAATGTAGAAAACTGTTGCTATAATTTGGAAAAGCACAGAAAATAGTTTCCCTTCCTTCTCTCCATTTTCCTTCCCTCCCTCCTTCCCTTCCTTTCTGCCTTCCTGCCTGCCTGCCTTCCTTCCTGCCTTCCTTCCTGCCTGCCTTCCTCACCACAATGATTATTCTTTAAAGCTTTCGGGGCGACGAGGGTAGTGTTGAATTTACACTGTGATCACTGACCAGTTAGAAGAGGATTTTTTTTAGGTTGGGAATTGGTCAAAAAGCAGTAAAGAACAAGTCATAAATGACATTTTCATGAGCATGAATTGATGCAACGCGTTCAGGTCAGAAAAAAAAACGTGTATCACTGTACATTTCCAGCATGAAGCTGACATTTATTTCATGCCACAAAGAAATTTAAAGCGACATTCTTTTATTTTCCACAGAGACAGCTGCTATAGTTCCCAGCTGAAAATTGGCCTCAGCTGGCATGTAATAAATGGGAAAACATGTAGATAATAGTCATGAACTAGTGAGCACTGCTGGTCGACTAGTTATCAAATTGCTGATAAGCTGTAATTTCAGCTGTACTTCCAGATGACACACATGCTCTTTCCCTTTTTATAACTTACATTTGCAGTAACATTATGATTTACTGCATATTATGACCTAGCTGTCCACCATTATACCTTCGGTGTAACAAGGCTGATGAATATGCTTTTAAACGAAAAAATAACATTTCTCGATGGTTTCTTTTTTCTCTGCTAAGTATCATGAGGATGTCAAAATGCAAATTCCCTTTTGAAAAGAAACCAGCTGCAAACACAGGTATCTGTTCTTACTGAGCTCAGTCCTGTGAACAGAACCTTCCAGGATTTTTTCAGCAAACGGCTTTTTTTTTTTTTTCCTGTGGAATAAGATACATTGTCAAAACTGAAGTATTTCATGGAAATGTTTATTTTGATTCACTTTCACCAAAGCAGAGCTTGCCTGAGAGTTCAGATTTCAAGGAAAAACAGTTTTAGGCCACTTCTGCCCTGCTAGGTCGAAAATAATGAAACCTGCTTTTGAGCTGGGCCCCTGTAAATGTTTAGCTCCATCACTCACGTGTAACATCGCCCCAGGGAGCAGCAAGATAGTGAATTTCACTTCCATGCAACCAAATTGAAATATTTGTTTTCCTGAATTTTTTTTTTTATTATTTTATTTTCATGCAAAATGTGGAAATGACATATTTTCTGTCTGAAGAACAGTAAAAATGTTAATGTCTCCTACTCTAGAAAATTGCATATGCTGATTACTCCCAGTTCCAAAGCCAAGAAGTAGGTGCTGGCTGGATGAGTGAAGCAGAAATTATCCACCAGCAAATACTGATCTCAGTGATGGACTTATAAGAACCTTGGTTTTATAAATTAGTTAAGTGGTGATGAAGATGGTATAATACCTGCAATATTTCTGTTAAACTCAAACAAAACTGAGGATGAAATTTAACTTTCAGATGACAACATCTTTCTTTATGGCTCTCAGGCACACACTCTGCTTTGTCATCCTAGGTTTGAATTTACTGTTCTCTCCCTCATAGGCTTCTGCAGCTCTGCCTCACTGTGCTCCTCTCCCTCATGACTCCCCACAGTTCCTCCTGCTCTTTCCTCCCAGGCTTTTACACACACTGTGCCACATCTCGCAGTAAAATCTGTCTTATCTCTGATCCTGCCTCTTTCACTGAAACTCTGCCTGGTGTGATCATTCCTCCTCTGCATCTTTATTTGGGAATTTATTTGGTTTTTCCTATCTATAGGGAACTATACAATTAAAAATAGCATGCAAAAATGTGAAAATGAATCAATGATGCATGCATGCATATATATTTGTGTGCATATATACACATGTAATTTGTAGGAAAAAAAATGTATTACAAATATCCTTATTTGACTCTAGATGTCTTCCAGCCCTCAGCTATTCTTGTCTTTTACTGTAGATTACTGGGAGAAAGGTTACTGTGCAGCATCCTGCACTCATGTCCAGGTGCCCAAGTTCCACATAATCCCTTGAGTCTAGTGTTTTATATCAGCTACTTGCCTCCAGAATTTTTAGTTAAGCCAGTAGGAAACACTATGCAAAAGTGGTATTTATTACATCTGCATATAGCCACAAGACAAAAAACCAACTCAGATACCTATGGAAATTGTCAGAAAGAAGGGATTCATGCAAATCAAATCTCCGAAGAATGTTTTCATATCATGTCTAATAAATGAGAAAATGAAAACAGAATTTAGGTCTTAGTATAGTTTTTGTTAATTGATCAGATGAGTTCTCTGGCATTCTGCAACTGAATGAAAAGAAAAAAAGAAAGAGAGCAGAGGAAATAAATATTTAGCAGAAAATAAAGGAATGGTGAACATAAAGGAATGAGCTTTATTATTTATATTATTTATTGTAATATGTCGATTTCTTAAAACCAAAGGATTTACTACGGCTGATCTGGCCACCATAGATGGTCAATGAAGTCTTTATCAAACCAGAAATAAAATCATCAACAGTTTTATCAATCTTGGTAAGTCCATTCACATTTGCAATGTGAAATTATCTGATCTACTTTTATTACCTTAGGAAATTCTCTGTGAAATTGGTTGGGGTTTTTTTCTCTTTTTCTTTCCTTTTTTTTTTTTT
>VWZK01022157.1:20376-36266 GCA_013396935.1 Baryphthengus martii
TTTTTTTTCTGGTCAAACCCTAATTGGACAAGAATTAGAAATTCAAGAAGATGGATTTAAGTAAAGAATTTTTTTCTGCAGAGTCAATCTTCTACGGGACTCTATGACAGAGGATCTGCAGAGTACTGGCCCTGAAAGGTAACATCAGAAAGAGAGAAAAAAGAGGTGGAGACCATGCTCCCAGTGACGGCAGAAGGAAAACTATAGTTGGAGATTGAAGCTACTGATCCAAACAGAAGTGGGTGTTGACAGATTTAAAGCCAATATTGCCCACGCATCACAGTGAGATACAGTGGAGTATAATTTTGAGGTTCAGTAATTATGTCTATCTCCAGCTCTTAGATACGTAAAATATTGGTTGTACCGCTTCACTGCAACCCAATATACGTCATGTTATTATATACACCCGTTTTTTATCAAAATGTTTAATCTATATTCTTGAGAAGTAAATAACTTGTGAGTTTGAAAAGAAAAGGATGGCTTAGGTTAGATTAATGGGAACATGATTTTGACAAGAATAAATGGTTTTGATTGCAGAGAGATCAAACTTCAAATTTAGGAATCATCCACAGACAGAAAGATGTCTGTCCTTAAATACTGTTCCTGAGATTTTTGTTGCAATGCAAGTAACCACATGGTGGAAACTGCACATTCGTTGTCTGAGGAATTCATAGTGTGATAAAGAAAATGAGAGCCTCTGAGGGAATAATTGCTTCACCATGGGGAACTCATGCAACTTAACTTGAACTTTAAATCGATCTGCTTTTGTATTTGTTACTGCTGGTGCACAGTAGTATGAGAAGGAAATTGTGCAGCCATAAAATGGATGTTTTCAATATTATGCAGCATGATAATGCTGTGACTATTTCTATAAATGTGTTTGTGTTGGGTGGGGAGTTTTTTCACCATCTCAGTTCTACACAGATTTATATAAAAGTCAAAAGTGTATACCTGGATACTTTTAATTTTAAATAGCAATAACCGTTCTGAGCTTATGGAAAAACTTGAATAGTGAATCTCTCCCTAATTTTAAATGTGTTGATTATTTTCATTTGTTCCCTGGGCTGCAGAACTGTGACCATTATCATATTTCGAGAGGTGCCCTGTGTGTTCATGCTATGACTGGGCAAAGGGCTTACAGGATTACATGCTTGATTTCCCCTGAAAGCCTCTCTTTCCAGTAAATATTGTGGCAATTTGAAAGGATTACTTTCTTATGTCCCTTTCAATTTTTCCAGCCATTTTTGATTTGATAGCAGCATCTGGTAGTCACTTAAGGGTGACAACAACACTCTCATCATCCCCTTGTAAGGTGGACACACATCATGCTTCCTCCATCACAGGCAGGGTTCCCAGGGAGGTAGGGAACAGAGCAGATATGGGAGGAAATAAATTAGTTTTGTCTGCAGAGAGACAGTAAGTCTATTATTTTTCTTAAGAAAATGTGCCCTAATATATGCCATAACTTTCAGCTACTAATTAAGATATCTAAGTATCAGCAATATGTTCAAAAAGCTCAGTTTATTCAGTCAAAAAGATGGCTTTTCATATTTAGACCATTTTGCAGACACAATTATTCAGAGATGGAGGATTTGCTGTCTTCTGATCTGTGCTTTCATCTACTTGTGCTGTCTTCATCTCTTTTGGCAGAGGCCTTCATAATTTATTTCCTGTCCTTAAAAACTGAAATACACATGTTCCCTTGACATTATAGTACAATTTTGAAAAAAATAATGAACCGTGTGAAGTAAAGGAAGTAAAGGTACTAAAATATTGCCCAAAATTGTTTTGTGTTATGCATGTAGCTGATATTTAGTAGCATTGATCCCTTTAGTAGTGTTTAGTTCACCAGGACCAAGTTGAACATTTGAGGCTTAAAGATATCCATATGTGAATTTATCTTTACTGGAAGATTGGGGAATTAATTCCTGACTTTGTTCAAAGGATTTATTTTTTGTAAGATGAAAGTATGAAGAAGAATTGGATCCTCTTTGTAAATTAAGAAGAGAGGTGCGTGAAGTAACTTGTCCAATGTCACATGATAAATCTATGAAGGAGACTGAAATTTGATAAATTTATTCTTAATCCCAGTCCTGGAAGTTAATCACATAAAATCCTCCTTGCACCTAAATCACTGAGTCTAAATTTAAAGTGATTGCTCAGTCGCTGTTAATGCTCTTAAAGAAGACTTTCTACACATACTTTTTGCAATTTCAACCTTAAAAAGCAACTTCCTATTTTAAATCCTTGGGGAAAATTTCTATGTAAAATACATGTGGCAAAAATAACAATGCAAATACATACTACCTGTTTTGACATTTTTCTCAGCACCGAGGCAGCTCTAAGTGCTTGAGGATCTCACCTATATATTTGTAAAGGGTTGGTGCTGGCCTGGTCACAAGACAAATGACACTCTCTATTAACTACTCTCCATTTCCAAAAGCAAAGATAAAGAAAATAAGGGAGAGAAGCTATGATTTTGAAAAGAAAATCAAAATAGCTTTAATGAAAATAGTAACAATTAAATGAAATATACACAAAACCAGTATCGAACCCAACCCCTCTGATGGCATTTATGTCGCTGTCTCCACTGCTGAGATGGGCAAGCACTGCAAAAGTTCCACACTAGGTGTCTGGAAAGCAATTCAATCCCCTTTTTTTTTTTATAAATGGGAAGGCTGTGAGTAGCGATGTATTAAGAACCATCAGCTAGCTTTTGTTATCATTTGCTGAACTTACAAAATCATTTAGTAGTCCAATCAAACACACAAATGAAAGGCCTTAGAGGCCAAGTAAATATTTGAAAAGGCATTATTTACCAAAGAAATATATAAAGCAAGTATCTAAATACAGATATGAATTTAGGATAAAGTTATGACAAGTGTGATTTTAAGTCCAGCAAAATTGTAGGCATAAGGATATCCAGGCACAAATATCAGTGATGCTGTTTCAGCATGTCTCAGTACACTACAGTAACTTCAAAATCAAAATGGGCCTTGTTATTTGCCAGTTTTCTTCGATCCCAAGTCTTCTTCATCGGAAGCTCAGCGTTCAAATGCAATCTCAGACTTCAGTGGACCTGGAAACAGAGTATATGTGTTACAGTTTACACTCAGCCAGGAGCTGAGCACCATGTGGCCGCTCGCTCACGCCCTGCATCCCCCCTAGCGGGATGGGAAGGAGAATCAGGACAAAAAGGCAACAACCCATAGGCTGAGATAAGGAGAATTTAATAGAATAAGGCAAGAAGAGAAGAAACAACAATAATAACAAGAACAGTAATGAAACAATGTATAAAGTCAGAGCTATAAAGTGCACCAAATGCTTAGACCTGCACAGACTTCACGTGCCAGAGACCTGTGCTCTGCCCAGCCCACCCTTCGCTCTTATACGGGGGCCATGACATCAGTATGGCGTCAAACATCGCACTGGCTGGTTCAGTTGTCTATCCCGGTTGTGATCCCTTCCGAGCTTCTCGTGAAAATTAACCCTATCCTAGCCAAACCCAGAACAATATGTTACTTAAATTTGTATGTTTGGTGGTTTTTTTATACTTTCCAAACATCAGAGAATGGTAGGGGTTGAAAGGGACCTCTGGGGTTCATCTAGTCCAACCCCCCTGGTAAGGCAGGTTCACCTAGAATAAGTTGGACAGGAACACGTCCAATCAGGTTTTTAAAGTCTCCAGAGAAGGAGATTCCACAAGATCTCTGGTCAGCCTGTTCTAGTGCTCCGTCACACTCACAGTAACGAACTTTTTCCTTAAGTTCAGTGAAATTTCCTTATGATCAGCGAAATGACTTAGATCCTCCCACTTTAATCAAGGGTGTGGTTCACAGGTCAACCACAGATCTCTTCCTGACCAATTTTGTCTCTATGAAGAAAATTAAACTAATTCATACATTATTGATTTGGTCTGAAGTTTCAGAACCTTAAATAAGAGGGAATAAACATGCGCACAAAATATTTTTTTTCTCATTCTGTCAGCCTGGACTGTCCCTAGACATCTTAAGCAGTAGAAGCAATAAAATAAGCTTATTATGTCTTTGTGAATTTCCTAAATTTTGTATTCCAGATAGAAGCAGAAACAGAATTCTGAGAACACAGTGAAAAAACACTGCTTGTATCAGTCAGATAGACCACAACATTAGATTGGTTTTGACATTCTGATATTCTACTTCTTATGAAATTATATCATGTATTGCTGATTTAAGACTGTTAGATACTTCCGATTAAAAATAGATCAAATCTATATTTTAATATGAGTTGGAATTTGGAATTTGGTCTTCTCAATCCCCATGACCATTTTCATGTATGATCTGTGATGTGGTACTTTTCTGCCGACCCAGTCTGGGGCTCCCATCACATTAGGTGTTGTAGAAGCCTAGGACAAAATGCGATGTCTGCATTTCACACCACGTACAGTTTACATTTCCAAATTCTTACTATGCAAGAAAACAAACCATAAAATAACACAGGAATGATTTTCACTGTTTACTTTGTGAGCTGAATCCCTTTTAGGTGTGCGATTAAAGTTAGCAAACTTCAACTCAAGTTGCAAAATAATATTTTTGTCTCTGTATTACACTGGAAGTTCTTCACAGTCTGGGATCCTATTTTATTATTCCAGAGCAAAATAGAACAGGAGATAATCATAGATACATTTTGGACAAGGGTTCTTGTGTTCTTCCCTTATGCAATCAGTCATTACTAAAGCAACTCAGCTGGTTAGTGAGAAAAATCACAACTAGAGTCCATCTTTAACTGTAACGGATCATTGCTTTTCCTGATAATTGGTAAAGCCTGTTGAAGTGGATGAATGATCTAAAATAATTTAAATGAAACATTAATTCATTAATGTTAAGCCCTAATCCTAAACATTCAATACACAGAATTCCCCCTAGGGATAAATTTTGAGGAATTTCTGTATTTTCAAAACTCACTTTGGCCATACTCAGGGTTTAGCCTGAGTAGAACTACTCTTAGGAATGTGTAAAGTGGACAGCTGTGTGGCTTTCTCTGGAAAAGGCTAGCTTCACTATGGTGGGATTAGGCAGCTGGGAAATGAGAAATCTGGAGTGAGCAGGTGAAAAACATGCAGAAATTTGGAAAGAAGGGCATGGCTTGAGGCCTGTTGAGACTGGGAAAGGACAGACTACCACACTCCATAAGCCTGAACATCACCCCAAGTCCCCTCTTCTCACAGACTATGTGCTCCCTTGTTCCTTTTATATCCAGAACCATAGAACAATAGAATCATTTAGGTTGGAAAAGATCATCAAGTCCAACCATCAACCTAAGTCTGTCAAGTCCACTGCTAAACCGTGTCCCTAAGCGCCATATCTACACAACTTTTAAACACATCCAGGGATGTGATTGAACTGCTTCCCTGGGCAGCCTGTTCCAGTGCTTGAAAAGCCTTTCAGTGAAGAAATTTCTCCTAATATCCAACACAACCCCTTGCACAACCTGAGGGCATTTCCAGAATCTCCCAGACTCACTGTTCCTGAAATCCTGTTGTCCCTCCAACCCCATGTTATACCCCTTTTTGGTGCCCCAAAACCAATGTGTCCCCCAGCAGCTCTGCTAAACTGTGTTCCCCAGAAATACACTCTGCTGCTGTCGTAGCACTGAATATACAGGTCAGAAACCTTGAGCCAGCTCAGCATTCCTCAGCATGGCTTCGAAGTTGAGACAACAGCAAAAAAAATTTTCTGAGAACTCGTGTGGAGCTGACAAAAAAGTAACATTTTACCACATCCATGTTACATTCCCTGTAATTTTATTTGACCTGACATTTGTTTAAGGATCTCTTTTCCTCTCAAACATCTGTTAAAATAAATTTTGTTTTATAGCAGGGTATGATTAGAAAAGTTAAAATCTCTTTTATGAAGAGATTAAAAAATCTTTAATCTGACATTTTCATTTTAATCTATAATGAGAGGGAAAAAATAGTAAGTTGTAGCTATCAATCCATTGTACTTTTTCAGTTCTTTGAAAAGCAGCTGTCTAATGAAACTCAAAAAATCAAATCAAACATTCATCGAAAAATATGTTTCCCAAAGCACTTTTCCTTTCTATATTATCTTCCATGTATTTTATCTTCCATTGTAACTTAAAAATTTTACCCCTCCTGTCATCCAAACCAATAACCATGATACTATACGTAAATTCTGGCTCTGTTTTTCACATGCAGTCAACTGCTAAATCCAAGTTTTTAAAAGGCTATCTTTCCCCTTCACCCAAGCACTCCACCTCACTCTAATCAACTATGAAAAATGTATTTGTCACCACTCTGAAAACCTTGCCTCATACTTCCTGCATTTATTTTATCCTACAGTCGTTTTGTCCACCTCCCCATGAGCCAGAGCTATACAACATGCTTTTAAAAAGCCCACATCTATTTGCTTTGCCTCTCCAAAATTCTAAAAATATATGACAGTGTTTTTATCCAAGAAAAATTTAAATAATACCTACAATGTTGCTACTTTAGCTTCTTTCTGAAATTTTCTGGTTTTTGTAAGGGTATTGTTCTACATCAGTTGCTTATACCGTTGTCTCTTCCTGATTCCCATATTTCACATTTCCCGTGCTCACATCACCTCTTCTGCTTTGAATCGTACAAACAGAAACAGTTCTTCTTACTCCTACACTGACATGTTCTGCAAGAATGTTAGCAGGAAAGGACATCTGACCTAAAACACATAAATAAAGAGCAAAAAAACTTCATATATATATATGTCTTTATATAAATAAGGTTGACTTCTCTTTGTCTGAGGTTTATAATATATAAAACCCGTTTTTCAACATCCTTATAAGAAAATCCCATGTGTAACTTAACCTAAACTAGTTACCTTGACCACTCCCTCACCTTGTCCATAAACTTTATCATCAGAAATTAAAAAAAAATTATTGTGTGAAAATGTAGTTCACCATTTAAAATTCTTTTTATGGGATGTGGTTATTGAGTACAGTGATAGCTTCTTGGGAAAAGCACAAAACAAAGACAGCCTAAAATTTTGTTAGTATTTCCAATGAGAAGAACAAGGGATAAAAATAATAAAAAATATATAAATATTTAACAGGACCAAGACACTGTTGTGTCCTCCAAATAAGTCATATCTGCTAGTAGAGGATCCATTACGTGATGGTATGTAAGCTTTGTGACTGAACCACAGAGAATAAACTTCCAGTGCTTAAATTCTTCTGGTTTTCTTATACTCTATCAATAAATAAACAAATAAACATAATGAATTAGGAATTAAGTAATTAGTGAATAAGTCATAACAAAGAATGGCATTAATGCAGAATGTAAGACTCCTTTGTGGAAGTCCTGATCCTATTAATGTTTTTGAGCTCAGAAAAACCTCCAAAAAACCTCAAATAATCCTATTGGTAAATGTCAGGCATTAAAGTTGGAATTAAGGTTGTCTAGAACTTACCTTGGATTTTCATTAACTAGGCTTTCAGAAAGTTGAAATGAGCTGATTTGAGTATGCTGAAAGAACAAAAAAAGAATCCCACCAGCTAAATGTACACTAGCATGTTTGACTTCAAATGTTTTCCAGGCTCTGAGCACACAAGGTACAAATCTGGCTCATGTCTCCAAAATACCAGATGATTGCTCTAACCAAAGCTTTCCTGCAAATTTGGGCCAACTACAGGCCATGAAAATCTAACTACCTTTTAGGACCTGTTTAAAGACTTACATACTTTTTGTGGGTGGGTTTTTTCGTGTTGTGGTTTGGTTTCATTTTTGTTTTCATTTTTTAACTCAGTTTCAATACAAATAAGCAAATTCAGGCCATCTGTGGTGATTATTTTAAAACAAATATTTCATCTTTTTTTTATTACTATTATTATCTGGTCATTGTTATGATGTTGCTTTGACAGAAATACATAGAAATTGATGTTAGATCCTAATCACTTTTTCAGTAAAATCTAACATCCCTTATATTTTTAATAGGTTTCTTTCAAAAAGAGATTTTTTTAAAAAATTGCTATAATTCCACTTGGTCTCCAACCTAACAGCACTATTTACAGAGAGTTGGACCCATGTCACCCTCCCCATTAAAAAAAAAACCCTAGCAACACAAAACCCATAAGCTATAAAAGCCAAACAAGAGCCATAAGCTGCCACAGAAAGACAAGGGTATTGAAAATGTGTCTACAGAGGCAGAATCCCAGCATGGAGAACACTAAGACTGTTTTATGCTACAGACTGGATTCAAAAGAAACTGCGCAAGACAAAGAATGGATTGGGCTTTGTTGTACCTGAGATTCACCTGCAAGTTCCTTTTCCTTGTAAAGAACTAATCTGGTTCAGTTTCACTGGGCTATACTCTTTGTTCATATGGCTGCAGCACCAACAGACTGCACACACCACGCTGAGGCATGTAGACCTATTTGATTGAGATGAAGATGTATTGAAGACATCTGCCATGTACCCCATTATCCATTTTAGACCTGTCTTCAGTGATTTAGGATGCAAACTCCCACTAAATTTTCATCAGTACTCATAAAATAATTGACTTTCTTTTTGATATTTCACTGTATTTTATGTTAGCTGTCAAACTTTCAGCAGAAAACACTATAATTAGTTCGGTATTTTATGACATGCAATTTCACAGACTTGAGTTAGAGTAGCAGAAGTTTTGACATTTGATTTTACCTTTGAAGAAAGTATGATCTGAAAAGCTGTTTGTAATACCTTCTGTATTACAGGCTCCTGCCTGTGGCAATTAGCAGTAAGTTTTCCAGCAGTCTAGAACTGTAATTATTTCCACTTCTCCACTTGAATGTGGGTTACATATGTTTATTTTCATATCTTTTTTGATTTTTATCAATGAAGCATTCCTTTCTTTCACTTCATAACTTCATATATTAGAAATTGAAAGTGAACACAGTTTCTGTTTCTATTTGGCATTATCTTCTTCTCTTTTGCCTAGCTGGCAGCAAAAAATACAGGCCTTTGAGTGCATTAGAATAATTCAATTTTTCACTTTCTTAAAACACTTTAAATGTCTAATAGGCAAAGTGTTCCCTGATTCTGATTTTTGTCCTCTGTAATTGATTTTTAAATACTTTATAATGTTGTTGATTTGGTTTGGGTTTTTTTTGCAGTAACATTTTTATTTCCGCAGCTTCATACTTGTTACTTACACGGGAGCTTAAAGAACATGTACTACTTTTTTATTGCATTATAAATTATTACCTATTTGCTCACCAGACAGAAGCAGGAATTGCCCAGAGATCTTAAGCAAAGCTCTGTGGTTAAGCAGTGTCTCTTCACAGAGATCAGTTCAGTACTTACTGAACCCCAAAGGCTGCATCATTTTCCCCTCTTCCTCCATCGGTGAGAATTGCTGATGCTTTATTTAACTCAGGGCTTTGAGCCTCGCTGTGCTTCTCACTGGCCCTGCCTGAAGTAGGGCTACATTGTGTGAAGTAAATTGTCATGGGGAGAGAGGAAGATTTGTTCTTAGAGGTCCCGTGTTTTGTCACTTCCGGGCTACAAAAGCAAGGACAAATTAAAAGCAAAAAGGGGAGGCTGTAGCTGGTGTATCCCAGTGTCTATTTCCAAAAGTGTGTGTGCTTTTCCTTTATTTAATAATGCAAAGGAACACAACTAAAAATCATAACAATTAAGTCCAGTGCTGAACTATCAATCTGTAAGAGACTTAAAAAGGAGAACTGTCTTTTCCAATTCTTTGACAAGATTAGGTAAACCTTTGCAAGCTGCTTTCACCAAGAACACGTGCCCTGTGTGCTGAGAGTTGCCAAGTCCCCTCTCCTCATCAAATGCTGAGAAATGCTGCTCTAGTGCCAGAGAGGGCCAGTGGTTTGACAGAAGTGCTGGAAAAGGGCATCATGGAGACTGTTCTCAAGCTTCATTCAGAAGATATTGTCCTGTATTGCAGAACAAGAATAGATTTCAAGTGATATTATTTCTCCTGGCTTTAAATCTGACCCATCTTCACTGTTCTTTAGCTTGATTTCCACTGTGCCCTAGCCGGTTCTATCAGAGTGATAGGGAAACTCACTCATTTTTATTTTTCCTACCAAATAACAAGGACAGAGGAAGCAGTAAAAAGACTGCACAGGTATACGGCAGTGAATAGCAAAACACATAACAGAGAATGAATGTTACATTGAGAACTTCAGCATTTCTTGAATGCTGAACTAGTAACTTCAGCTCCAGAATAGCAGGTTATTCTGCAAATTTGAATGTATAGACAGCAGGCGATTCCCTGAGGATATCTTTATCTGAGCTACTTGCAGTTTGCAAACTTATTACACATCACTCATATTTTTACCAAAAGCTGTTAGGTGCTGTTCAGAATGTGTAAGTGCTTCATTTCTGCTTGGCTGTAGGTATAAGAAGCAAATACTTCATACTGGGTATATACTGGAATCTGCTTCTTGAAAATCACTGGGAATTCGTAGTAGAACAAAGAGAGAGAGTTTAAACAGCGCAGTTTTTCTCTGTGTAAGGATTTTTGAGGAGCTCTGTGTG
Source organism: Baryphthengus martii (assembly GCA_013396935.1). NCBI lineage: Eukaryota > Metazoa > Chordata > Aves > Coraciiformes > Momotidae > Baryphthengus > Baryphthengus martii. The sequence continues at coordinate 30,893 of VWZK01022157.1, forward strand.
AAGGACAGTTTTTCTGAAACACAAATTGAAGCCGGTATATAACGTTAAAAGACATTTCACAATTCTACTTTATAAAAAGTCATCATGCTCTGCCACATGCAAATAAACCGTAGAGGCTTTCCCAACACGTACTACTGGTGCAGATCTTGTTTAATAACTTTTATCCTGGATTGTCTTAATTTTTCTTCCTCAACCATTACTTAGAAGAGCTGTGTTACAGACCCCTGAATCATTTTATAACAGAAACATGGATACAAGCTTTACTGTAGATGTATGCATGGCGTATCAGTGTTGATGACAGATGTCATTAGTTTAATGACCACAGTTATCTATTGTCATATTTAAGTGACTTAATGGAGTTAAATCTGCTTTCCTTAATGGCTAGAATTAAGAAACTATGTCACATCTACATTAAGCTTGTTACCTGTAATTTGTACAAAGAAACCTATAACTTGAATAATTACTCCTACTTAATATACCATTAACTAGAAATTGACCAAGACTTAGTGAAGTCTATTTGTGATTTACAGATTTGTTCAGCAACCCTATTTTGCCCCTTACATGAGACTTCATTAATGTTTTATATTTAATTTGGCAGAAATGATCTCCATTGAGTAGATTTGTGTACTGCGATGGTAAAGCAAACTTGTAAATGGCTATATATGTAAAGTGCTTAAATATTTGCATATTGTTTTGTTCTGCAAGCGCTGCTTTATTTGACGGATGTGATTCTGAGTCCACTGAAAATATTGGTAAGACATTTCTCACCTTCAGTGACAATAGATGTCTTCTTAACTATGTTCACTGACTGTTCCTCCCACTTCTCTTCCACTTTTTGTCTTCTTCCAAGCACAGTAATGGCTTTAAAACATCTTTGGAAGAAACAAAATATTTCTATCAAATTATTTATTTTTATAATGATGTATTTTATTTTACATTTTAAGTGGTACAAATTAAAAAGTAGAGAAAGGCAATGTACAAGGTAAGAGTGAATTTGTAACTTACAAGGAGTATCAGGGCAAACAATGCCCATTCCTAGCAGACAAACACCCACTCACTCTAGGCTAAGGCCAGATTGCTTCTTCTCTCTGAATTTTACTTAAGTGGTATATGAAAAAAATCCATGTTAATATATGAACCTCAGCTATTCCTCTCTCTCTTAGTTCAGCTATATCTAATACTAATCTTTTCTGACTTTATTTCCCCCTTAAACTCAAGATGGAAAATATTGGAGCTGCATCTGTTCTGCATGAATTCAAAGACTTTGATCAGTCTTCAGCTGATAAGAAGGTCACCAAGGTGGCTCTGCTCTCATACTGGGCCTGTGTCAAGGTTCATGGGGGCTCACTGAGCTGCCTGAAATAGTGCTTGAATATTGTTGTCACCGAATTTTGTCCCCATTAGCTCTTGAAATACATTCATTTACTTGAAAGGATTTTTTTCTATTATCCTTGTCCTGTTCCCCTCCCATAACTCACTGAAGCTGAAGATGTCCTTCCTATGTCCTTCCTCCTGCTTTTCTTGTCTAGCTAGAAAATCACTTTCCTTTAAGGACTTGTCCGTGCACTGAATTGTCTCCCAGTAAAAGAAAGGCTATATTCTGACCATATCAAATTTATTTTACTCTACTTTTTTTCTTAAAAACTGTCTCTTCTCAGCTCTTTAACACTTTCTGAAAATTCTGTAGTGAAAGTGTATTAAGAACACTACATAAAATAAAAATAGAGACAATAAAGTGCCATAAAACTACCCATTTTAAAAACCACATTCATAAAACTTTCAATGTTGTGTATTTATATTACTAAACTTATCTCGTCCAACACAATTCACTGTAGTTACTCAAGAAGGGAAAAAAATCACAGAGTGGTGGTGGAAAATAGCAGGAATGTGTAGCTAACTCATTAATACTGCTGAACCAGAGGAGAAAAAAAGGTGGAGTAATATTCATCATTCCACAAAAAAAAAAAAAAGTACAAATGTATGAAGTCAGACTGATGATTTTTATAAATGATGATTTTCAATAGACATCATCACATAAACTGACATGCTGACACAGAGGCAAGTCAAGATTCTGTTTTCTGCTGGTTAGGGTGCTTTTTTCACTTGTTTCTCTTCATTTCCAAAGGATGCAACACAAATGAGGAGAATCAAATAGATGATGCTTCTCTTATCAAGAAGAAAATATAAACCAGATTTTCAACATATTCCTTAAATTAAAGGTTAAAATTTAATATGAAGAAATATTCTGAATTAAACTTCCTCCTATAGTGAATAGGGCGTGATTGTCCCTGAGTCTAAGACCAGCTAAAGGGTTTAGTAACACTGCCATTGCTACATATCTTAATGGGAAGTTTGTCTGAATCAGGATCAGGGCAGCAGGTATCTTACTAAATTATCTCTTTATGTAGCACTATTAACGTAGGCTGATCCTTTCATCCGTGAACTGGGAAATTAAAAATATATTAAAACCAAAGCCTTCATGATAACTGCATTGATGGACAACACACAGTTTATATTTAATCACCTCTTATTCATAACATGTCATAATCATCCATCACAGCAGCAAGAAAATTGTCCAGCCTGACTCCTACACTGAATGTAGTAATGAAAATATAATAGGGGAAAAAAGTTCAAGGGGAAAACTCATTGCATAATTGATGTCATGGAGTGGTGATCTTACAGGAGATGATGTCTGTATTCTGCATAGAGATATTTTAGTCAAGCACAGATACATATGTGAAGATGTATAGAAGTCACATAGACGTCTCATGCAAAGCCTGTCGTATAAAAAATCATGGGTTAACTCTCATAAAGCATGCAATTTCATTGAACAACATAAAAACATCATCTATCTGGTATTTTTATTTTTCTCATGACTTCTGGAGTCAAATATCTGTTTTAGAATTCTCAACAGAAAAGGAAGATTCTACTTGCTCTTTAGGGAAGACTTCTAGTCATCATCCTTATTTCAAACACATCTCAGTTTCTTGTCCCTCTGGGTGAATATGTGTGGTTGTTCAACTAATCTACCTGTATCCACCCAAAATTTCAGTCTCTGGTTCAAAGTAATTCATTGAGCTGATACTATAATCACTAAAGGGAGACAAGCACTTCCTCAGTGCAGTTCAATTTTCTAGAAAGGGAAAAGTAGATGAGGTGATTTGGTCAGTAGAGACACCTAATTTAAAAAAAAAACAAAAAACCCTGAAGTTAAGTAAGATGATGTCAACCTTGTGTAACACTAAACAGTGTGAGCTCAAGGATGAACAGGGCAAATTTTACCCAGGACAGCCATTACTCTTCTTTATCAGAATAAAGGTTTTTTTCATCTGCTTCTCCTGCTCTCCTATCTCATCCCTTAGGAAAGCACCATGCTAGGGATGGAAACAGCCCTAATGCCAGGAAGAGGATCCAGTCTAATTCCTTCTCCTTTTATTTAATGTACTGGCAAAAGTAGATCTCACAAGCCGCCCTGATTTGCTTTAAAGCTGTCCTGACCAGAGCTCCTGAAGCACTTCTGTGACTATAAGTTGTCTGTGTCGTGTTCATTCTCTGACCTCTAGCAGTGTTTTAACTTTCCTAATTATGGCTCTGTTGCTAGCCTTTTCTAGGCAAAGGAAAGTTCATTTCATTGCATTTCCTGTCAAGTTGATGGAGTTAACCCTCTATTTTCTGTTATTTGCTACAGACTCAGCCTTTGCTGCAGCTATTTTGTTCTCATCAGTACTCACTTTATCAGCATCAGGCCCAGTGTTAGGCCGTTTCAGTGCAGAAACTTCAAAGATCTCAGTGAACAATAGTCTGAGTTATGGATGCTACAGCATTAACAACACAAGAAAATCAATCTTATAGTCTAGTAAATTTATGTGCAGGAACTTCCATGAGCTTCAATTGCTTTAGCCACACTTCTGTAGTTGTCTGTATTCTGCCAGCAGAGATTTGTAAAGGAAACTATGGTAGTTATATTGTTATAATTTTTACAATTTCTGAAACAATGAAAAAAAACCCCACCACTCCCCCATAGTCAATGGTCTCAGCAAGGGCAAGCGTAAAATAGGTAAGAAAGTTCAAGTGAGTTCTTAAATTAAGTGCACCGCAAATTATTTCCTTTATTCCCCTCCCATCCCCATTTTGTAAAGCATATGGCTAATCCAGCTTGTGAAAACTTCCATTTATTTTAGAAATCATGGACTTTTATGACTAATTTCCTGTGCCAAACTATAATTACTTTAATTCTACATTGCTGGAGAGAATTTGAAAACAGGATTTCTTTAGAACAAAATTAACTTATATAATGAATGAAAAGATAAATCACATTAGCTCAATTAAAGTATATTAACATTTTTGTTGCATATGAATAAAAAATCAGACACAATGAAAGCAGGTTTCTCATAAAGAGACAATTTATGGAGATTTATGAAGATTTTAGGAACTTGCAAAATTCCATTACTTAACATCTCTATTAAAATCTTTACAAGCATACATAATGAAAGACCTAGTAAAAGATTTAATAAATGGACTTCTGTTTAAAGTCACATTGATTCAGTAGAAGAAAAGGATCTGGAAGTTAATTTAGATGAAAGGGATAATCAGTAGTTAAAACGAAATTAGCGTTTTTTTTCAGGATTGCTAAATAAACACAGAACAAGCAAACTCTGCCTTAAAATGCTTTTAAAAATCAGCCCAGCACTGACATCTTAAAAATGTATTTGCTTTAAGTTTCAATGTTCTTCTGACTATGGATTACCTGGAAATCTTTTATGGGTAAGCAATTCTTACTTAATAGGAATTTTCACCTAAAACTGAGCCCATCGGAGAGGCTACCCACAAATAAGGGTGATTTACCTGTCAAGCCTATTCAGGCCAATGCGTATTATCTCAGGGTTTCCTTGTTGTCATCTCATAGTATTTTTTTTTCTCATTGATCTGTGCTTTGACTAAAAGCTATCTTTTTAAATTTTGTCTTTATGAATATCCTGTAAAATGATGTCATGGTCCATGGCAGGATATACTAGTTCTCCTGCTATACAAAAAGGTAGCATCAACATTGTTGTATTACTACTCCTAGGCCTGAATCATATTCTGATGCTTTAGCTACTTTTTGCTATTCATTTGTCTCAGAATTCTCCTGTTGAATGGGATATAGGTGGTACAGGTGAGCAGATGAATAAAATAAGCATTTCATTTGGAACTGGATTGTGTACACTACAACTACTTTTTGCTCCAGTGAAGTGCTTCCCATCCACAGACTTTCTTTGTCATGATGCTCTGGAGCAGTGCAGTCTGTAAACTTTCTGTCCCTTTTGTTTAGACGTGTAAGATGCAGAGGTGACACTGGTGGATGACTTGGCAGTACAGTTCTGTCAGAACTTCA
>VWZK01022165.1:293-25179 GCA_013396935.1 Baryphthengus martii
ATATAAAAATATTTTTTTTTTAAATTAAATAAACTTATCAGTTGTTCTAAACAATCTACCAGTGATGTTCCAATGCAGATCAGTGGGACTTCTGCCACATTCAAAAAATGGTATCATAATCTTAAAAAATATCAGTACAAATACTAGTGTATAGCACACACTTGCAGAGGTAACACAATATCATTTTAAAATTATTTTATAAATGTCCATGTCTTCTTACTTTCAAACATCATTACATGTTCTGTTTCAGCATTCAAATTAAAGTCATGGCACTTATCTTAAACAAATACTTGGAGTGTTTCATTACTATGGAACATGACTGAGAGTGCAATATTTTCTAAGGAATATGTGCTGCATATACTTCCTACAGTCATTGATACAATTTACAAATGTGGAATATTTTTCCATATAAAACATAACAACACGCAATGAATTTCATTACAAATGTAATACATTTTTAATGAGAATAAAGTTATAATGCTTACACTAAATCCATTACTTGCCTCCTGACAGCTTGTTTGGTTTTATTAGAGATGCTTGGCACTGTCTACTAATGACTTCACTAAGATATCAATGGTTTACATTGAAGTTATGACCAAAATATACTTACTATATCCGCATGTTAGTTTAGGGAATGCGATTAACTTTTTCTTTAATCGTATTTTCTTTAATTGTATTTTATGGTTTAATAATCAAAATTAAATACACAAGAAGCATGTTTACAACATTTTACTGAAGTATACTACAAAGACATAAAAGTTGGGTTTATGTCTTGAAGACGAAATAGAAATACATGCTATCTAGTTAAAAAGTGAATTTTTTACTTCCTTAATTAAATCTAACCATATAGGTAATGTTACAGTTGATCTAATTACATAAAACCATAATATATACCAATAAAGTTATAAAATGCATGATGAATAAGCACTCTTTTCTACACTCTTTACAATATAAAGAACACTGCATTGCTAGTGTAAAGCTGTGTATACATTTAACATAAGATTCTATACTATATCATTTCATTATCACTGTGGAAGAAATATCTGTACAATGACTACTAAACCTGTTCTAAAGGGTACCAAGTTTGGGACCCGGAAATACAGTGTACTGTCTGCTAGCTACAAAGTTACGTTTGATTTAGAGCTATTAGCCTAGGGTTTCACTTTACAAGATAAATTTAAAATATATAAAAAAAATCTAATTTAAAGGCAATGACCTCACCACTTCATATTTTCAGAACTGGCTGTTTCACAATCCAAAAGTTGTGTATGAAGCCATTGGTATGTCAAGTCTTTCCTCTGTAATTTCTCATCTAAAGTAGTATCCAGACGAGAAAATTCTTCTTTTTTACCTGGGGAGGAAAAAAGATACTCTTGTCTTTCATTATTAATTTTTTTTAAGATTCCTTAGATAAACTTTGAGTGTATTACCTTTTACAAAAAAAACCCCACAACAAAAAACCACAACAACTTAATTTTCTTGCAGAGTCCAACTAACCTGAATCTCTTCAGATATATTTAAGAAATACTTCTACATTAATTTTGAATTTTGTGGTTTATTTTCTTTTTTTTCTGGATTAAATATTTGCCTTCTGAATAAATTTTTTTGGGGGGGGAAATATGATTATTCTGAAATATATATAGAAATATGTATTATACATAAATTGCTTATAGCACCTGTGAATGTTGCTTACTGTGCTATTCCTATCATTAAAAATACACATTAGTTTAGATTTACAATTCTATTTACTAGTCTATAGCATAAAGATGTTACCATTATAGGTAAGACTTGACACATGCGATCTGTCTTTCACTGATATGATTTACTAAGGCATTTTAATGGCAGTTTCTGATACTGAATTTCAAAGCAATTGCACACGTGATTATTACCTACTTTTGGGTGACAAAACCCACTCAAAGATCTAGAACGAAATAGTGACGTTATGGAAGAAAAGCTGCGCAGCCCTGAAGATTCTTCAGGTTTTGGGACCATTCTGAGGAATACCAGATACATTCTGAAGCATAAGGAACAGGATAGCAGAACTGCAAGAGCCTTTAAAGGAAGCATCATTGTTGCATGGGGACATTACTGAATTAGAACAACTTTTTATTTTCTACTCTTGTACACCGGCTTTATAAGTTATGTCTTTTTGGTTTCTTTGCCTCAGGACTTTTATCAAACACCAGAAATTATATATTTTTATTTTTTTTTTGTACAAAAGTTCTTTGTTTTTCTATTTAATGTCATTTCAGATGACACTGAGTTATCCTTCCTCCTGCTGATTATTCCTTTTCTCCTTTCAAAGATTTTTCTTTCTCTTGATGATAGATGAATTCAGGAGCTACTAGAAGTTGCTTATCAGTTTAGTGATAGAACATACCTGTACTTTTGCACTTGAACCAGCAAAGAACATAGGTCACCTCAACTCTGCACCAAGTCCATTTGTCCACTGTGAATGATTTAACTATAAATAACTGTAGACAGGTGGGGGAGATGCCAGAACTGCCTGAGTTCAATTGTTTCCTCATACTCCTTATTTTAAGCCTTAGTTTTCATTCATGTTTTGACAACATAAACTGAAGTTACAGACTATTTACCTTTTAAGAGGTTTGTTACATTACCAGTAGTATTTGTTAAAATTATCCTTCTGTAAAAAACTTTGGCAGAACAATTTATCCTCAGTTGATGTACAATAACTCTCATTTACCTCCATAGGAAGACAGAAAATGGAAGGCTTGGATGGACAGTCCCTGTATCTACCCAAGCGAGTTTGTGAGGGCTGACTAAAGAGGGTCAGGCAGTGAATGGCTCAAACAGTGACAAATACTAAAAGATAGAGAGTCCTAATTACAGAATTCATCATCTTCCTTGATTAAAGTGGGAATCATTTCTTCTCTTCCAAGTTTATGATATTGCCTTCTCCTGATCCTGGTTCAGGAGTACAGTTTTCTGACCTTTATATTTTGAAATTTTATAGATTCCATTTCAGCAACTACACTGATACCCTTAGAGCTCTTTAGATGAAGATGCTGATATCTAATAGGAGCAAAACCCATTCTTCTTGACTTTGTAAAAGCAATCCTGGAGGCTGAGCCTTCTGTTTTTCAGTGTATGTTCTCCAATGAGCAATAATTCCCTAAGAAATTATCTCTATGCTTTTTTGTTATCTGTATTTACAGAAAAGTTAGTGTACTATTACCATCTTTCTCGGAAGAACTGCTTCTTTCTATTAAAAGGATCAGTATCATTTATGCCTTTACTAAAATGTTTGTTACCTTTTTCTCTATTAAAAAGGAAATCTATGTAGGGGTTTAAAACCAGTATTAGAATAATAATAAATAATAATAAGGCTAATAATTTGCCTTAGTTGCAGTTTGAATTTTTGAGTGAATTATATTTATTTGAAACACAACTGACTTTATTTAATAAAATTTTATTTTTTAAATTTTTTATTTATTCTTGCATGTTAATCATTGAAACATTATTGAAACAAGTGACTAAAATAAAGCTGTACCTAATAGGTTTTTTTTTTGTTAAAATCATACATGCTATTAAATAGAGTATTCTTGTTCTATATTAGTGTTAACAGTGGCTTTTTGTCTCAAAGAGGCAGACGCTGTTCAATAATTTGTTTAATAATGCTGCAGAAAACTGTATTCTATTTTCCTATTTGGAACACATTCATTTTCTTAGTTTTTAATAATAACATCTCTCTTTATAATTCTTATGAAAAAATACTATGTTATGAATTAAAACACAGCATTATCACTTTTCTTTTCCTTTTATGAGCATCATGTGTTTGAGGATCTGGTGTACCAGTATCATTAACATGCATTTGCTTGATAGCTTTCTTAAATTGGGGCTCTGGGTTTTTTTAAAACCTGGACCTGATTTTGTAGAAATACTAACACTCACAAATTCCACAGAAGTTCCAAAGAGCTGTAAGCATTCTGCATCTTTGAAATAGATCAGACCTATAATCTTTAATTGTTAAACCCAGACAACTCTTAGAATATCAAAGAAAAAAGGAACACATGAAAGAAGGCATAACTCCATCAAAAACCAAATTAATCTCAGAGGTATTTAAAGTATCATACTCTCATTAGATTATCACTTCTAAGCTTTCAATCTTTTTGACTTTTTTTTCTTTTTTTTTTTTTTTACATGACACACGTTAATAATTTAAGATTGGAATAGTCTTACATTTGGCATTAATACAGTAATGATTTTTAGGTGTTGCCAATTAATCATACACACACACACTGAGCACTTGGGTCAGATCCAATGTAGCTTTCAGGGGCATCTACTGCCATTTGCCTACAAAATTTGGATATCTAAGCAGAGAGAGCATGTTCAGAAGAGCCTGACCACTTGAAATGTCGTTGGAATTGAACACTGTAGGAAAATAACAAATACTTTTCTAGGCCCCCAAATCAATATGAAAACCTGTAAGAACCCGAACTTTGGGACCAAGAAAAACGTCATCCTCCGCCTGTCAAATTTGTTGCTGAGCATGCTCTGAGACAGCACGACTCATGCTCAGTTTAAGATGGGGATGCTATTTATGTACTTTAAATTTGACTACCTCTGGATAGTCCATTAAGTGAGTTAAAGGAGAAGGGCTAAGAATTTGTAGACTAATTCTGTTGAAGTGCCGTGAATTCTAGATAGAGTCAGTTTTCTACTCATAGGTTTGTCTTCAAGACTGATGCATTCTGTGGTCTCAGCTGTAGCAGTCACCATTAAAGAGAGGATTGAAACATATGCAAAGAGAATAGCTTGGCATGTAGAAGCCAGAGATTCAAACCTCACCAGGCTAAGGAGTACCTAAAACCAATGTTTCCCATTGCCTAAATTACCACCTCATACCCACATTCCCAAGTGCTAGGGCAAGTGTTCTTAACAGCAAGTCGGTATACAAAAAGAAGGAAGATAGTTACACAATGTCTACATGGAGGGTGATCTTTCAGATTCTGCATTTGATTCTTCTGATTCCAGTCCTAGGAAACTCCCATTCCAATTGTTGTAAACGTCAGTTAGCTACTTAACTCTTTGTCAATCTATGATGCTGAGGAACTTAATTCAAGACAGTGATGTTTTGTTGTGGTGTTCTGTTTTTTTTTTTCATATCTATTTGTTGATAATGGGAAGATAAAAGATCTACATTTAATATGTCATATGTTTCTTGAAATAGAGAAATGTGTGAAGAAGTCTGCACTGTATCCAACCTTTTACAGTGAAATTTTCTGTTTAGAGGGTGTTTCCATCCACTTCAAAACTTGCTTCACACAGAGTACAACACAAATAAAGTAAGAGACTAAGAAAACTAAGACCTACAATGTAAAGGCAGGGATTGGAATTTCTTCAGCATTCTAAGTTTTCCTTCCTTAATATAAAAAATCTGTGACCAGAGTTAATTTTCTCAGTACGTATTCCGGAAATGGTGCTCTTAAAATAGGAATTAAGCAGCTGAGCTTGTGTATAAAAATAATGTCTATGCTATTAATACGCTTAATTTTTTTTCTTATCTGTTAGTATTCTGCTATACATTAGAGCAATATATATTATGAGTCTGTATATAAGTGTACTAACTCTATAAAAATATTATTCTTAATGAAAATTAAAACTATACATACCCTGCAAAGATTTTATAACATATTTTTCTTGTACGTCCTCTATAAAGTTATAATACCCATTAATAAATACTCTTGAAATCCCAAACCTAAATTCAACTTTTTATCTCATTTTCTCCATATATTACTGAATAAACAAAATGGCATTATTTCTGTCACAAGCTATATAATATAGAAAGCAAGGACAACATGAGTAATATTGTTATCAAAGCAAAAAACTGAAGAATTTGGAAACAGACAGGAAAATAACAGTAATAAGAAAAACACAAATTCCCTAACCTCCACCTCCAAAACCACACAGGAACTTACAGCAAAAAGTAAGAAAAATGAGAGAAATTTGTTCTCTTCCACAAAATGCTTGACACATTTGTCAGACATTACTAAATATACCTAAGCATTACATAGCAAATACTACATGCCCCAAGTACTGGTTTTGGAAAAAGAATGGTATTTAGAGTGGTCTTTAGAATGCTCAAAGGCATTTAGTGAATACATTTAAATTAGTAATATATGTAAGATCTCCAGAAAGTTGGTAGTATCATGAATCAGTAACTGATACAGACTTCTTTTCACCTAAAATCATAGTATCTATATAATGTTTGTTTATCTGCAACTCAGGTCCATAATTTTCAGATAGTGGAATACCTCACTTTCTACCTTAGAAACACAGAAACTTGTTTGTATCATAGCTATAGCGTACAGATTAGTCAATTTTAGACATTTTTTCAGCTGAGTAATTTTTGACTAAATCAGCTTCCATCTCTAGGTCCAGAATGAATGAAATAAAAATATTTATAACAGTGTTTGAGTGAGTTCACAGTTAAGTAAAAGATGAAATAGAGGTTTTTCATATGAATATCACATCAAATGTGATAAAACCCACAAAATTGCTTGATGCCTCAAAACATTTTATCAATTACATCACAAGGAGTTTTGAACACAGGAATACTGAACAACCCACAAGAGCACATCTTTCAAAAATTATAGAAGTAAATAGTGAAAGGAAAAAAAATATTTCTGAGAGTTTTCTTCTAAAACTTGTGCGCTTTTTCTCTTTTTACCAGGTATCTCATTTTTTCCAGATCGTAACTAAGGCTGTAACATTCTACCTGCAAACCTGTCCCCTAATCTCTTCATTTGCTATTGTAATCATTTCCTTTTTACTACATGACTGTTCTTGACCTCACCCTCACACCATTCTTCCTTCACCAAATCCAGGTTATTCACCACACTGTCAGCTAAGACCACAGTCTTTATTTTGGCTGTCCTTTTTCTCCCTGTTTTCATTTCTGGGTTTTTTGCTGTCTTTTACACTGTGCTCTACTTCTGGGTGACTAAAACAATAAAGCCTCACCTACTTAGTTCATTCGGCTTCAGTGGTTACCACATTTCAGCTTGTGCTGTCTGTGTTATCTCTTTGATGTCTTATTACTGGATTATGCAAAAGCTGAATCCTTTCATTGAGATTCCTAAACCACCAAAACTGTAAAAATTTCAGCTTTTGAATTCAAGGAAAACAGGATTTCATACTTGTGCCTTCCCACACATTGTTTTCTAACTTTGCTTACTAGTATTTATCCCTAGCTTATTGTTTATGCTCAATTTATTCCTTTTTCCGTACTGAGGCAAATCCAAGTCTTATTTAATCTTCAATGGTGTGCTTTTAAGACACCTCATTTAAAATGATTTCTCTCTATCCATACCAAAACAGTGTCAATGAAGTTCTTCCAGTATCTCCTGATTATTTAATCTCTTTCATTGAAACCCTCTGACCACATAAATATATTGCAACACACTACTCCATATTAATTTGCTTATGTCTCTTACTTTTCTTGTGAACATAGCACATTTCCCTTTGAATTGCTTCATAAGCTTCACTTTCCTGGCACTGACTTCAAGGAAGCATTAAACACTGTTCCTTCCAATATATCCAACTTCCACAATTTTATGGGCTGTCACCACTTTCTATACTCCTCTATTTACTTTAAACACAACTTCTCATTTATCTTCTGTAACTTCATTCATAGCAATATCAGTTTCATATCATGATATTTCCTAAGACATTTAACACTCTCCGGAGCTGATCTACAAACCTAAAGAAATATTTAACCTGCCACACAGGCAATTACTGATTTCATTTTTTGCTAATTTATGGCTGTTCTGGTCTGATTCAGACAGTGAATCTTGGCATAGAACCTAAATTCTATTTGGGGAAAGATATAGGGATAAAATAGTGGAGAGCTAATAACAATAATATAAAGGAGCACTAGTGCACTGGTTTAATATAGGTCCACCCTCTCTAATAGAGTGTATGAGAACCCCTTGTCCATCAAATAAACGATTATTTCTCTCTAAAAAGAAAAAGAGCCAGAAAACAAAACAATATTCTTCCATTTGATTAAACTGGTTAATTTTGTACCATTTAAACAACTACATTTAAAGTTACGTAGACTACTGTTCAAACACATTCATATCAAGGAAGTATTCAGCAAAATTGCTTTATTTCTTCAGAATGCTATAGTAGTCATTTAACACTGTGGTGAAACACATAGTTATGGTTACTTATTTTAACCTCAGTGAATGGCAAAGTCCATAGAAAAGCAGAAGAAAACCAGAAGAAAAAGCAGGAGAATAACCTGCATATACATTTGGAAAACATAAGATTTTAATTTCTCTGAAACCTTCTGAGTTTGGAAATGCAAATATCAAGCTCTTGCGACTGAGTCTATGACTTTTCATTTATTAAATTTTTTATTAAATGTTATACAGTCAGTGATTGCACTCAATTGAAATGTATCAGCTGCTCAGGGTATTTTCGTTTGTACTAAGGCAAGTATTGAAGGCAACCAAGCATTCAACTCCTCAGTCCCAGCACACGAGATTCTTATATTGTGGAAATAGTGTAATACAGTTGCACAAGGAGACAGTACTGATGAGCACCCAGAGCATCACAACTAACAGACTAACATTTCTCACTCCAGCTACCCAAGGACAGACTTGTTTTATGTATAGGTTGGGAAATAACAGGAAATAGCTTAATGTTTGAAAAATCAAGTTGGTTGTTTCTCAAAAAACAAACAAAAACCCCAAACCCCAGCTCTACAGAAAGAGACAAAGTACAGTGACATTCTACCCACACACACAAAGAAATGAATTCCTGATGTAAACTACTCGTTCTTGCAATCATCACTCTTCGTGATCCACTTAGGTTTTCACAAGTCCAAAAAGTACATAAAAACCTTACAGCATTATGCTGTACGTTCACATTACTCTTTTGTGTAGTCTTCTATGAACAGTGTTCTGTAGTCTGTATACTACCTGCTTCACCACTCAGCACGGGCAATTTCATCAACAGTGCTGCTGAGAAGTGTATTTGGAGTATAGTCAAGAGTTATCCAGAGACCTCTGTATAGTCAAGAGTAATCCACAGACCTTTGTACAGTCAAGGTCCTTGAAGAACCAAAGAAATCAAGGAGGAGTAAAAGAATACTTTGAAATGCCATGTTCAGCATTTTCATGCTTATTTACCCATTAGTAAATGTAAAAAATAAATAAGATGAAAGTAGATTCAGCTTATTTTGTTTATCTTTACTGCCTACACTCACATAATTTCTGTTTCATCCCCCAAATCTGCCTAGTATAGATTCTATCTCTAGTTTTCCTATAATTTTGAGAATTAATAAACCCTCTAATGATGGATATTCTTTACTGAAAAGAGGAATGAATTTTATCTTGCTCAGGAGAAAACTAAGAGGTGCATAATATATATAAAAAAAATAACTGACAGGATCTTTTGATAGATTTCATTTCTATATATTCCCAGTTCTTAAGAGTAACTGACAGAAACAATCAAGAACTTGAATAGAAGTGTTTAGTTGCTCTGTAATGAAACAGTATTCCCAAGAAAGTAAGGATTATCACTTCATATGGAGTCCAAGCTAGAGGAATACCTTTCTCTAAATTCAATAAACCAAGCAAAATGATTTAAGACATCAGATCTTCCAAAGGAATTCTCAAAAAAAACAAATACAATGGAACATTTTGTAAGAGAATAGGAGGTTTAAGTACTACGTTGTCGCCTATTAAGAGGGCAAAAAATACAAAATACAAGAATTTTTATTGAGTGTGACAACCATAAAGGTAGGCTTTGTTTGTACTGAAGGACTTAAAAGTACAAGAAAGGGACAAAAAAATCCAAATGTAACAAAAGATTTGTTCAAAATAAAAATGTAATGTTTCTGTGTGACAAGGAAATACACACACCAAGTATTAAAAAAAAAAGCTATACAGTCTTTACTCAGGAGAAGCATGAAGTTCATCAGTAAAGCTGAGCTACACCACTTTAATAACTGTATCATAATTTTTATAAGGAGGACATTAAAATATGTAATTTTGCATCACGGCTTAGGAAAATACATCAAAGTCTTTATTATGTTTAGTCTTGAGAATAAACATTTTTTTCTAGATAGTTATCTGAATAATACATGAACTTGGTTTTAAGAACTCATGTTCATCAACACATGTGATGTGCATGAGTACCATATGTGACTGGTACTTATCAATGCAGAAAATGGAAAGTGAAATAATTAAATTATTATATTAATGTCAAGTAATTGCATTATTATATTAATAAAAATAGGTAGTTCAGTTATGAATGCCTATGAATTGATTATCTATTCTATCTATTAGTTAAACACATAATTCTCAATTCAAAAGTGTTTTATGTGAGTGAAACTACTTCTGGCTAACTTTTTGATGTTGCCTTCAATATGTATATATTGGTATTTGATGAAGGTACCGTGACAATTTACAGCTTTGTCAGTGCAGCAATGTGTAATAGCAGAACTACTCTACATTGTCAAATATATATACAAAGCCTACCCAGGCAAAGTGCAAGGCTGCTGTTTCATTTACTTTATAGAAAAACCCAGTGGTATCACTGAAGATCAGGCCTGTCACTATGCCAAACATTGTATAAATAAGGCTTGATTTAATGCTCATTCAATTCAATGGGAAAAAATCTCAGAAAGCCATGGTTCTTTTTCTTGAGACTCTATATCTCAAGTGTGATCTCAATTGCCAAGTGTGTACAATTCTCAGAAACTTCTATCAAGGTTAAAAATAAATGTAAATACTAAACTTACAAGTGACTATAAATAAATACACACGTAAAAGTACTAATTCTTCTTATTAAGTTATACTTAATTGGTTGATACATCATAAACAATATAAAATTACAGTGTCTTATGGATCCATTAAAAAAAAAACCAACAAAAAAACCCAACAATTCCATTTGTATAGAACGACAGGTAAAAAAAGCTAAACAAAACAACAATTTGTCTCCAAGTTGCCCCAGGGTAATTATTAACTCATATGACTCAAAGAGGTTAGTATTTTTATAGATTCTTGATTAGTTGGATTGAAACTTTCAGCTTGTGAACACATGAAAAATGCATTAATTAAAATATGGTATATAATTTTAGAGAAATCAACACATGTTAGAATATTCAACCCCATGGGAATTGAATTGACAATTATATTGATTTTGGATCAGTTATAGTTACAATGGCACAGATTTTTTCTATCCATGCAGAGAAAGTTGGAATAATTTACCTCACTGAATGAAGAGTTTTAAAAGCAATACATTAGCCCTGATTTCTCCTTTCTTTTATAAAATTTTCTTTAGATCTTTATCTATTTTTTTTAAGAGACAATGAACAAAACAAAAAAGCCAGTTCTACTACTGAACATAATTTAATCTTCTTTAACTTTGACTGTAAATATTTTATTCTTAGATGTGTTTAAATTAGCTTTTTTTACTAAACTTTTCAGCTAAACTTGCTACCAATGTCTCCAACTCATTGACATATACATATATATTTCTAAATACATATATGCAAATTTTTTTTTTAAACGAAGGAATAAGCTAAATACCATGATGATTCTGAATAGGTGAATTTGCCTCATGTGCATTCTGTTTATATTTGTAATAGCTTTCAAGACAGCCATAACTAATTAACTTAAAAGTGTAATTTGTTTTACCTGTTTCCTAACAACAGGTAAAACAGTTGTCCATTCCTAACTTTGCTTGTTTGCTGTCAATTATCTAAGCTCCTGCACAGGAACTTACAGAGTATTAAGGTATTATTCAGAAAGGAGTAAAATTCCATAAATTTCAATTAGGTAAGCAAACTCCTACTTGACATTAAGGAACTTCAGTAGCTATTCTTATAATATTTACTCCTGGAGAAGGAAACTGATAAGGTTTTGTTTTTGTTTTTGTTTTTTTTTATTAGGAGTTTTACAATCTTATAGACTAAATAAGGCTACTGAAATTGTATTATCTGACATGAGAATTTGTGTACAAGACAAAAAAAAATAAAAAATCAAATGGTCAAATCAAGATTTTACTTCCACTTTAACACAGTATAGCATCACTGTCACGAAGAAGAATGAACAGCATTTCATTGACAATTTGAATGTAAAAGAAAATACTCGCTTTTTGCCTTATATCAGAGAATTTGTTTTGTAAGAAAGATTCTAATATAATTTCCTTTTCATACAAGATATAACAATTGTAACACAAAGTAATCTGAGTGAAAAGGTGAATAGAATTCTTTGAAGAAATAGAGAAATATTGAATGGTAATATTTACAGAAATCATTTTAATTTAACTACAAAAGTGAACACAAAATATTATTTTGGACAGCAAGATTTTTCTACTTTTCTGAAAAGCTAAATATAATGATTAGAAGCAGTATGTTGCAGGTACTGATACACAGACTAGAAAAAGCTACATGTATCTGCAGTGACAATACAAAAGATGTATGTAAGTAAACACAGAAACTTGTCTGTAACTTGTACCACAGTTCTTGAAACTCTCTTTCAAATCTTTGAACTTCTCCATATTCTGGTTCAGTGAATGCATCAAGGGATACTAAAACAGGAGAAATGACTGAATAGCATCATCATCCTCAAGGCAGCCAGGTTTCTGAACAGATTCCTTCAGGATTCTGGCTAGAAGAGTAGGAAAACAGGAGAAAAGAATGCAATGATGTAGCAAAATAGTCACTAAAACCAAGATATCTAATTTTCAATGATATTTAAAAAAAAAATAAAAAATCTTAGTTTGACTCACCTCCTCCTGGATTCCAAACAGATTCTTCAGCTTTCACCTGACTAGTCCTGAATAATTACATCTCACAGTGCCCTGTGTGCTCATCAGTACAATTTTCTTGTGCAACTATACAATGCAAGGAAAAAAAGGGGATTTGCTCCTGCTATTTCTATAATAAACAAACATATTGTTGATGGTCATAGAAATATCTAACACTGTCATAGGGGAAATAAATTTCAAAGTAAGGAACTAGTACGATGCATGGATAACATGCAGGCTTAGTAATACAGTGAAATAGTAGTAACTATTTGTGTAAAGGTATAAAACCCCAAAACCCTGAGCTGCCGTAACTGTGGAAGAAGCAACCTTTAAAATTTATTCCAAGTAAGCTTTTCTAAATATTTCCATTTGCAATAAATGAAAGATGTTTCAAAGAGAAGTTTGAATAGAGTGCACACAACTCACATAGTATGATGACAGCCTATGCAGTGTTTTAGCACATGTAGACCAGACTACAAGTAGAGTCTGACAAAACCTAAAAAGGCAGACCTGGCTAAGAGTCAGGAGTCACGCTTATTAAACTGAACTCTCAGGGGTATCATGCAATCAGAGGTCACAATCGAGGCAACAGAAGCAATGTCACGATATCAGAGAAAGGGCCAATTCAGACCTGCTCCCTGACAGGCAGTGAGGTCACGGCTTGCGGCAAATAACTGTATTAAAAGGGAATATTCTCTGCACACTTTTAGAACTGTCATCTGAACAAACAAAGCCAGGTCATTGGTAGGTTAAATCAGAACTTTCTGCCTTAGTAGCACATAGCTTCCTTTCTTTTTACATTCACTACGAATTTCTCAATTACAAAATATATATCAGCTACTAAAGCAAATTCTCAGTAAATTTAACATTGAAATACACAGTAGTGTTTAAATTCCCTCTTTTAAGAAGTTAAATTCTACCTTAGACAAAAGATATCCCTGGTCTCTCCATATACTGAAAATTACTAAGCTTGCTTAGAAAACAGAAAGCAGGCAAGAGCTTTAGGGAAATGACTTTCCACAGTCAGTTTCTTAGTAACCCTGATAGTCAATCTGCATTTAGAAACCATTAAAAAAAAGTTATTAATAATCTGCTTGTTTAATGATGATTGTGAAAGTGACATAAAGCTCTTCTTTTGTCTGGCTACTTGGACTTCTTTATCTCATTATCTGGACTAGGTTATCTACAAGATTCTACAAATGTAGCAATTTATGAAATTATAACCATGTTGGATTAATTACCCTGACAATAAACCTGCACAAGAAGAAGTATTCTAGACTATCATATAAATAAAATTTTATTCAAAAATATTATCTTTGTATGCAGCCCTTCTTAAGAACATGAGAAAAAACATATAAAAAAAATAACTGAAAAATTCAGTATTTCTACCTTTTTTATACACATAAAACAGATAAAATATCTGCAGTGCATACATGAAAGCAGCAGAAACCTATGAATTTCAAACAATTGCTAAAATGTTTCTGTATTGCACACAGTAAGAACTGAACTGTAAAGCTATGTAGTTGGAAGATGTACATTATAGAAACAACACAGTACAGAAATTACACAGACATCATTGCATGATTGTACATTTTCATTAAAATACTTGAGTTACTTGCAATTTCTTGTAAATCATCTAAGTCTATATCATACATACTATTTTATAGATTACATGAAACTTGTGAAAGGTGAGGACTTCAGTATAAGAGTCAGTATTGAAGAGCAGAAAATTTTTAATACCTAGATTTCAATGACAGAGTCTTAATGTTCTGTTTGAAAAATGTGGCGCATTACCAAAATATATTATGTATCTGAACCACAACGTTATTACTTATAAAAAAGAAAGAGACTTAAACATATATTCAGTACTAAACATATGAAAATGTGGAATATTGTAGATTTCTGACCTCATTAATAGTTTTAATTCTCCATAATAACATAGTTCCTGATACAGAATAGGAAAAAAAAAAAAATATCTTTTTTTAAGAAACTTTGATCAATTACATTTTCAAAATAATGCACAGCTCTGGAGTGAAGGCCTTCCTTTAATTCACCTCTAAAAGTACTTAAAATTACAGATGCATTGATATTAAAAGATAGAGCTACAGGAAACATTTTTTTAATTGTAAATTCATCATGTTGTCCAACTGAAACAGGATTTCTACCTATTAATTATTTCTAAGAATACATTATGTTCCTCGTTCATAGCTCCATACGGAATGGAAATTCTTTTGCAAGATGAACATTTGTGCAATGCAAGATTCATGATACGTTTATGGATGCAGAACATAAATTTTCTGTGGCCTATGCTAAAATACCATTTGTACACCAATATGATCTTAGTGCTTGAAATACTCACTTTGGAAAATCCTTGTAAGATGCACTTGTAAGATGCACTTTTATCAAATGTGCCATTAGCAACTGGTTTTTTGAAGTATTGAGTATTGTTCAGTAAAAGCAAAACAAATAAACAAACCACCCCAATATTGCCTACAGTCCCCAGGCATACAAACAGATGGCAACAAATTTGACAATTACTTTTAACCAGACGTACTAAATCCAAGTGTTGTACAACTTTATTTCAGAGGAATTTACCCAAACCTATTTTCCCTTACCCCCTGCAACCAAATCCATTTGGATTTAACTTGTTGCTAAAATTATCTGTCTTTTGCACTCTAAGACCTGGGTCACAACCTTACTTAGGGACAGGAAATAGTTATCAGGTCACTGAATGGTCAAATGAAAAAGGATTTGAAATGCTTCGATACTCAGGGGTCTATTCATCCAAAATGATTGCCTTATGTAGTATTAAAAGCTGTGAATGTGGAGTCAACTTCTTTACATACAGATTGGCTGAAATGCAGATATCTGCACTACTTAGCTTTTGGACATAAAATGTCAAGGAAAGAAGAAAAAAGAGGCTGAATCTCAGAAAATGTAAATAAAGCTCTTTGAACTATTGGATCACCTTATTCAAAAATGAGAAAAAGTAGTTTTCAACCTCTGATGGCATTTCAAGTGAAATCTCATTCCCACTGAAGTCATCATTTGGTAATTACTAGCAAAAATGTAGTAACTTTTTTTTTTTTTTTTCAAATGTGCAGTTCCTTTTATGTTAAAGATTGATAAATTACTACCCTTTGAAAGCACAGGTGACAGTCTAGACATTGTATAGAATCCAAGATTTGGATGTTTGTTGGAACAAACACGCCCTCTAACTTAGAGACCACATTTAAGTCTGATAAGCACTAATAAAGTCCTTGTATCACCACAAATTGCAACAGTCTTCAAAACAGTAGAAACACAAACAAAGAGAGAACACACAAGCAAGTGAAATATGTGGTCAGAAACCTTCAACATACGAATACAGGAACCCTGAAGACTGGAATCACAGTGAGAATTCATATTATATTGGTATGCATCTATGAGAAGTTATCTCCTGTTCAGTATCTTTAGGCAAATAGAATTATTTTTTTTCTTAATTGAATGTGAAAAGCAAGAATATTAATAAAAATGTCATATATCTAGATAATTTACAAATATTCAGACACATACGTGAACTGCATAAATGCACATAAACGATGGTTTACATATTCATTTTTGAACATATACCATAATTTCAGGATTGCTTCATTCCATGAATACTGGAAAAATCCTACAAGTATCATTGATGGACAGGAGGCTAGAAAATTAGGCACAGATTTTATTTTTTAGTTTTATTTTATAATAAGAAACCAGGCCACTAGAAGTATGTAACTGAAGCTTGAGTGCGTGCACTGTAAGGCCCCTGCAGTCTTTTACAACTTTTCAGCGTACCGCTGTTGTGAACTGGGTTTGCACTCTGCCAGCAGAGCAGCTCTGACCCATGGAGAGCACTCCTTCAGATCAACACTGCCTCAGGCTTTACTGCTTTCTCCAAGAAGTCTTACATTTCAGGCATCAAGTTGAATTTCTTCTGGAGATGATTAACCCAAACCCATGACAGATTTTTTCCAAGATATCCAACTCCTTATGTTTATTTTATCCTGGCTCTTTTTGGATGTACTGGACACAAGTAACCTACTCATTTTACATGTTAAAGGGCTGGTGGAGAGCCATTAATTCCTTAAAATGAGAAAATATTTCAATGCGAGAGTTCTGTTGTGTGAGCTCAAACTAAATAATAAGAAACAAAGCCATAGAATTCTGATTTTAAAAGATAGATCCCCTTCCAGACTGCAGGTTTCTGTAATGCATTTTCATCACATTTCAGGACAGACCTTACATTCTCTGGAAATGCATTATTCTGTCATTTTTGTCAGTGCCGTACAGTTTAGAAACTGCTTTGCTAATGTGGCATACAAATTTAAAGCCAGGGAGATATGCAATAATTGTATTTTACTGTAAACATGGCAATACAGCTAGTAGAATTGCAGGAAGACCAGATTTAGAATGTGGTTATTAATCCTTTTCACACCACAGCTCAATAAAAGATGACTTAATTTAGAAAATGCATGTTTACAAACAGTATGCTTCCTGGGAGTTGATGGTATTTATAATTTTCTGTTGAAAATAGCTAATTTCTAAAAGATGAAAACAGCTAACATAAATCATTAGCTATAGTTCAATGTCTTCTAAAAACCTCTTAAATAACAAACAACAAAATATTTAAAGCACAGAAAAAGATGAATATTAGCATTCCACTCTCAGTACCCTCTCTTAACTCTTAGGCAGATACTTAAAAGCATCAGTGATTTGAATCAATTGAAATTCTATTTAATTACCACATACACTTTTTTCATCAATATATTCATATTTCATAACACAGAAAATCTAAAAAACTATGTTGATCATTATGTAATAATATTTTAATGAGCTCACATAATTAACTCAAAGATACTTAAATTACCACTGTCCAATGTCTCAAGTTCACATTTTCAATTAGCACTAGTAGTAATAAACTATAAGAATGTTTTGCAACATTTTTCACTTGAGACTACAAGAAGTTTCATAACTGTGAACTATCAGAAAGCTGGAAAAAAGACAACTTTAAATGGATCTTTGATATTTATCTTCTAATCGTATGACATAATCACAAGATCATTTTACCTCTTGTTCCAATATGAAAAATAAATGTTATTTCTACTGACAATTTAAAGAGAAATGAATAAATATTTCTGTAATTAAAAGCCACCTGAGACAGCATACTCTGTTCACTATCAAATTGTACTGGTGAAATTCGTCTTAACATTATATACATTACTTTTTTCTTAGTCATCAATGAGCATAAAATGACAGGAAATACAGTACTGCCAGTTAGAACTACAGGTTCCCAAACTACAGTGAACATGTCTTGACAACATAGTCCAATGTATTTTTAATATAGTTGAACTTTTGGCGTTGGTCAATGTGCACATTCCTGGGTGAAGTCAAACTGTACTGTTTCCACTTCTTTGAAGAGTATGGTATTGATGTGCCATTGATGGATATGGATGTGACTAAACATAAATGTAGTGTATGTGCCAATAAATCACTTAATCTACAAAACTAATTGGAGCATAGTGTATGAAATCCTGAGGAACTAAGTGAATTGTATCCAAATAATACTTGGATTGGAATAGTTTGATTGGACTCTCAGCTGATCTACTGCATTCTTCCAACTTGCTCTACAGAGTGAATTCAGTTCACCATCTACTTAACAAAAATTATTTGGATTATCCACCAAAATCGTTGAGGAATATGGATTAAAGAGGACTCCAAGAGATATATACATTTCCAAAGCTTGTATCAAAATAATATACTAGGCGCTGGGGCTCCTTCATTAGTTTTGAGTTGCTATACTGGGGCAAAGCACTCACATTGTTGGTTGGAAAAATAGGTATCCTTTCATTGTGCAAATGAAGTTACAGATCCTGAAATTATAGATCCACAGCTGGCAGAGATGCTCTGTTATACATTCAGCCAGGACTAATTGGAACTTCCCAAGAACAGAAAATGAGTCAAGGACAGATTCTTCCTTCAATTCCTGGTCTACTTTATCCAAAATAGTCTTGACTATTTTATGTTAAATCGATAACTAAAATAACCTCCAGACAACGAGAGGAGACGCAGTCATAAAGCTTTCTAAAAATACGCTTTGCTGCAAAACAGGGAATGATGAAAATTATGTGTTTCATAGAACGCTTTGAAAATTTTGAGATCTTTGAAACGTCACCACCTACAAAACACACAAACATCTCCAAAAATGTTCATTAAAGCAGTAGGCTGGCATATTTTGTTTTTCAATGAACCAGCAGTAACTGAAACTCAACAACAGTGCTGGAAGCATAATCCTATCATACCAAAGAAAAGCAGTGTAATGCACATAATCCCAGAAAACCTCCAGCAAATCATCAGAAGTAAAAGCACGTCGTCAGGCTTTCATCTGCCTTCAGGTTTTTAATCAGGCTGCATTTTTTTATGTGAAGCAGTAAACACATATCTACACTTGCATACTTCGTGGCTTACTTTGCAACCTACTGAAGCTAACGTCACAATATATAAGTATGATTCAAACCTATTATTTAAATAACAGTTTTCATGAATCTGCATTAAACAATGATCACGTGCAATAAATTAATTCTAAAGAAACTGAAAAAGCATCTAGACACAAAGCATTAGGATTACAAAATGCATATTGATACTACAAATTACATCAGAGAGTCATTGTTCATAACTTACTTTCCTTTCTAACTATACCTATAAAAAAGTGTAAGTGCTATGCTTACAGAATGCATATACCTACTTATGGTATATACATAAATACATGCACATATATGTATACATGCAAATATATTTGTATACAATACACACATGTATTGTATGTATACGTATTGACACATACACATATATACACACAAATATATACTAACATACATTTAATTACGTTTCTATGGCTTGTGCCTTCACACGTCACTTGGATTTTTAAACAGCAAGTCGTTGTCTGTCGAAACAATGTTTCCTCATGCTGTTGATGAAGTGTACAATATAAAGGGGTTTGTCTCTGGCTAACTTATCTGTGCTATTGTGATACGAAGGTGAAACAATGGTCCCCTGTGGGAATTTTTATAACATCAGTAGAGCATGATGACTCTTCTAAAATGTAATAAAAAATTATGATGTCACTCAAGTTTTGAAAACGTATTTTCCTGTAATGTGTATGTCAAATTGGATATGTGATTTGTTCCATGGGGTCAAAGTTATGCACAAGTTTTCAAAACTGGATACTAACATTTTGCATATCAGCTCATTACAACTTTTTAAACAGGAAACTTGTTGTATATTGCATCAACACTATGTCCTCACTATGCTTAGATATTCCTTTACAGATGCTGCATGATACAACACTGCTAGTATGATGCAGGTAGCTTAGATGAGAAGGCAAATTATGACGGAATATAATCTTTAACTCAGAAATGCACAAGCATCAGATATTTAGCTCATTCATTTTCCCGCTTTATTTTTATACCTCTTCTTTTTTAATCTTTTTTTTGTCTTACTTGGATTTTCAAAAACAAACAAAACACATAATGAAGACAAAAGACATTCATCATACATTTTAACTAGATTACTTCTTAAATATTCACCATCATGATGTGTTCCAGTTTGAAAATCTAAAACCATTCTAATTGTTTCACTTCCGAGGGCATCCCCTTTCAAAAGTAGTGATTCTGTTATTTAACAGATAACACATGTGTACTTACTATTGATGCTATGGTTTCTCCCCCCATTTCCCAATTTAAAGAAATAAACCAGAAATATTTAGAATGAGCTTTCATTTTTTTAATGTATTTATGTAGTGGTTTATGAACGAGATGGATTGGAATTCAAATTTTCTATCAGAGCACTGACTACCAGTTTATTAAGGTAAAAGGGCTTGAACGAAGTTTATTTCCACCATGCGATGGACTGCTCTGTGTTCTCTCTTGACTTAAAATATGGTGTCCACAAGATTTGTGGATACAGAGTGAAAACATTCCAGCTTCTTGTTACAGAAAGAACTCCCATTTCAGAATAGACCCAAAGAAATCTATTCCAGGCAAAAGAGGAAGAAATGGTCAAAAGGTGAGAGAGGGGAAATGGGAAACAAGCTTTTCTGTGATTGAGGGAAAAAATGACTGATAACACTACTCTGTGAAATTATCATGCAGGTGCTTTGCTTCATAGTAGATAACATGAAAAGTGTTACCAAATTCTAAATTTCAAACCTCTTAGTTCTGTCTGATGCTATCTCATACACATAAATAAATGCTCCATGCTGCACTCTGGGTTCTAATACACAACCAATTGTTTTCTGCCTGTATCATCTAAAGTAGCAATGTCTCAGATAGAAGGAGTATTTTATATTCTGGTCAAGTAGAAGAGTATTGCCTTGTCTTCTTAAAAGCTCAGCAGATTGCATATAAGCACCTAATAAAAGATTGCTGACAAAAAGTCTGTTTATTAGCTGACCAGAGATATATATTGGTCCTTGAAATGAAGATAAGCAAGAGTGCCACTACATTGCTTGCCTTTTGATACCTAATCTGCTATGACGTCTTCTCCCCATATATTCAAAAAGCAATTTCAGTAATATTTAGAATGCATACATTGGCTTTCCAAAACAATGGGAAATGTCTCCAGATAAAACAGATAAAACCAGTAGCAGGAAAGTCAGGCTAAACCTCCACGGATTTTAGGGTACTGAGCTTGGGATCAGGCTTATCACTTTTACATGGTTTTGGACATTCACACTACTGCTTGTAGGCTTTGGGCATCTAGTGTTTTGTAGGCAGTCTGCATGTCCTGTTTCTTCAGTGTATGATGCTTCTGGCATATAAGCATATGCCACAGGTACAGGTACGAGACACTGGGAATGCTGAATCAGGCACAGCATATACACAATGTTTATATTCTAGGTAAAGTCATGATTGGATCCCAGGCAAACAGGTAAACATTTCTCCTATTCAGAATTCACCAAGAATTGTTTCCAACCAAATTCAATGTCAATTTGGCCTCATGAATGTGAGCCAAATCTGGACTTTCACATAACTATGTTAATTGCCTGAACTGTAGGCCAGGTATACTCAGATCGGTTGCACACCTGTCTCAGGTTCTAATTTCTGTACTCATGAAGTGAATCTTAATATAGTATTACTATTTTTCATTTTACTGTGTGCGATTGGGAATAAATCAGAGCGCATATGTCTCTGTCTTTAAAAGAGATAAAAAGACAGAGGTGATAACTTTCTGAGCACACTACTGAGTTACAAAAGGAATCAAAACAGACTAAAAAACAATGTCTCTGGAGATGCTCAGCTTCTTACAACAAAGATATTTAAAATAGACTTGGCCTTACTTTAATTGTACTGAAACCTAAGGAGAGTTTAACATGAATTATAACAGTAAAAATTTAAATGTTTCTGGAAAGCTAGTCTTATGTTTACATGCTGCTTTTCTTATTTTTTTTTTTTTTGTCAAATGGTGGGTTTTCAGGGAGTATTTATGAAAACAGCTTCCTAAAATCATATTAATGATTGTTGGGGATTAATAGCTAGTTTCAGAAAAGGTGACAATGAGATGAAGAAATTGAAGTGATATTTAATTTATAAAATTTTATTCTAGTACTTTTTATTTTATACCTCTTCTGACAAGTTTTGATTTTTTTAAAAATTATGATTACTTTTATGATGAACACAATAATAATAAATAAAAAAAAACAGGCACTAGTTCATTATGATTAATCTCTAGGAGCATCCCCCACCCTCCCCAATGAGTTGAAATTGAAATGTTACGCTGCTGTAACTTGAGATACCCAGGAATAGATAAGGACTTTAAACTCCTGCCTTCTTCTGTTTGTGCATATTGTTTTAGATTTCAAGTAGTCTTGCTTAAAAGACAAGACATATATGCTTACATGCATAGAGATAAAGTGAAATACTTGTTCATACCTTCAAAGTAGCCAGCATTTATAGGCTGTGTCCTCCCTGGTGGTTTCACATGGAGATATTTATTTTCATTGTTTTTGAACAACGCCAGGCGCACAGCTGGGTCTAGATGACAAGAACAAGTTAAAATCAAAGGTCAGACCCAGCTCATTCATTCCTTCAAGCAGTTTTTCACCTTTTAGCCACTTAATAAATGAAAATACCTTTAAAAGTGAGTTTTATATTCACAAAGGATTACATTTTCTAGAATAAAGCAACATAAATACATCTGCAACTGAGAATCAAAGTCACTATTTTGCAGGATTTTAACACTGTTGATCTTTTAGTTAGCTCATCTCCAGTTTAAAAATAAATTCTAAAACATGTATTTGAGAGAATATTTAAAACAATCTCATTTTAAAGCTTGAAATTAAAGTAGAAATAGTAAGACAATATATGCCAAGCACTGTTTCTAAAAGCTTTGGTTCAGAAATATTCAGCTGTCTAAAACAAGTCATTTACATCTAAGAAATGTGAAAAGGAGGCAGTTTATTTGTTGAGGCTAAACTTGAAAATAATAAGCTAACCTTCTTCTATGTTCCATCCTTACTGAAATAAAAAATATTCGAAAAGTCTACAGACTAATCTATTTGCCACAGTATGAAATCTTGATTAGTTTCATAATTGTTATTTTGAAAACTTTGCAAAGAAGCAAAGATGAGCACAGAATTGCATATAAATCTAGATAAAACATGTCCCTAGACTGGAAAAAACATGAAGTCTAATTGCCAAAACCTAGACTAAGGCAAAACCACACAAGTCAGGAAAGGTGATTTTAATGCATTACTTCTTATGTGAAGGAAGAATTTTTTGCTTGACATAGAAGGAAAGTAGGAGTTTAAGGGAAATAGTGGGTTAGAAAGAATGTGAACATTCTATGCACAGTGCAGAATAAACCAGGCTGTTATTAAAAGAAAAAAAAAAAAACAACCAACACAAGACTGAGAAAAATGTAGAAACAAAAGAAGATATCTAATGACAAGCAAAAGTATACAGTGTTTTCTAGGTATTACTCTGGCAACATGAGTAACAGAAAGCCAAAGCAAAAAAAAATAAAAATCAAAGGAATATGTTTCACATAGTTAAAAGAAGACAATAGCACAAGAAGATAAATATGCTCAGGAATATCTGAGAAATAATGAGGCAGAGGAGGTTTGTCTACAAAGGTGACTACAAACTATCAGAAAAAGGTACAAAATAATAAAAATAAAGAGGAGAAACAGTAATAGAACTTAGCAAGAAAGTAGATATGGCAAGGGAACGTTTTAAATTTTCACAAAGAATGCAAGTGCAGCAAAAATGAATATGTGAGACACTGCCAGAACAGATTGAGCAGGAAAACAGGGGAGATGGAAAGACTCAAAGAGCATTCAGACAGAATAAATTCTCATGACTATTATCTCTGATGCTTCATTTTGAGCTTGCAATGTGACCTTGTTAGTGTTTACTGAAAGATGATAGAGTATAACACTGCAGCAAAGTAACTTTTTTTGTTTTGTTTTAAATTTCCTTAGTTTTGGAAATAAAGGATCAGAATGTCCTGTTCAGCGGGCAATTTCTTATGGAGTATAACTTATAAAATTGGGTTTGATTACTCCGTTTGCAGTAGATGCTTCTTCAGTTACAAACTGATAGAATATACAGGGTTCCCAAGAGATCCACTTTTTCTCAGAGAGGCTTTCTTGACACAAGGAAGATGACGCAGACGTACTGTATCTTTGCCTTATAAGCCCTGAGAAGATCTCTAATGGAGTGTGGATACTTTAAGAGATAACACATTGACAAACCACGTCAAAATGTTATGGTATGCTTGGTCTGCACACACTACAGCAGCATTTGCTTGACAGAATTTTCTTAATGGTGCTAACCTTTCACAAAGCAGCAAACTTGACTAATGAAGGAATCCTGGAAAATACGGATGGAAGTAATTTAGGTCATGTCTTCTTCCCAAGGCAGAATCAGTGATACCTTACACTTTGTTATCTCAAACTGTCCAGAAGAACTTCTCTCAACTTGTTGTATGATGATTATAGATTCCAGAATAACCCGGAGGATGTCAGATTTAAAGTACTTTTCACCCATTTTTAGTAACTAAAGTATAAACTCAATTAAAT
>VWZK01022168.1:156-11550 GCA_013396935.1 Baryphthengus martii
GCTGATTGGAAGTGGTAAATTAATTCCTTATTTTGCTTTGCTTTATTTGCAGCTTTTGCTTTACCTTCAAGAGGTAAACTTACGCTTTCAATCTAGATCACTTGCAGCCTTCAACTGACAATTTTCTGAGAGAAAAATTAGTTAAATACTTATAGCATTGGTTATAAAATTGTTATAGAAGCAAATTAAGCAAGCTGGTAATTGACTTGCTGTGCACTCTCTCCAGGGAATAGCTGTACTAATCCAATACTCAATTGATTAACATATCAGTAGCTGCCAAATGTCTTCTCTGAAAGCACTGGGACTTTCTGTATATATATCAAGTCTTGAACAGACACGTGCTCAAGTTTAGCATCTCAGACTCAGTAATGAGAGGAAAACTCTGGGAAAGAAATGAACTCTGTTCTCATCTGTTCTGAAGATTTAATACTTCCCCTTGTGATTTTGAGAATTCGGTCATGGAAATTTACCACCTGCAGTAAATGCGTGGTTACATTTACATGTCTGGAAACGCATTAGTCTGTGCTTAGAAAACTAAACTATTAATTTATTGACATATCTGTAACAGTTATCAAATGACCACACATTTGTGGTGAAAATGCTGTCCTTTGAGGATAAACCTTATCAAGATTAGACCTTATCTGTGTATATAATAAAGTCAACCATGCTTTTTAAAATAGTCATTCACTTCATGTTTTAATCACAAAATTGGGCTGTTATCTGATGATCGCAGACTTCAGAAGTAATTAAAAATTAAGAAAGGAAATAGCTTATAAGAACATCTACCTGTATCAATCCTCTTTTCTACTTATATAGCTGAAAAATCTTGAATCCAAGTTGAGGTATCATGAGAAGAAGAGATTTTGTTGCTGTTTCCCCTCCTCCTTTATTTTTCATAGGATGTTTAAAAAATAAGGATATAGGATTTACTTTCCAAATTTTATTTTTAGTTTGAACAAAAGATAAGTGTAGATGAAAACCTTTTATCTGCTTGTGGTCCTTCATAAACTTTCTTAAACTTTTTAGAAAGTTAATATTTTAAAGAAAAATTCCAGACTAAACAGATTTTTCCTAGCTATGATCTTTGATCATGCAGTAGAAGGAAAATGGATAAATCTTTCCTACATCATTACCACTTTCCCCCGTTACCAGTTTAAAAATCCTTTTGTACATTTCTAACTTATTTTTCCCTCTCTTTTTATATTTGGTTCCACCCACTGCACTTCTTAGCTCATGCCCTAGAGTTTTTGTTTTATACAAAAGACCTAAACATCTGTGCTTTCTTTTTGTTCTGAACTCTATCCTGGAAAGAAGTTATCTACTGAACTAAACATTTTGTTGCCTAATGCTGTACAAGACCTGAATGATCAATCTAATTTCACTCTTCCCTTGAATAAAGTGTTTTTAATTATTCCATATAACTATCATTAGCCATTTGGGAAGAGCAGTAAATGAAGAAATTGCTGTTTTCCCACTCAGCACTCTAATTGCATCAATCTGTAGAGTTCTGCAGTTTGCAGTCATTAAATATGAAAGCAGCACCAGAAAACACAATACACTGCAGTGAGATCAAGAGAAACAGTATGTCATATATCAACCAGGAGTGAAGTTGTACTGCTAATACTTTGGGAAGTGTTGACACAAGTTCAGCTCCGGTGGCAGGAAAACAAAAGAAAGGGAGAAATATAAACATTAGACTTTTACATAACTTTCATTGTTAATATTTGATGTTAGCATCCATCTACAAAATTACTTTCACCCGTATTTCCTTTTCCTTATCTTGAATTATGAGCTCCTTAATGCATCTGAAAATTAAAAAGTAATCTCTCAGCAGAGAGAGACAGCACAAGTCACCAAGTGAAAGAAGCATCTGGCTTAGGTCCATATGAGAAAAGAGCTTGTGTCAGGCACTCAAATATTGAGTGTACAAGTCCACCCACAGCTTTACAATCCTCACCTGCCCTCTATGGTTTGTAATGCAGTCTCACACTGCAGTAGGCTGAGTTGCACAAGATGTGAATTTGCAAGCATGCCTAAATGACTGTGGAGAGACTACTTTGGAGCAGAAATATATTGCCTGCGACTCTTCAGTTTCTAAAGGAATGCTGGTTATTTTACAATAATATAAATTAACTTCTCAGACAAGAACAACTCACAATAAAATCTGGTAGATTTATTTTGATGGTGCATGGGCTGGTGCAACCTATATTATTTCCTATGGGTAATGAAGAGGGAAACTTTTAAACATCAAAGAGATAAAATAAGCTTTATAATCTATTTCAATCTGGAATTTGGTTCACAAGAGCAGTGTTATATGCTCATGTGTACATTATCTGCCTCACTATAAAACACTGTAGAATAATATGCAGACAGAAGGATCTACATGTGTCAGGTCATTTATTCTTAATGAATCTAAATAATGCTGCTTGCTTCCCAACTAATTTCCACTGGTAGTTGAGGCCTTTTGGCTTTCTGTACTCTTTTGGTCCATGTTGAGTATTATTTATCACTGGCATATCTGAAGACGTCTGTGTGCTTTCTCTAGGCCACTTCATGGTTTTCATGTGGTTACGACATTTTTCAGCATATGAGTCACTGCAAGTACAGCATGTGCACTGGAGTCAAATTAGGAAAGGACAGCTGCAATTGATACAAGAGGAAGATACCAATTCTCATGACACTAAATGAACTAATATGGGGACTGTTCAGTTAATTACATCAAAACAAACAGAAAACAGCCAACATATGCAAAGATTAAGGCATCAGGCATGCTCATCAGTCACCACTCTATTTCACTGAAAATGGGGTTACCATGGCTCTAGCTGGGATTTCCAATGCTTGTTGGAAGTTCGGGCCTGAGGAAAGGACTCTGTGTGTGGAAACACATTCAGTGCTTGAGCTGCAGAGCCAGAGCTTCCTGGAAGCATCCAACTCACTCCACTTTTATGTAAACTGAATTGCCAAACTGGTGAGGATATATATTACAATAGCAGATATTTGACAGTTAGGGAAAAGTTACTGCTCTGACACAATCACTGTGAACTTCAGTAATTAAGTGAAAACTTCAAAGTCTTCTAGGGAAAAAAAGTCTTGGGAAATTCAGGCATGTAACAACACTACCCGAGAAAAGAGTAATTCTGCATGAAGGAAGAAGTATTACACAGAAAATTGTAAAGAGTGCTTGCTTTCTTTCAATACACGTGATTATTCTACTGCACACAAGTTGCTTTGGATACATCTCTGCAGTTTAATCGGAGGTGATATCAAACACTGAGTCCTGCTTGTCCATGCTGATTAGCCCTTCTTGTTCTCCCTGTGTAAAGTCTCAAAAGGTTTCTGATAAGAGCTCACCCTAAGGACTGCTTCCAGTGTTGCACGGAAACTGTGAGATTGGCTCCCCCTACCCACACTATCCACACTCCTTCAACTCTATCTGGACAGACTTTGAACCCTCAAGCTCTCATATTCCCTTATGCCACAGCCCAGAGGTATACAGTATGTGTGGTCATTTTTTGTGCTGCAGCACCACTACTCTGGTGGCCTGGAACAGAGCTGTCATGCTCTCTTGGAGAGCTTAAACTGGAAAAGCACATATTAAATAATGCTTTGGGTTGCAAAGCTCTCACACAGTGCCCAGAAGACATCCAGAGCTTAATCTTGTATTGACACTCGTACCAGTTGCAAAAGGTGTTCTCTCTAAACTGCATTGATATGCAGCACTTACACCACTCCACCTTAGAGACAGGGACTGCTCTCTTGCATCCTGTATTTAGCAGGATTCTCTGGACAGAGGTGTATACCTTTATACTCTTAGAGTTTACCTACATCAGAAAATGACTTCTCAACAAAGCTCTGTCCAGCTTGTATCTGTACGGCTAAGGTCTCTTCGTGACTTAAACATATAGCCCATTTTTCATTCTGGGAATTGACAGAGCTTAGGCTGTCCCACAAACAATGTGCTAAAATTATCATCAGCTTCTAGTATCAGCCAATGCCATTCCAGGCAGCATGTTAGTGGCAAGAATAGCATAATTGCGATGCTCATGCCTTGACCCTAGAGAGTTTGACGTGTAGCCTCTGAGGGTACTTAACAAGGCAGTGCTGGTGTTCTGCTAGGGAGAAGCCAGGAAATCCTGTGTACTCCATCTTCTTCAAAGCCAGATGGTAGTTTCTATTATATCTGCAGGCAGATGTGGGTGTGCAAATTGATTAAGCTAAAAAATTTCATTGAGCCTTTATCTCTTGCAGTAATGAGGCGTGTGGGATGCACTTGCCAGAGCAAATTACAGCTCTAATTCTGTTAGTCATTGTCAACACATAAAATATTTGGAGACATTACAATTGGAAAACCATCTGGAATGTGTTGTTTTGTATTTGCCTGTTTTTAAATTTTACTTTGAATAACTAATAACTAATGTAATCCATGCAGTGGAGTGCCATACAAATTTTACTATCTGACTGCACCAAGCTGTTTTTGAGTCTGGGATATTGTCTCAGGGACAGATAGAAAATAAATGTAATATACCAATTTGTCATTTAAAATAGAGTGTGCAGATTTTAAACACTGAAAAATCAACTTAAGTCACATTAACCAAATGCAGTAGAGAAAAGGTAAAATATAGAAAAGTCTATATCCTATTTTAATTTTTACAAATATCTCAGCATATTTAAGGGCATTTTAGCTGTCATACTAAGAAGCAATTAAGCAGTTTTAAAATTTGAGACAGAAAAATACCAAGACACACAGTAGAAAAGAGGCCATAGGAAAACATACAAGATATATTTTGTTATATTTTGAAAGAAAATCTTGATCATTTAATAAATCAGGTAACCTTCTTATATAATATTGATAAAATCTTCATCTGCATTATCTGTATATCAGATAAACACAAAACCTCTCTTCATCAATGTATATCACTAGTAAAAATAATAATAGCCATGTGAAATTTCAATTTCTAACAATTCTAGATATTACTATTATGATGAATGACTTAGATCATTTGACTTTGGACCATCCTGCTGGCAGACATTTCTATATAATCCACAACCTAGTAATTTTCAGTATTTCTTCTGCAAATTATGCTTTTCTGTATTCTTCCCTATGTTTTTCACAGAACAACTGTTACAAGTTTATGTCATTTAGCTCTGAATAAAGTTTGTCCTGATCTTGCTATGGTTCTACAAATAGGTATTTCTCAGCCAGATGTAATCACAGTAGATCCATGTGATTTTGTATTTGCTCATTTCATAGTGGATTAAGTACAGGTGATGTTTCTCTGGATGATAATAATCAATCATTCAGGTTATGGATGATACGATAGACTTAGAAAATGTTCTGGATATTGTCATTATTCACAGATGATATTTTAGAAATAAATGCTCCTGGATGTTCCTTATTGAAAGAGATCTGCTGCCATTTAATTATCATGGGAGGTTTAGTCCTCAATTAGCTTCTTTTTAGGGTCCCATTCCACACTAAAAAGCCTTCAGAAGCAGAACTGAGGTACTGTCTTTTCTTCCATTCTCTTTCCCTATTCAGTCATACTAATAGACTAGTTTTCTTCGCCATATTCTGAATCAGAAATGATCTAGTTCAAAATAACATAACTTTTTGGAGTTAATTTTTGGAAGCAGATTTCATTGGTCTAAGATGAATGCACTTCAGGAGACTTAAATAATTCCTGATTTGGAGTGGAAGCACTGTACCTGATTTTTACTTCACTCTAGGGCACACAGGCCAAGAAAAAAAATACACCCCCCTCTCTATGCACGTATTCTTGTCAGCTGGGTAGTGAGAGACCTTTTTTAAAAAGTTCTTGTAATATGTAAACTAGAAAAACAATTATTGACAATCTCTTTCTTCAGCACCTTGTGCAATGGGAACATTGCTATGAACGGGAGTGGGGATAGGAGTTGGCTGGAGGGATGACTTTATCACTTTTAACAGGAGAGAGACACTCAGCAACTCAGGTCCACTGCTTTCACTCATGATGACAGAAACATTAATTGGATGACTGGATGAATAAAACAGAGGACCCTTTTGTTTTTAGAATGTCTGTTTTCTAAATGGCCAGCTCTGAGGGAGAACTAAAAAATGTTTCACCTCTCTGTGTTCAGAATGTTTCCTATTTTGTTGCGGAGCAGCTGTGCTTTCCTAATTCCATGTGTGAATCAGCAATTATTTACTTCACACCCTCACCCCATTTCAGTTCTTCAAAATGAATCTATGGTCTTTTAAGGTATTTTGACTGTAATGTTAGCATTACAACGTACTCTCTCCATACTAAGTAGGTATGGAGTTCTCTAGCATGAGGGTTGCTCTGGTCCAAGTCTCGCCTCTGCATGCAGAGACACATACTCACTTTTCAGATTCATAGAGTTCAGCCCTTTTGAAAAGAGAGTTCTCTGTTACTTAACTTTCCTGTCACTACTTGAACTAGGTCTCATCCGAACAACAACCATCACTAATTGTTAAAAGAATATCCTCTTAAGCAATCTCATCTGTTGACATGAAGGACAAGTTACTATTTTCCTATCACCATCACATGGCTTTGTCTATTTTTAAAAAGAAAGCACATAGAGTTTTGTTGTTGTTTTTTTTTTTGTTTGTTTTTTTTTTTTTGTTTTTTTTTTTTCCCTAGAAATTTTATTGCTGCTGAAGTATTCTACTTAGGAAATATTTCTTCAGTACATTTGCACTAAAGTCAGCGTGTTCCAGATACTGTTTTCCGTGTCTTGAAATAGCAGTCAATAGATAACAAAACTGCAATGAAATAAATTAAGAAACAGAAGAATATTTTAAAAGATACGTATTTTGCAGAGGAATGTAATGTCATCAACCTCCCTATATACTCTATGTAAAAGGATACTAAGTTCTACACTAAGCTAGTTCAAAAGTTATACATACATGATATAGCTCTATTTTATTAACCTTTAACTACATGGTACATATCTATCTTTTTATTTTCAGAAGAAAAGGATTTTCATCATGCCCATTGTTTCTGAATAATATAGATGGACATAAATGACTGTAGATGCAGGTCTGGTGCCAGATGAATCATGCAGAAAGCATCTGTGGAGGAGGTGAAACAAAAGCTTCACCCACTTTGCATCTTCCCAGGCTGAGAAGAGTTCCAGCCAGCCTGTGTCTACTTGCATGAATGCCACAGCGAATAACATGTCAATGGTGCCACAAAGGCACATTTCTCCTATGGCTTCCTAGATGCCACCAGAAGCATTTGTGGAAGACAGTGCCTACCAGTGGATCATAAAAGATCTACCGTTGTCCAGATTTACCATCATCCATCACCAAAGAGGGTTCTTGCAGCAAAAAAAATAATAAAAAAAAGACATCCATGAAACACCTCCTTCATCCCCAAGAAAAACAAACCACAAAACTGAAACCGAGAAGGGAATCACAGCAAATTCAGGTTTGTAGAACTGGATTTCCTCCTCTAAAGCTGAAGACAATATTATGATAACCACTTTACACTGATCTGAAATAAAATCTTTCCTTAAGAAATAGCATACTTTTCTTGAGATCAGATGTAAATCTCTCTCAAAATGTCTTGACCTGGGATCCATAAAAATGAGGGCAACAGCACAACGTGTTCTGTATTCATCAGTCATCTTCTGTACAAAAATTCATCTTGTATTGCCTCATTCTTTATCAAAATATTGGGAAAGTGCTACAGGTATACCAATACAAACTACAGATCTGAAGTCCTTCCTTCACTCCTATTCTAGTGTAGTTTGTAGTGTCCTCTAGGCTTCTCACTTGTAAATAAAGCTATAATTGAGTTGCTGTCTTGTATATCCAGTGTCATTTCACTCCTAGGGCTGTGAAAAACCAGGTAAAAACATTTTCAAGCACTGTATTTGAATACACAATGATAATGGAAACAGGGATCAGTCTGTCAATAGGAGAGATTACAGTTAGCATTCAGATGTCAATAAATTAACTAGCTAAAAGATTATTGAAAATACATGACATAGCCGATTTGGTCTGAGTATTATACCTTTTGAATCAGATGGAATCAGAAAAGTGCTAAAGTATTGATAGAAAGTACAGAAATGCTGATGATGCTCATCTCTGAGACAGAGCAATGTGTCACCACTAATTCAGGAAGGTTTAAAAGTGAAGAATGACACAACTTGGAGCATTCTCTTGAGGTTTTTCATTTTGGATTATTACATAGCTTTGGCTTGCTCTTTTGTTTAGTATAAATGCTGAGGTGAAACCTCACTGCAAACTCGAATGATATTCTACAAAGTGAGCCTGGAAGAGGAAAAAAGTAGACAAGTACAAATATAGAGTGTAGGGGAAGACATAAGAAAAAGGTAAGAATTATAAGAAAAGAGTGAAAGCAGACACTACCTAGACAAAGCCTTGTCAATATCTGGGCTGCCACCTGCAGTTCCTTATCAACTCTGGCATTGCCATATACATAGATAAGGTTCAGGGCATCTATGTAATATACTTTCCCAGGTGCTCAACACTATCCAGGTTCTCAAGTAGAGCTTACTTCCTGTGGTACAGTGTCACACTAACCTCGTGATGTTGCTTCTGGATGGAAACTGGCTTGCTTTCGATTGCATCACAGACTAAGCAGTTGAAGCTTCGGTCTGCCTGAACAGTTGACAAAACCATAGCTAACATCCAGGTTTTATCTTCTACTTAGTTTAAACTCAATTAGCTCATATTCACTGAGCCCAAGATCTCTAAACAAGATAATGTTTTCTTTACTTACCTAAACCAAGTACAAGTGAGTGGGATGTTTTGATAAATATGTGTGCCAGAGTCACAGTTTTGACTTCCCGAAGTGACATTTCCAATCATTGTCTTCCTGCCATGAATCTAAGGAGTATTTTGAGACACCTCTTGGAGTCCAGAGATGTTATTCCAACAGAAATTCTTCTATGTCCCTGCTAAAGCAATTTTGACTGATTTAATCTGCATTTTTTTCCTTCATAACCGTAGCTGCCAATACTATTTCACCAGTAGAACCATTATTTTCATATGTCCTGAAAGTGTATCCAGTTTAATATTGGTGTATAAGGCATTACTGGTATTTTATCATCCTGTTTTGCCAGATAGTCATGGCTGTGCCTGAGCTCAGCTGCACAGTTCAGCAGAGAAATCCCAAATAAAATCAGGCATTTCTTGCATCAAATACATAACAGCATTTATTATATAGTGCATTTCAAAGCAGAGACAGAAAGTTATAGTTTTACAACTTAAAACCCTCTAGACCACAGTATTTTGAAAAATGTCTTAAAAATATCTTTAACACTTCTTTGAATTTAGTGTCATCCTGGCCTTGGATGAATTTTTCTGGCTGTGTATCCAATGTATTGAAGAAAGTTCAATGTATTGAACAAGTGCAACTGCAGCGCCTAAAGGTTATTTTAAGCTTTCCAATCTGACTATCTGCTACCCTATCAGATGTGGTTAACATCCAAATATTGATTAATAATTCAATAAATCTAATAATACATTCAGGATCTAAAAATAGGTTGGTTGGTTTGTTTATTTTTCTCCAATTCTTTTAGTTCTCTGACATGCTCAGCAGCAGAAGATGGTTCATGAATATTCTATTCATCATCAGAAATGCAGTTCTGGAGATAACTGCCCAACTTGAAGAGAGCACTCTGGTGGTGTAATGTGTTGATCTTGGTTGAGTGCTAGGTACCCACCAAATCGCTCTATCACTCTCCCCTACTTCCCTCAGCACGATTATGGGGTACAGAATAAGACAAGAAGAGTCCATGGGGTGTGATACAGGCAGTTTAATATGAAAAAGCGAAAACCAAGCTGTGCGTACACGAAGCAAAGCGATACAAGATCTTATTCTCTACTTCCCATCAGGTGTCTGGGCAGTGTCTGGCCTTTCCCAGGAAGCAGGGCTCTGGTATGCATAGCAGTTGTTCAGAGGACAAATGTCTTCACAAACAGATGCTCCCACCCTCCTTCTCCTTTCTCTCCCATTTACACTTGAGCTGATGTCACACAGGGTGGAATATCTCTTTGGTCAGTTTGGGTCAGCTGTCCTGACTGTGTCGCCTACCAGGATCTTGCCCACCCCACTGGGCAGGGGGAAGATGTTGGAAAGAGCCTTGGTGCTGTGCGAGTGCTGCTCAGCTGCAGCCACAACACTGGCATCTTAATCAACAACTTTCTATCTACTATCTCCCAATACAAAGCACAGCACCATAAGAGCTTCTATGATGAACATTAACTCCATCTCAGCCAAACCCAATACAGGTGGAATGCTTTAGTCAATAGAAAAATGGCAAAACAGGAAAAATGCAGTCCAGTGTGCCACAGAGAGGGCATTCAGTATCTCATATTGAATGGCATGATTATAGAAACCTAATCATTGTCTGCTTTTACTTGAAACTCAAATCTTTCTCAGGTCTTTTGCAGATCACGTGGTATCATTCTGTTAACAAACTGGCCCGCAATGAACAGATACAACTTCTCCAATAGTGGATTCATAATTTCACCAGAAAAATCACAAACTTTAGATTTAAGCTAACTTATGAAACTTTGCCAAGATATTGATTTAAATTACTTTACCTTTGTTCCTCCAATGATTATTTGTCAGTCAGTTTTACACAGACACACATTTTCAAATGCATTTCAAATGAAGGACTCACTCAGATACAAAATGTAACAAGCAAGATACTATAGGGCTCTAGAAGGTAGAGGGGCCCAAGAGGGTCAATATTCAAACACTACCTCCTTCAGGCTCAAGATACACATATTTCCTTGAAAAAAAAAAAAATAAGTAGAGGAGTCAGGAGACCTGCATGGATAAGCAAGTTGCTCCTGGAAAAATTCAAATGGAAGAAGGAAATTTACAATATGTGGAGAAAGGGCCTGGTTAATTGGGAGGATTACAGAGATGCTGCAAGTATATGTAGAGAATCAACAAGAAAGTCCAAAGCTCTCTTGGAACCTAGCCTGGCTAGGGAGGTGAAAGAAAACAAGAAGAGCTTTTTTAAATACACCAATGAGAAAAAGAAGAGTATGGAAAAAGTGGGTCCACTGCTAAATGAAGTGGGAGATACGATGACAGAGGATGCAGAGATGGCAGAATTACTGAATGCCTTCTTTGCCTCAGTCTTTATTCCTAAGACTAGCCCTCAGGAATCCCAGTCACTAGAAGAGAGCAAAACTGGAGAGAGGAAGACACTCCACTGGTCAGTGAGGATTGGGTTAGATATTGCTTGGATGAACTAAAAACATACAAATCCAGGGCCCTGAGGGTTGCATCCACATGAGCTGGCTGATACTGTTGCTGAGCCTCTCTCCATCATTTTTGAAAAGTCATGGAAAATGGGACAGCTGCCTGATGACTGAAGGAAAGCCAGTGTCACTCCAATCTTCAA
>VWZK01022174.1:0-45301 GCA_013396935.1 Baryphthengus martii
TGAAAATGTTCTAAAAGCTTCAGCGACTTTCATAGTAAAGAAAAAAAAAATATTCAAGAAAAAATGTGCGTTACATTTTACCTGTTGACAATGTCCAAACTGTACGTTACTAATTACTAACTGTAATTACTAATTTAATCAGCAGCAAAAGGGGAAAATTACTAAACTCTATTGATCTGCAGATTCTGCATTATCAGAACCTCAACGGTGTTAGATGTAGTTCATGAGCAGCCTTAGTGGAGGAGACTTGTGTGCACACACAGATGCACCTACATCCACTCTACTCCACCAAAGCACCTTCCTCTGACATTTCTATTATACTTCAGGGGAGGTTTAGATGCGATATTAGGAAGAATTTCTTTACTGAAAGAATAGTCAGGCGTTGGAACAGGCTGCCCATGGAGGTGGTGGAGCCACCATCCCTGAAGAAGTTAAAAAAAAAACGTGTAGATGAGGCACTTCGGGACATGCTCTAGCGGGATGGCGAGGTGTTTTCAGTGTTTTTGGGGATTTGGGTTGGGTTTTTTTTTGGTTTCTTTGTTGGATTTTTGTTGTTTGGTATTTTTTAATTTGTTGGTTTTTTTGGGGGGGGGTTGGTGGTTGGCCATGGTGATCTTAGAGGTCTTTTCTAACTGAGAATTCTGTGATTCTGTGGTAAAGACTGTTGCTGTTATAGTAAAGATTCATCTCACCTATAAGATCCCGACTCAGGCTTCTCTCTGGCACCACTTATAACCCCTACAATAGTGACAGATTGAGAGCAAGGCACAGATTTTCCCAAGTATGTGGCTAAAATACTCTTCCGTTATGGAAACAAAATGCTAAAGCAGCTCAGTTGCACTGATTTCAACGTGACTCTCCATACATCCATATTGTCTTGGTATCCTTAGTATCAAATTGCCATGATTTTTTTTCCTCTTCTACCAAAACACTCAAGGATGGTGTTATAAATAGACCTAAGGAATATTTAGCCTTTAGGAACCCACCTCATGCTACAAAACAAAGTCTTCTGAATT
This sequence comes from Baryphthengus martii, assembly GCA_013396935.1. Taxonomy (NCBI): domain Eukaryota; kingdom Metazoa; phylum Chordata; class Aves; order Coraciiformes; family Momotidae; genus Baryphthengus; species Baryphthengus martii. Next base: position 1,017 of record VWZK01022174.1, read on the forward strand.
TAATGGCTCTTTCCTGCCCTTTCATGCCCTTTGGCACAAGAGTTTCCATCTCCGTTGCAATCACAGCGCCTTCTCCAAAGTGCCTGTCCCCCACTGAGCATCTCCTGGTGCTCCGAGGAGGGTTGCCATACCAACCAGCACTTGGCTTTCTGCAGGCAAAGGGAGCACGGTTGACATAGCAACCCACCAAAGCAGCTTCTCCCTAAGCTTTTCAGGGACAGCTGGTGGCCACTGCAACAGAAGAGAAGTTTCTCAACAGGAATGAAGGGAGCAGACGGGCACCTATGGGGGGTTGTGCCCCATGGCACCTTCTTGTCATGGCCATGGGAGCTTACTCTTCAAAAGCTGAATACTCTCTCTGTGTTCCTCTGCCCACAACAAACCGGTGAGGATGCCTTCCTTCTCTCAGGGTGTTCTCTCATCCAAACATCAGAGGACATCAGCTAATAAGGAAGCAAGTGCTTGGGCTGAGCTTTGGTAGGCAAATACAGAAAGACCAAAATTCCTGTAAATAGTTCAGTTAAGGGACATAAATCAGAACAACAAAAAGTCAATCTGGGATGTTTAATCCCTGACAGATGAGGGTGAGGGGAGAATATTTAAATATTCCTTCTCTGATTCAGAGTTATCACAGGTATTACAACACCGTAGGCTTCTAAGGAAGGAGGAGTTTCTGCTTCCAAAGGACTGATCAAAGGAAAACTAACATCCAGCTTTACACATCCAGGGTATCTTACTCTCTGAGCTGGTAGAAGAAAGATAGCTAAAAGAAATCGGGTCTGTCACTACAGCTCTGAAGATCTGTCCAAAGATTGTGTGGCAAATTGCAATCAAAATTCACTTGATGATGGATAGGTAGAACATAAAATTCAGTATCTGATGGAGCTCTCCTGAAAACGAGGAATAGAAATAGAAATGTCAAATGTTTAGATGCTGTACTTGAAAACTCCACAAGAGATCAAGGCAGAAAAAAAGCACAATAGCAAATAACCTTAAAAAAAAAGACTTCTAAGGAAGAAAAATAATGCTCAGTGAGCCACTGAACTTGCTTCATGTAGCACAAAATTATTTTATTTAGGGTTTCCAGGACCTTAAAAAAAAAAAAAAAAAAGGTACAATTAATTGAACTAACTGAAATCCTGCTAACCTGCAGGGAAGAAAAAAAAAAAAATCAACCTTTATCAGCTGTCAGCTGGTTCCCACAATTGAGGCAGCTGACCTTAGAGAGAAGAGAACTGACAACTAATGGATTGTGCCTCCTACACAGTTGCAAGATGTGCCACCAGTGAGTTGGAGAAACAAGCTAGTGCCCTAAAATCTTAAAGCTATGGGATTGGTTCGTTGTTTTTTTTTTTTAGGTTACAAAATACAGACAGAGGTTAAAAATTTGGGATCTACCAAGCACTCATTTTAAAGAATGAAGAACTTCTCACACTTCTACTTCATTCTTTCCATAAATATATCAAGTCTTTTTGGCATTACATGAATTATCAAGAAAAACTCTGGAAAAAAAAACCACAAAAAAACAAAACAAACAAAACTCAAAACAGGCCCTGTAAGTTGATATTACTGGCTGTTTTTCTCCAGGTCTTCCTATTTCTTAGTTTATTTCATGCACAATTCTTTTAGTGTCTGTGAAGTGTTCCAGGACAGCAGTGATGGAGGTAGTTAAGAGCCTTCAAATACCATGCCCATCCATATATAGGTCCACATCCCTCTTATTTGATATGATTGCGTATGAAAACCATTCAAACTGATTTTCGGGAAACCCATATTTCAGACTGAAAAGTCTGCAGTCTTTTTGTCCCCATAGAATTGTAAAAAGACCTTTCTAAAGGCGCCCTCGAACTCGCGTGATATTTTTCTCATCGTTCCAGTGTTAACAAATAAACCAGAACTCTATTTAGGAACAGAGAGTTAAGGGAAACAAGCACTTGAATGAAAACAGAAATACATGTCTGTTCACATCCACACTTTTTGGTTAAAAAAAAGGACTATTTACTCCACTGTGGGGAGAACTTTTTGAATTTTCTCACCTCCAAAGCTATTCATTTGCTGACTCTGGGAGCCAGCCAATCTCACTGGCACTTGAGCAGCAAGGCTGACACCCAAATTTCTACTTGCTGCCTGTGATTATCTGAACTGCCAGATACTCTTACAGGAAATCCCATTCAAGACAGACATAAGGAACAAAATATCCTTGGAGAAAGAGAATGAGAGCACATCAGCAATCAAATGCTTTTAAAATACGCAACTTGACACGCAATCCACACGCTTTTCGGTATCACAGCACACACCATTTAGGTGGGCCAGGCCTGGGGGGCAACCTCAGATCTCACTGCCTCTGCTCAGCACCACCACCGCCCCAGGGTCCTCCCACCCTGCCCAGGGCTCAGGACCCCATGTTAGCCCCTCTAAGGCCATCATCTCCTGCTCCACCAACACAACAGCAGGACCAATCTCCAGCTCCCCACAGCCCTGCTCGGAGCCCCCACTGGGAGCTCCCGCCACCACAGGCATCATGACAGGGTGTCCACAGCAACTGTGGCTCTTGAGATGTAAATAGGCAGTTCATTGGGACCAGGATATTACATGTGCACTTTTCAGTAAGGAAATAAACTAGAAGAGATTTCTTTGCAATGACCAAGAGTCAGAAAAGTGATCAATGAACTTCCTGGTGTGGTCTATTCCCTTCTATCCAGACACATTCCTTATGGTGCCTGACTCCCTCACTTCATCCTTCCACTTTACTAGTAACACTAAATCCAACTTCACATCAAACTGCTATTCTGTGGTTCTCTGATCTACTTAGAGAAACAATATTTTCCTCATGGCTATTGTAGGCTGTCTTTCAACATCAACACATACATGCAATGCAAGGTATCTCAAAGATGAAAATCTGTGAATATATTTTGTTGTCGGTTCACTTTCAGTAATTGAAGGTAGAAGGAGCTACTTGTGTATTGCAACATTACTCCTAGGCTGGTATGAACCAGAAGGATAGAAGGCTTTTTTTTTTTTTTTATTTTCTTGGAAATCTGGTGAAAACACTGAGAACTCAAAACTATGGTTTATACACCTCTCTTACACAAAGTGGTTTTTCCTCTCTAGACAGTCACTGTGCTGCACGTAATGCTGCTCCTCCAGCAGAATTACTCATATAAATCTGAACTCAGTGGACTTCCTGATTTCATAGGCGCTCCTTGAATGCAGAAGGAAAGACACAGACCAGTTATTGAAAGAACTTTTTCACTACCTAAGGTACACCCTATAACTGGTGCTCAATTACTTACCTCATTCGTCTACTATTGTCAAATTGGTCAGAATCAGCAAAGGGCTCTTGAGAGGCAAGGAATCATCTATCTCCACAAGCCCCTTGGATGAACAAAAGCAGCTGAGTAAAGGAGTGTAAGGGAGGTACACTATATATACCATTGCTCTCAGCAATGATAATTAGATGACCTCCTCAAGTATGAAAATTATATCCTTGATCATCTACCTCTGCTCTTGCTCTGGCAGTACTTTGTCATGCTGGCTGGAGAATTAGTCCTGCAGACAATAGCATAGTGATGAAGGGTTTAGATTCACCAGGAACTGGACGAAGTTTGTGTATAAAGTATGTAGAGAAAAAATAAGGATTCAGGTAATAGGATTCTGCCGTGATAAGGTCACATCTGAAGTACTGTGTCCAGTTCTGGGCTCCCCAGTTCAAGAGGGACAGGGAAATACCAGAGAGAGTCCAACGGAGGATACAAGGATGATGAAGAGACTGAAACATCTCTCNAGCTGATGGAATGAAAAACGAGGAAGGTTACCAGGAAAGGGGACTGAATTAAAGACTCTAGGAAAACCAACAGGTGGATAAGAAAATCTGGCTTGGGAGATGAATCATAGAGGGGTGAAATAAAAAAAGCTTCGTATCGTTGAGAAAAAAATAAAGACAGAAGCTGGTAAAACTCATTTAAGACACAAATTACACTTACTCTGCACCCAAAAATAGCATTTAAAGATAGCATAGAAAAATAAGTAACGAGATCAAATGCATACATGCTACTATTGAAATGCTAGAAGATTTTGAGTAAGACAAAGGAAGTAGGATAACTATTTTTAAGTGAAAATGTTGACCTAAGAGGAGCATCAGAGTGTTGAAGGATGGAAAGCGGTCAGTGGAAACCTGTTACACAGAATAAACTACTTAGGCAGGAAAAAGAAGGATGTTGTGTATGTTAAAGGAAGCTTTGCATCAGATAGTTAACTACTGAATGTTACACGTGATCTCTACGGATTAAGACACCAGGCCCACAGAAGTATTAGAAATAAAGCATCATTGCCTAATCAGGATGACAATGGTGTCAGTGAGGTGCCAAGAGAGATTTAAGAGACAGGAAAAAAAAAACCAAAACACCCAACTGGGAACCAGAAACATCAATCACCCCCACAGAGACTGGCTAAATGTCAGACTGGGGTGCGATGCAGAGATTAAATGACACCACGAACAATTGATTCACGGAAGAGCTTTCGGTGAAAGCTGAAACAAGGCAAGACACTCGACTTGGTTCTGAGCAAGGTGCAAGCCATGGGTCAAAAGGCAGCGACAGAACAACTGCTCCATAACCCTGATGGAATTGGGAAATCATCTTTTAGAAGTCTAAAATTACATAAAAAATAGTGCTTCATTTCAAAAAGTAAACTGTGCAAAAATGAGGCTGCTTGTTTCCAAGTTGGAGAAAAGATTGTTTATAGTCATCAAAAACAACTGTTGATTAACAAACAAAACTCAGAACATTTAAAATTTTGGGTAAACAGTTTTACTAGAACTAAAAAGACATACTTTAAAACTAGTTGAGGATGTCCCTGCTCACTGCAGGGGGGTTGGACTAGATGACCTTTGGAGGTCTCTTCCAACCCGGGGAATTCTATGATTCTATAAAAACTAAGAAGTGGCGTTCAAAGGAAAAAAAATATATGAAAATATAAACATAGAAAAACAAGGCAAGCACATTAATATATTTGCATATGCTACAACATTTCTCCAAATAGTAGAAATGAAAGAAGTGAGTGTGAGGAGGTAAAATAGGACAGAAGTGTTTCAAATGCCTGCGTGATAAAATAGACAAAATTGAATGATGATGTAAAGTAATACATAGATGGAAAAAAACAATACTAACTATGGATTAACTACTGTAGGTTCTGAGCTAACAATGGGAAAAAAAAATTAATTCTAGTATTAACCAGCAGATTTATGAAGAGATCAGTTCAATATTCTGGAAAGTCAAAAGGAACAAATAGAATGTTAAGATTGTTCAGAAAAGAAATAAAAATCATTGTGTTGAATGATTTTAGTCAACTTAGATACTAAATACTGCGTGAAATTCCAGTCCCTGTCCTCAACAGTACAGAGCATAACAAGCTACCAGAACTGCAGCAAGGGACACTAGGAAAAACTTCTCTACCAAAAGGGTTATCAAAGATTAGAACAGGCTTCTCAGGCAAGTGGTTGAATCATCATCCCTGGATGTATTTAAAAGCCATCTAGATATGGTGCTCAAGGATAGGGTGTAGTAGTGGCCTTGGTAGAGTTAGATAATGGTTGGACTTGATGATTTTAAAGGTCTTTTCCAACCACAGTGATTCTGTGATTCTCTGAAAGGCCCAGAACATCTCCTATATAAAGACATTAAATATGCAAGGACTTTTCTGCCTAGAAAAGAAGCAACTAAGAGACAAACATTGGAGATATCTGCAATAATGTTGTGAAGGAGACCAACAGCTATTCACAGCTCCTCACGTGTAAGAAACAGAACAGTAAAAGAAATTAGCAGATGTCGAGCTGAAAACACATGAAAGGATACTCTTCTGTTCATGAATTTGTGTATGGATGTGCATGTTTAAATCGGGCAGTTCTAATCCACTGACACCAAAAATATGCAGAAGTCCCAGGGAGCCCCAGAGCACTTTTACAGCTTGATCCTGGGAGGATATCAAAGAAACACCACAGTTTAGTCTCATCCTGCTTTTATACTCATCTTGAGTCATCGCCATTGCCCACAGATGGAAACTGGGTCTGAGAAAGATGGACTTGTAGACGAACTTCATAACACCATTCTCATGCCCTTATATTTTTGGAGTGTGTTATTAAGTCATTTAGGGCTCTGTGGTGTTGTTCATGAGCTGATGTGGTTGTCCTGTGGTGTTAATAAGCGCTGCTGTCGGGACTGACAACTTATCATTCCAGGGGGAAAGGAAGTAGAAGTTGTGGTCTGAAAGACTTGCACAATTCATTTCTGACTCAATTTCACCGGAAGATCATTTTGTACGCGGTATTTTGGCAAATAGCATAAATATGCCAATGTGGAATATTTAACTGCCTGTCAAAGTTCAGAAGTTATTATAGAACCACTTCTTTAATGATGTTGAGTGATAGTTATGTTCACTTTAATTTGTCTAACATCTGCTCCTGACAATTGTAAGCAGATGCCTCTAATTATTACCTTTCGATACTTGTATATGCATAGCATGAGTAAGAACATGAAAAAATTTATATTTTTGGTGAAGCAGGGGTAAAATGCCTTTGAAGCACACGACACAGTAATGAATCAGATAGCTAAAATATCTATTATATAGTTGGGGAGTTAGCAAACAAACACAAACAATACATTATTCCAAATGAAAATACTGTTTGGAGATTATAGATATATTTAGCATTTATGAAGTTTAAATGAGTTTGGAGCTCAAAGCCAAAAGTATGTTCTCTCTGATATATCTTGATCAATGGGGCAATAGTCTCGACCTTACTTTCCAACCTCAACGTCATTCACATTTTTCTGAGTGATTTTTATATGGTGAAAGTTTTTTAGATTGGTTAAAATCCCAATTAGAGTGGTGCATTTATCCTTTTTAAAACAACACAATGATTACATAGATTTCTGGTCTACATCAGGAGACAGAAGTTTAACTCTAAATCCCCTGCAGAATGAGTCTCCACTCAGTTATGTCTGTCTCCTCAAATTAAGACCTCTAACCCCATAGCAGCTTCTTCAACGATTTCACCTACATCTGACCTACTCTAGGTGATCCTGCTCTGGCAGGGGGGTTGGACTCAATGATCTTTCGAGGTCCCTTCCAGCCCCTAACATTTTGTGATTCTGTAGCACTGGATGTCCCTCCACTCTGCTTTGGAGAGATCTCTCCTGGAGTACTGTGTCCAGCTCTTGAAGCCCTCAAAACAAGAAAGACCTGGACCTGATGGAGCGGGTCCAGAGGAAGGTCATGAAAATGGAAGGCTGGAGAACCTCTCCTACGAGGACAGGCTGAGGGAGAAGGGGTTGTTCAGCCTGGAGAAAAGAACGCTCCAGGGAGACCTTATAGCAGCCTCCAATATCTGAAGGGGACCTACAAGAAAGCTGGGGAGGGACTTTTTACAAGGGCATGTAGCAATAAGATGAGGGGCAATGGTTTTAAACTACAGAAAGATAAATTTGAATTGGACATTAGCAAGAAGTTCTTTCTTCTGAGGGTGGCGAGACACTGGAAGGGGTTGCCCAGGGAGGTGGGGGAAGCCCCATCCCTGGAGACATTCAGTCAGGCTGGATGAAGCTCTGAGCAACCTGCTCTAGTTGAGGATGTCCCTGCTCACTGCAGGGGGGTTGGACTAGATGACTTTTGGAGGTCCCTTCCAACCTAAGGCATCTTATGATTCCGTGATTTTGGGTCAGTTGGCAGTGCAGCTCTTGGACTTGCTGCCATCACCAGGGACAAATTACTACCACCCAGCTGGTTAATTATTTATCCACCTTAGTGAATTTTGATTCTGTTCCTCTTTATGTAAACAGTTACTTTTTGTTCATAATTTGATAGTTTCTGTGATGACTACAGATGCAATTATCAGCTACTAGCAGAAACAGAATTATGTAATCATTAATCATATTAAACTGCAAAAAAAAAAAAAGTAGACCATATTTCAAAATCAGAAACTATACGTATGTGCGATTTGTACTTCAGTAGATGACCTAGTTTCACTTGATCTCTTTCCCATTTGTCCAGGTTCATCTCACAAAGAATTCATTCCTATATGGCCAGCTTTTCTACGTGGTCCCAAACCTAGCAGCATAGAAGCTGCAGGATGCTCAGCACATTAAAACATCTGATGCTATAGTGGGAAAAAAAGCCCTTAGAATTGTAGTTGTAATAATGGAAATGGATGCATATGAAAAATATGACTGATTGGTTATCTTTTACAGCTAGCTATAACAAATGCATTTACACTAATAGAAGAATTGACTTGCTTTGACTTCAGACTCTGCTCCCCACTGGAGTGATTTATTTTATGCTTTGAAAAGGCCTCCGCTAGAATTATTGATGCATGTGTTATTGTTACAACAACATGACACCGCAGAAATATTCCAAATGGATTCATAAAGTGGGTCTCCGATAATATAATACCTAAATACAAACATAGAGGATTTATCTTTCCTACCAGCTATCCTTCCTACAGATTATACGTGCATTCATATGTATATACATATATCTGCATGAGCAGACTTTAAATCTTGGTTCCGTGCTACTGTACACGACAGACACTTCCAGTTGTCTTCACATTTTCACTAACACTTATGGTTAAAATCACCATTTCAAAAAAGGAATGTGCTGATCATGTATTAGCCATGTGAAACATGACAAGTCACTGTTTGCAGTTACTGTTTCAAAATCTTTGTCAGTGGCTATGAATTCTAGAAGGCTAATTTAATAAAAATTGATTTTGAAAATATCAGTAAGTAATACTGGTTTTTTTCTTAGTACAAGAATTTATTTTGCATACTTTGTGTTGTCAGAATTGATTGTCTTTCCTTTGCGGGAACAGTCTTCAAATGACTACAAAGTGTAACATCATTTGGGTGTTTCCAATAATGGCAAATACAAATTATATTGAAAACTGTAGGAAATTAGCCCCACTTTCAGCAGGCTTGAAATTCTTTGACCGTCGTGTGTTTGTGACACATTCCAGTTACTCTTACTGCATTAAGGTCTTCATTCATTCAAAGAGGATGAAGAGGTTTGAAACTGGGGAACACTGAAGTGGAAAGTCACCATCCTCTTAGTCTAGGGACTAAGAATGACAACATGAGCTGACCAGTTGGTAAGAAGCATAAAAGATGGAGCTACTTGGGTTCCAAGAGTACTATGAGTTACCAGTGAAATGCATATCTGAAAGATGTTATTTAATCCTAGCAAAAATTTAAAAATACGCTGTATAGTTCTGGACGTCTTTCCTCCAAACCTTAAAATTGGAACAGACGTAGTGAAGGGTTAGTGAAAGTCCAAGGGAAAAGAGAATCGGTCTTTCCAAATAAAATGGCTCAGTGACATAAAAAACTGAGTGCAATATGTTTCTCTCTCCATACCACATCCACTGATTTCTGATTTTCAAACTGCGTAACAGGAGATGGAGGGAACACGTGCACCTACACCTTGGCAAAACACGCTACCGGGACGCATCTGCGTTGCTCACCTTGATCCTAGGGAAGGAAACACTCCCTCTTCAGATGTAATCTAAGTCAGTTGCAACTGATTGACTTAAGAACCACCCAGCCACGTTTCTTCATCGTTTAGCATGAACCTTTCACAGAAAGTCCTAAAATAAACTTCAACTCAGACAAAAATTAGGCAACAGGTCTTCCTTTTTTTTTTCCTCAAAGATACATAGGTGCAGTTAGGATGAAGACTCCTCAATTTCTTACGATCTTAAAGTCCTTGCCAAAGCTCTCATCAAATAAATTGTTCAGATTTTTATGAGAATTAATCAGAATAGATTAGGCAGAAATTTTCTAATTTATTAGGAAAAAAAGTATTAATTATCCCTAGAAGCATCAGTTACCTACTTAAAGTTGATCTGCATTGCTGGTTGCTGTCATTTACCATCATTAGCGACAGATACGAGGTGTTTATTTTAGATGAGTTGTAGCATTAAAACAGAAAATCTGAACTAAACCTGAAGTTGTGGGATTTGCCTAAGCACACTTGGGGCTAAAGCCACAAAGCTCTTTCCATCTATCAGTTCTGTCCAAGCTCATACTTCACACTGCCCACACACACCAGTGTGCACTTGGAAACCGAAATGTGGACCTCAAGAGCACGTGAAACCACTTGTGTGAGGTCTGCTGATACTAGAGGGATAAGAGTGACAAGCTGCACGTCTGCAGCACGTGGAGGGGCCCTGATGCCATCTGCTGATGGGCTGCCTCACCAAAAAGTGACATAAAGGACTAGTAGTGTGGGAAAGGGAGACAACAGCCTGCTCTGAGAGTGTCATTTGAGTGGTGTGATGGGCTGGTTAATGGAGGTGTCTGTGCTTTTGTGATCTGGACTTTGGAGTTTTCCAGGAGTGAAACGATGCTCCAGTGTTAGGAACCAAGTGTGACTGATGCACAGGGAAGAGCTCACAGAATCATTAACGCTGGAAAAGACTTCTAAGATCATCAAGTCCAACTATCAACCCAACATTATCCTGACCACTACACCATGGCCTGAAGCGTCATGAGACAGGCTGATGAAGAAAGAAGACACAAGGGAGATGTAAAGCTCTGCGTTCGCACCCCAACAATAAAACTACATCCCAGGCTTTGAGTTACAGCCCAAGTACAAGCAGTTGCTGCTTTCAGACTGTTTCCACATCATCGTGTTAGCATTATTACACTTTTAAATATCCTTAGTCTTGCATTCAAAGATGATGTTCCATTTTGACAGCAAGGAAGTATTGAAAGGAGAATAGATTGCTGAAAACCTGCAACGACAGTGATAGTGTGCTGTTTACATGTAACTAGAGTTGCTACTGTACTTACACAGAGTGAGAGCAAATTCACAGCTTTAATACACCAGCCCAATGGCCTAGACAAGCATTCTCTAGACTTGAGTCATAGCAGAGGAGCTGCCCATTTCAAAATACACCTGTTGTGCAATTCAGATTCTGGACTGAACTCAGACAGACAATTTACTAATCACATGCCAGAATCAGCTAATGAGATGCTATTAGAATGCTACAAGTTCTGATGGAGTTGTACTGGAAGGGGTTGCTCAGAGAAGCTGTGGACACCTCATCTCTGGAAGTGTTGAAGCCCAGACTGGAGGAGGCTCTGAGCAACCTGCTCTAGTGGGAGGTGTCCCTGTCCATGGCAGGGGGGTTGGAACTGGATGATCTTGAAGGTCCCTTCCAACTCAAGCCATTCTATGATTCCTATAAAAGAGATGTACATTTCTCCCAATAAACAAAACAAATCATGATTCATGTAGAATGCTATGATGCAAGACTAAAAACAGCCCAGAATTAAACAACCAAGCTTCTCTCCTTTCAGGGCAAACACTGACTTTTTCTCTTGGTTTCTGTCTGCTAGATATTTCTTTCTCCTTCTATAAATTGAGTTTGTGCTCTGGCAAATTCTTCACTTATTGATTTTGGTTTTTTAAGTATTCCACTTACAGTCTCCCATTATACAGTCTATGCCACTGCAGTTTTATCCTCTTTGCTGTAGTTTTGTTTCTGAGTAGATCTGATTTGGTCTGTGCTTTTAAATGCACTCCTCCTTCCACAGAAATCATATTTCTCTTTCTAAATGTTTTCCCTCTTACTTGTTTCTGTTTTCTTAGACTACACTTGTTACACTATTATCAGACCAGAGCAGCAGATTTCTCCTTAATTCTCTGTTGTGTCCGAATTCACGCGGATGTAACAGCGTAGAAACTGAAATAGAACATTTTAAAGGGTTGGAATCAATCTTTTTCCACAAACCAGCACTTGTATTTATGTGAATGTGTTTTAATAAGCATTTCCCTTCCTTATAAAAGTGCTGTGAATAACAAGCAGTCAGGCAGTTCTGCAGGGCTTTGCTGGTTTGTGTTTGCCGGCCCTCACTATACTTCTGTGCAGCAACTGTGTTCACTGTTAGGTGGAAACAGTTTAAACCTCACTCATCTGAACCTCTTGAAACTCTGTAGGCAGTAAATGTAACTTCCTGCCTTGGAAAAAAAGATCATTGGAGCTGCCTAAAAAAATAACATTTTATCAATATGCTCACCTTTTTACATATGATCTGAGCCAGTCGGGTTCATATTTACCAAGCCCGTAAATTCAACAGACAGAAGAAAGAGGGAAAGCGTAAGACTTCTGAAGTTCAGCCAAAAGCATTCTGCATTTTTTTCATAGAATTCTAGAATGCACTGAGTTGGAAGGGACCTCCAAAGGTCATCTAGTCCAATTCCCCTGTAGTGAACAGGGGGACAGGGACATCCTCAACTAGATCAGGTTGCTCAGAGACCCATCGAGCCTGACCTGGAATGACTCCAGAGATGGAGCCTCCACCACCTCCCTGGGCAACCTGTTTCACAGTGTTCCGTCACCCTCAGAGGGAAAAACTTTTCTAAGATTTACACGCAGGTAAAAAAAAAAAAGGTAACTTTGGCTACAGATCCCTCTCTTTCTGGCAGTATCCATGGGTGATACTACTGAGTGTTTTCATGTTGCATTAAAGAGTGAAAGGGATTCACAGGAGAGACAGTCCATTCAGGTCTAACTGCTTGGATAGCTAAACATACAGCATTAAGGAACTAGCACTTAGCCATATGGAGACTTTCCTCTGCATTCTATAGATTTCAAATCAGTTGCTCAAAAGGACCACAGGATAACTAGTGAGAGAAATTAAAATATTCATTAGCAACAAGCGAAGCACAATAGATTGCAATCAAAATAATGTGATGCAGTCGCTATATTTCCTTATTCTTTTCTCTTGTAAACGATACATATCACAGCTTTCCCAGGATAGTCAAACTTCCTTTAGCTGGATTAGCCAAACTATTTCAAAGCATTTTTAAAAACTCCCTTCTCACAATAATTTTTAGAAATTTCAATTCTGAATCTTTCATCTTTACTAACATTTTGTTGTTTTACCCATCCTATGTTGCATCTTCACTGAACATTTTTTTTTTCACTCTTCCTATGCAGAAAAAAAAAGCTGATATCCTTTACTCAAAACATACTCCTTAAATACAATACCTGAGAAAACACATTAAAGTGTGCACACTTTCTTTTCACTGATCACTTTAACTGTGAGGTTGTTACAAGAAAATTTTAACCAGAAAATCCTCAGCAATCTTGGCCCAGCAATCTTGTTCCTATCCTTCAGGTTTTAAATTACTGTGTAACTTCCAAAGTTCTTCGCTTTTTGTTTCTATCTCAGAAGCAAACTGGAACAATCATAAACCCACACAACTTCAGCCCTAACATTTATTTAAACCTGCAGGACGGGAACCCCGTTTTTGTTTTGTCGCCACCACTCCACGAGAAGAAACAGCCTTGCAGAAAACACTACAACTGAGTTTCACCTTTTTGCATGTGTACAATTTAGATTCGGCGTAGAAATAATCCATGCAGTAGAGATGGGAATGATTTGAAAATATAAATGCTCTGTTGTCAACGAAGTCAGGTAAGAGTGGCTTGAGGGGTTGTGCTCTCTAGGGTTTGGCAATAAAAGAAGTAAATATTTTGATTATGTATTACTATCACATGATACGGTGTCACTAACTGATATTTTATAACCAACATAAATAAAATCAACACAGAATGACACCCATATGTAACATGCATTGACACTAAAAATATTTATCTTTCCTATGCCTTTACTGAAGCTAGAAGGAAACAAAAACAAAAGAAAAAAAAACAAAACAAAACCAAACAAGCCCTCGTGCACTATCCTTAAGAAGTGAGGCAAGTACTTAAGTTCAAAACAGATACAAAATTTGTGCAGGTTTTATCAGAAAACTCAGATTTCCAACGAAAGAATGGAAATAGCTAAAATACTTGGAGGACAGCACCTTACATGTGATTCAGCTTGGCGAGAAAATGTGTGTATCAGGGCAGCATCCGAGGACAGTTTGAAAATGCAGATGCTGGGGATCTAGTTTAATTATAAAGAATATAAATATAAATACATGAAAGGAACAAAGGACCAGAGTAAAAATGCACCATCCATGAGGAGAAAGCTGTGTGCACAGCCAGGGGATAAAAGGAAGACCCACAGTGTGGGGTTTGCTTGTGGCAGGGACCAACTTGTTTCAGAACACAAGGGAGATTCATAAAATCCTAGACTGGCTTGAGTTGGAAGGGACCTTCAAGTTCATCTGGTTCCAACCCCCCTGCCATGGGCAGGGACACCTCCCACTAGAGCAGGTTGCTCAGAGCCTCATCCAGCCTGGGCTTCAACACTGCCAGGGAGGAGGCTCCACAGCTTCTCTGGGCAACCCCTGCCAGGATCTCACCACCCTCAGAAGAAAGAACTTCTTCCTCATGGCCAATCAAAATCTCCCCTGCTCTAGTTTCAAACCACTGCCCCTTGTCCTATCCCCACATGCTCTTACCTAAAGTCCCTCCCCAGCTTTTCTGTAGCCCCTTCAGATACTGGAAGGCTGCTATAAACAGGACTTTGCATATATCCTCATCTTAGTGTATTTCCTTTGGAAACAAACACCACGACTGGATCTAATAACACCAAACTCATTCATTTCTCTTCCTCACCAAAAAGGTAATGGGACCCTCTAAGTTATCAAAAGGCATGAATGTCAGCACAGTAATAGCCACATGTGCTGTTACGGTTTTAATGATTAATTAATCCATATTTGCAAAATCAATTTCATTATTTAGTATTTACAAATTTGATTCTGTCTGGAATACACACTATGAAGCATCAGATGAATGGAAAAGATGAAAAGAATCATGCTTAAAGGCTGTTTACGTATTAATGTATTTTAATATGTCTGAAATACTATTTTTTTTAGCAAAACCTTTATTTTTCACTTCAGTTTTGGAGATTTAAGCCACCATTGAAGTAACTGACACCCTGCAGATGCAGAACAAAGGACAGTGTTACTTTATACTTATAATACAGACAAAAAAAAAAAAAAAGGAAAATAAATGAGTTCCCTGTTGCCTGTGGATTGAACTCAAGGGCTGAATCAGCTCATTCCTAGAGCTGCGCTACCCTTTCAGTGTTCCCAATTCAGAAAAAAACCAGCACATAACTAACTACAGTGCATGGTTAAAATCCAAGATTTACTCATTGCTTGCTCATATAAGATTTTATTATTATTATTAGCTTCAAAAAAGAAATTGAATTTCAAAAAGAAGATTGCCTGCTTAGAAATACCAAAACCTCTGCAGCTTAATGCATTTGCTGGGGGTAGCAGGTGAGAACACCTCTTTCTTTCAGAATCAGTGACTGCCATTTCAGGCTGCAAAAAATAGAAAGCAGTAAAATGTCAGCTGACACAATGAATATCGGTAGAAAAGCAGTGATACAACTTGGCTGAAGCCAGGGAGATGTATGTGATAGCTGAGGGCAGTAGAGCTGCCAGCCTGCTATGCAGGTTTTATTGTATTTTTTTTTCTTTTTTTTTTTTTCTAAAGAGAGTATTGTAGATTACATTGTGCACTACAGATAAAGTATTTTTTGCATTTGTCAGTGATCACCCTCCTATCAGCGCTTTTACTTGGTCACCGACATAAAAAGGCAGTATTAGCAGCTGGAGAATAAAGGTATGACTTTCTTAACTGGTATCTGCTTGTTCAATTAAACCAGCTCAATAAAAATATGGAAGCGATCTTGATTAAAAAGTAAGCTTATTTAGATAAATAAATAATTACATTAATCAACCAGAGGGTCTGCCAAATTTCCATCACGGCAATTTTTGTGGAAAAAAAAAAATACCCCAAACTCCACAGGCAGCCACTCTGATGCTTCTGAGGATATTTGATGTACACAAGAGCACACCATTTGCATCCACACAAACACGAGATAAACACATTTCTGTCTTGCATCTGTCCTCTTCTGGTAGCTTTGGACTCTGCCTACCAGTATAATCTGGCTGGAACAAATTCAAAGACTGTTCCTGCCAAATAGTTTTCCCTATGACAAAAAAGCTTCATGTTTTCCCTTCTTTACTCCTACACATATTTGCATCCCTCTTTGGTAGCCTGTGGACTGTTGAGTCTCAGAAAACACTCAGAAAGTTTGCAGAAAATAAACTTTTTCTTTTTTTTTGCTGCAGAAGAACATTTTTCTAGTCTTAGGAAACATTTTTAATATTCACGTGGTCCTCAGCCGCTGATTTGTGACGTTGCTCTCACTGGAAGCACATAAAGCCCAAGCGCTCACCGAAAATAAGAGGACAAGGATAAGGAAACCACCCAAATTTCTTCAAATATCATGTAACTTTGGTAAACTGGGGTCACTAATAAACACTATGGTGAAATTGCAACACAAAGGTTGGGCTAGATGATCCTTGATGTCCCATTCCACCTAGTATTCTAGGATTCTATGATATATAAACAGGATAGAAAAATCAGCAGCAATGATTACTAGGAGATTTTATTGCTTTTTTTGACTCGTAGTGAAGAGACAGCAGAACAAATTACAAAGGAAAATAAAAAGGAAATTCTATCCAGTAGACACTGTTTACATACAGTCTGTAAAAATTAAAGATAATTTCGGCTGCATCTGTAATCTTTGCAGTGCTGCTTTGATGTTTGTGTGTACACATCACTTGAAAGAATAAATACATAAAACCAAAATAGCTTTTTTTTTCCCCAGAAATATACAAAATAGTTGTGGAAGCACATTTGTTCTGAAATAAAAATATTGTAAATATGAGAAAGCCTGTTCAAACCTAGGAATGTAAATATTGAATATGAAACAAATTAGCTTGGAAAATGGGTATTTTTTTTCTTTTTTTTCTTGCATGAACAAAATAAACTGTGCTTATTTTACAGGGACTTCTCAGGATTTTTTCAGTGGCTCTTTACAAAGTAATTCTAGTCCACAAGAGAGTGTCTTTCAGTGTATTACTTATAGCTCATTTAGTGCTCAAGGTTTTGGGTTTTTCTCAGAGCTCTCAGAATCTGGCACCCAAACACCAGCTTGTGACCTCGCAACGCAGTAAACCCATCTCATAGCTTGCAAGAAAAAGAACATTTTTGTTCTCCTGGATACTTGACACGAGATGACTCATGGGCTCCATGCTTGGCAACTTTAGGCAACCAGATCAAAACATCATTTTCTGAACCCTTCTATTTCTGCTGACTACTTAATAAAAGTTTAAACTTTCCCACTCTAAACCATTGTTTCTTTTTCCTTTACACTTGCCTTTTTTTTTCCTCCCTTTCCCTAACACCCCCTTTACTTAGTCCACCTCTCCTCTTCCCTTTTTTTCTTATAAAAAGTAATAAAGTTCATCATTTGATACATTACGGAGTGAAGGCTATGAAAAGAAACTCACGTGGGTGCTACATGACAACTGGAACGGTGGTACCCCATGAGAAGCTCACCCAGCCTATTCTTGCTTTATTTTAGTGCTGGTCTATTTAAATTTTTAATTCTTCAGCCCTGGATCCCTTCTGAGCACAGACACGCGAGCATTTCCCAGCAGAAGGATGTGATTGCATATTTCAGTTACAGCTTCCATATTCTGGACGCTTGTGAGCATTGAAAAAACGCCTTCACAGCCAATAATACTTAATATTGCTGGATGTGAAAGAGGCAAAAGCTTCCAAAGAAAGAAATACTATATACCAGGTTTGTGACCTTCTGAGGAACCTGAAAGTGTACAAGTCCATGGGACCCGATGGGATACAACCACGGGTACTGAGGGAACTGGGGGATGATGTTGCTAAACCGCTCTCTGTTATATTCCAAAAGTCCTGGCAGTCCGGTGAAGTCCCCACTGACTGGAAAAGGGGAAACATAACCCCCATTTTCAAAAAGGGAAAGAAGGATGAGCCAGGAAGTCTAGGCCAGTCAATCTCACCTCTGTGCCCGGTAAGATCATGAAGTTGATCCTCCTGGAGGCACTGCTGAGGCAGAAGAATAAGGAAGAGGTGATTGAGTACAATCAACAGGGCTTCACCAAGGGCAAATCATGCCTGACAAATGGTGGCCTTCTATGAAAAGGTCACAACATCAACGGACAAGGGAAGAGCAACTGACGTCATTGACCTGGACCTGAGCAAAACCTTCGACACTGTCCCTCACAACATCCTGGTCTCCAAGCTGGTAAAACATGAGATGGATGGACGGACCACTCTGTGGATAAAGAACTGGCTTGATGGCCACACCCAGAGTGGCTGTCCATGGGTCCACATCCAAGTGGAGGCCAGTGACAAGTGGAGTCCCTCAGGGGTCAGTACTGGGACCAGTCTTAACATCCTCATCAGCGACATGGACAGTGGCACTGAGTGCAACCTCAGCAAGTTTGCCAACGACACCAAGCTGTGCGGGGCAGCTGACATGCTGGAGGGAAGGGATGCCATCCAGAGGGACCTGGACAGGCTGGAGAGGTGGGCCCATGCCAACCTCATGAAATTCAGCAACACCAAGTGCAAGGTCCTCCATCTGGGTTGGGGCAATGCCAAGCACCACTATAGGCTGGGCAGTGACTGGCTTGAGAGCAGCTCTGAAGAGAAGGACTTGTGGGTGCTGGTGGACAAGAAGCTCAATACGAGCTGTGAGTGCCCGCTTGCAGCCCAGAAAGCCAACCCTGTCCTGGGCTGCATCAAGAGAAGCGTGGCCAGCAGGGCAAGGGAGGGGATTCTCCCCCTGTACTCCATCCACTCTGATGAGACCCCACCTGGAGCCCTGCGTCCAGTTCTGGAACCCCTGCTACCAGAAAGATCTGGACGTGCTGGAACATGTCCAGAGAAGGGCCACAAGGATGATCCGAGGGCTGGAGCACCTCTCCTATGGAGACAGGCTGACAGTTGGGGCTGTTCAGTCTGGAGAAGAGGAGACTGTGAGGAGACCTTCTTGGGGCCTTTCAGTATCTGAAGGGGGCCTACAAGAAAGCTGGGGAGGGACTTTTTATAAGGGCAAGTGGTGACAGGACAAAGGGCAAGGGTTTGAAACTAGAGCAGGGGAGATTTAGATTGGATATTAGGAAGAAGTTCTTTCCTCTGAGGGTGCTGAGACCCTGGAAGGGGTTGCCCAGAGAGGTGGTGGAAGCCCCATCCCTAGAAGTTTTTAAGGCCAGGTTGGATGGGTCTCTGAGCAACCTGGTCTGGTGGGATGTGTCCCTGCCCATGGCAGGGGGGTTGGAAAGAGATGATCTCCAAGGTCCCTTCCAACCCTGACGATTCTATGATTCTACATAGTATAATAACCACCCGAAATGAAGCCAGTTGTATATTTTGTTGCATGGACAGTGAGTCTAATGCAGGCTATATGTTGACAACAACAACAACAAAAAAAAAAAAAAAAAAAAAAACAAAAAAAAAAAAAAAAGAGAGAAAAAAGAAAACATCTGTTACTTCTTGAAAGAGCATAAATCCTTAGGCCCAGGCTCATGCTGCTGAATTTCAAGCATTGACAGGAGTGAGAGACAGAATTTTCCCAGGATAGTGGAGAAAGACAAGCTACTCTAGAGGGTCATTTATATTTTAGGCAAGCTGAAGCCTCTGGAGGTGGACTTCTCTTTCCATTGACTGCAAGTTCAACCTATGACAAACACACTCATAATTTAGGCACCTCACATGAACTCCAGTTTTCACAAGCGAGTTACTCAACTTGGACCAAGAAGTGTTGAAACAAAACCACTTCTGAACTAAATAGCTCTGAATCTGAATCAAATGTCTACTGCAAATTCAGTTTTAGCCCTGCTATTCCAATTTTCACCACATAACTGTAAGTAACTCTTGTCTAAGAGTTGATCCTTGTTTATAATAGTTTTATGGAAAGCTTTATATTTCACTTTCCTGCTTCTTCCAAACATTCTGTAAATAGGAAGGATCATTTATTGTCTACTTGTCACTCAAAGAGTAAACAGATAACTAACATTTTCTAGTGCACCTCTATAAAAAATTTCACTAAGCATTTGCTTGCAGAAATAAAGCAAGGAATAACAGACCTACTTCAGCTAGAATTGTTCCTGGCAGTTCCACTTGCCAGACAGACTCACAGAGTACTGGACAAATACACTCTAAATTTTCATCCCAAGGTGGTAAATAAATTGTTTGTACACACAAGCATTAGCTTAATTTTGTTAGACTATCTAAAGATGTAATTCCGTGTTGATGAGAAACCTTTTTTTATATACTGCAGGGGAAAACAGGGGTAGTGAACAAACAATGATAAAATAATTAACACTATAAAACCAATTTCAACTCACCATCAGACCTCAAGCTCAACCTTAGTTTCTTTTTATTTCCAGAGAAACATTAACTCTTGGTCTGGAGGACTTAATAATCATGAAGCCAAGCAAGCACTTCCACATTAGAGGCATAATGTTGGGAAAAAAACCCTGCCTGCCAAGCAATTCATTACAGGAAGTGCAAATATATAGAGGTGAATGGATCTCTGATACTAAAATTTATTCTCCAGGAGCCTAGTGGACTTCTTCATTCTGGTGGCGCTGGCGGGTCTTGATGTTATCTAGTCCTGTGCTTCCCAACACCTTGTAGTAATGCCTTTGGATGGCCTGCAAGTTGAGTGACATGTCCCTTTGGTACCTGTGGGCAGGGTTCAGTGACCAAGACACAGAAATCTACTCCTCTTGGATATTTAAGATTTCTGAACAAGGCTGCAGATTGGACAGGAGACCATCAGGGGATCCACTCCCTTCCTTGAACTCTACCTGGAGGCCAGATGGAATAACTGCAATACCCAAAGAGACACTAGATATCTGTAATTGAGCAAAGGATTTCAACTCTCTCTATTACAAAATTAATACAGGGGTTTTTTTTTAGAAAGAAAGAAAGAAAGGAGATGGTCAAAAGTTGCACAGACATTATACTGAAATAGTCAACCAAGTCACAAGGAGCAGGCAAAGGCACAGGCCACAAATTCTGATGTCAAATACATTTCATGCCTTCTGGGTCACTTCTCCCACTTTCTGTTCTATTTTGTTAACTTAGTCATAGAAGAAGCCCCTGCTGTTTCACTATCAGAGTTTAATTTAATTTTTTTTAGTTTATAAATGAGTCAAAAGAGAAATGAGATAAAAGATGGCAAGAAATACTTAACTAATTCAACTCCTTTTTGGCTCATGCTTGTGATGTTCATTTCCAAGCTTTCCACCCAGATATCCCCAGAATGACCCACCAGAATGGGAATTTCAACTCCAAAAGCTGCGAACACGTCCAGACAAACAATGCTTGACAATATATGCACTGGTAGGATAAACCCTCACTTCCCTGAATGGCTCATTGCCAAAGACTTTAAGGAGGGCAAGATTTTACCTTGAATAGGTGGACATTTCACTTCCTATTATCTCTATCTGTACAGAAAATGACCAGGTAAAAACAGTATCTTCAAGAAAAAATTAAACTTGGTGGTGTAGAATTTGTCTTTCAGAATTATGTGCCCAGCATCTGTGCTTCTGCAACCGTGGATTTCTAGTTCAAGCACTCCAGCTTTTTCCATGTATGAGGAGCAATCAAGATATAACTTAATTATACTAATATTACAGTTGCTACCTATTTTATGACATAAACCAGATAAAATGCATACATTTAAGTATTCAGGCATCTGTATATCTGAAGAATGCATGAATGTTTGTATCCTTGTGTACAGAAGTAATCTTGGAAAACTCACAAAGCAGAGCCAACAAGAACAGCAGGAAAAGAGTCACTCATTCTCATTAATTCTACATCAAATTAATTAAGCAAATTAACAGCAGAAATGCATCTGTCAGACATCACTCATTTTACAAGAGTCATTATAACTTGATGTAAGAAATATTGGATGGATAACAGAAGAGCTGTATCAGAGAAGCTTTTTAAACAGAAGGGCAAAATCATACTCTATGCAAATTGTTGTCCAACTAAGGCAAATTTACATATTATTTTTTTTGACAAGAAGTTTTGAAGACCTGTTCAATGAACTTTGGGGATTTGAAAAAGGCCGTATGATTTAGTTCTGCTCTTACTATGAGGGTGACAGAGCCTGGCCCAGGCTGCCCAGAGAGATGGTGGAGTCTCCTACTCTAGACACTTTCAAAAACCACCTGGACATGTTCCTGTGTGGCAAGCCCTGGCTGATCTTGCTCTGACAGGGGGGTTGGACTTGATGATCTCCAGAGGTCTCTTCCAATCCCTACCATTCTATGAGTCTATGATACTCCTATCAACTGTGTGTGTCCTCTTGAAGAAATCTGGTGAGGAGAAATAAGAAGGAGTCCATCCTATGGGCGTGACCTTTATCAACTGGGAAAAGACATTCATAGAATCACAGAATCCTAGAATAGCTTGAATTGGAAGGAACCTTCAAGATCATCTAGTTCCAACCCCCCTGCCATGGGCAGGGACACCTCCCATTAGAACACGTTGCTCAGAGTCTCATCCAGCCTGGGCTTCAACACTGCCAGGGAGGAGGCTCCACAGCTTCTCTGGGCAACCCCTTCCAGGGTCTCACCACCCTCAGAAGAAAGAACTTCTTCCTCATGGCCAATCTAAATCTCCCCTGCTCTAGTTTCAAACCATTGCCCCTTGTCCTATCCCCACAGGCCCTTCTCAAAAGTCCCTCCCCACCTTCCCTGTAGCCCCTTCAGATTCTGAGAGGCTACTATAAGATCTCCCCAGAGTCTTCTCTTCCCCAGACTAAGCAGACCCATAGGAGACGTGCTCCAGCCCTCATCTTGGTGGCCTCCTCTGGACCCTCTCCATCAGATCCATGTCCTTCTTGTGTTAGGGACTCCAGAGCTGGAAGCAGTACTCCAGGTGGGGTCTCACAAGAGGAGATAAGCAAGTTGCTCCATCTGAAAACAAAACATGACTGACTATACATGGGATCTACACATCAGAGTCCAGAGCAGTCCTGAAAAATTCCCCAAGGGTAATTAATTCATCCCCCAAGGGTAATTCATTCATCCCCCTGACTGCTCCCTTGCTCAGGGTTTCCAGTCTGCCCACAGTGCACAGAGTGGGGCGGCAGAAAA
Source organism: Baryphthengus martii (assembly GCA_013396935.1). Taxonomy (NCBI): domain Eukaryota; kingdom Metazoa; phylum Chordata; class Aves; order Coraciiformes; family Momotidae; genus Baryphthengus; species Baryphthengus martii. The sequence goes on from VWZK01022174.1 coordinate 23,979, forward strand.
CCACAGCTCTGGGATGTTACGGTGAAACCCACAGGTGCACGGGTTGCATCAGGGCACCTCTGGACAGAAACAGCAACTGGAAAAGACTGCATCTGAATTCTACCTTTGATTTCAAACACACAAAGAAAACCAAGTGCAGCCTAAATACCAGCAGATGACATTAGGAATGAGGATGCAATTTTATCTCCCTGGGAAAACAGGTTAACATCAGAAGGCTGGCTGTACTGCTGCCAGATGGGATTTTTCAAGCATCTGCAGATCAGACTGAAGGTTTCAGGCAAATCAGAGAGAAATACTCAGCAGTGTTCATCATCCACTCATAAACAGTACCAGGGAAAACCAAACCAACCAAACAAGCAGATGCAAACAGACCTGGAGGCAGGACTTCCTATGTTTGAGGCATTAACTATGAAGTGTATTGCTGTAATTTCTTTGTGGTCAGCTACCCCAACAAGGACATGAGGCAAAATGAATGCAGCTAAGCAGGACTTAGAGCAATTTTGATAGTGTGCAAAGCATATGCTCAGAAAAAAAAAATAAAAATCTGTTTTTAAATAAAAACATACATTTGTTTATGCAGGCATGATTTACAGACGTGATCAGAAAACTGTTGGTAAAATTCCAAGTGAACTTTTTTCTGCTTGGATTAACTATGCTGAATGGGTGATAGTTTTGCCCTTTCTTCCCGCTTCCTCTTCCCTCAAAATGCAAAACTAAAACCAGCACATTTTAACTGAGAAAAATGTGAGAAAATATAGAATCATTAAGGTTGGAAACGACCTTCAAGATCATCAAATTCAACCGCCTACTAAATAACCTGTAAACCACATCCTGAAGTGCCACATTCAAAAGTTTTTTGGATGCCTCCAGGGATGGTGATTCCACCATCTCCCTGCGCAGCCTGTTCCAAGGCTTCAATTCTCTCTCAATAAAAAACTTTTTCCTAATATCCAACCTACACCTCTGCTGGCACAACTTAAGCTCATTTCCTCTCATCCTATCACTGGTTACCTGGGGAAAAAGAGACCAACTCTTGTTGGTCACTTGTGCAAAAAAAATAGACAACAATAGTATTAAACCATTTTTGTGAATAAATCAACAATAGAATCCAAAAATGCCAATATTTCAGAAATGCCAAGAGAAGACTTCAGAGCCCCACTTGGCCGTTTTCCGCAGTCTATGTGTAAGGTAGTTATTTCAAGCTTCAAGAAATATCCCTACATATCATCCCCAAATGAGGAGAACACCGGGAAGGATGGAACTGAACTTCCATCCCCATCCTCTTCCCCATCCTAACTTGGGTGAGAGACCGAGAGCCACACAGCTCTCACTCTTCCTCTTTCACTGTACCAATATCAAAATGTATGAGACCGTCCATGATGGCACCTCTGCCAACAAGTTACATCTCTTGAAGCACCGACAAGGATTAATCAAATCAACTGTAAGCTGAGCATTAGAAAGGATGCAAATGAGATAAGAGTTAATATCACCAGACATTTTTAGCATTTTTGATACAATCAAAGTAACAAAAGTGGAAAGCTGGACTTTGAACTACTCCCAGTACAAGAAACAAGGGCAGCTAAAAAACAAGCGTTATTGTTTTTATCCAGTAGGACATCTAACTAACTGGGATGAGAGCTGGCTTGAGTTGCAGAAATTGGAATTCAGATCTCCCAGACAAGTGTTCCTGCCAGGAATACTCTGAAGGGTATTTTGAAATGCCTTTAAGCCACTCCTGTCTTAGAATCACAGAATGGTAGAGGTTGGAAGGGATCCCTGGAGATCGAGCCCAACCCCCCTGCCAGAGCAGGATCACCCAGGGCAGGACACACAGCAACAGATCCAGGGGGGGTTGGAAAGTCTCCAGAGAAGGAGACTCCACCACCTCTCTGGGCAGCCTGGGCCAGGCTCCGGCACCCTCACACCAAAGAAGTTTCTCCTCTTGTTGAGGTGGAACTTGCTGGGTTCCAGTTGGTGCCCATTGCCCCTCGTCCTATCCCAGGGCACCATTGACAAGTGACTGGCCCCTTCTTCTTGACCCCCACCACTCAGGTATTTATAGACATGAATAAGATCCACATCTCTTGGAAAACATTGACCCTGAAGAAGGGAAGAGTCTAAAAAAAGGCTCACTGTGGCATCTTTCTGTTTAACTGGAAGGTCCTCTGAATTTATCTATATATTTCCACATATGAGCCAGTACTAATTCATGGTATGCATTTGTTTCCCCCTGGTGTTGGGGGAGGAAAGACAACTTCTGCCCAGTCAAACCAAGCTCCTCTGTGGAAAGGAAAACAACTGGCCATCTCTCTTACTTAGGGGCTACTACATCACTTTCTGTAATTCTGTAAAGCTAAGTTCTCTCCATCTTTCAGTTGCTGCAGTAAAATACAGCACTTCTGGAATCTGAAGTAGATTCTCCAAGGAAAAAGACGTACCAATTTCACGCCAGCCATGGAAATGCTACTTCATCGGTTGTTTTCCAATGACACAATCATCTAAAATCCCAAGCATGAGTCTTGTGTAATCCTGCAGCTCATTCTCCCTTGTTTGTGGATTTAATTATAGCTGGATAAGCTACAGCCCAGATAACTTAAGTTACACAAGAAAAAAAATACAAAAATCCAAAGGACACAATAAGGTCATTAAATTTCTCCATGCAAACGCGTGCTGGTTATTTCATTTGTTTAAAATCATATGCCCAACTCTAACCTCCGCTCTAATAACCATCAGCTCGCAACACAGAAAAGCTGCAAAGGATGTACAATTATGCTGAGTGCTGTCTGGTGGAAACTTTAATTTGCATGGAGGGCCCATGTGAATCCTCAGCGCACGTTACGTAAAACTACCGCAGAAAGGATGCGCAGGGCACAGAGCAAGGGGGTGAACTGAGGCTCCGTGGTCCGAGTTAGCTCTTTGTATTTGGCACTCTGATGATGCTATGGAATTGTTATAGCAACAGGCCAGAATCCTAAACAAAAAAAAAAAAAATCCAAAAAAAAAATTCCAAAACAACCAAACAGAAAGTTTATGTGACATGTGGGTCACTGTGAAGCTGTTTTGATTGAACAGGGATGGGGAATGGACGCTGCTCTATTCCGATACCTCTGTACAGGCTTGAATTTCTCTGTCTGTTTAGCTTGGGAATTTATCATCCATTATATTCCACAACTAAATGTGTTCAGTGTCTTTTAAGCTAAATCAAACCCCAGCTGGTCTAGTCAAGTAGAGGAAAACAGATGAGGATATTACAGAAAACAGATAAGGAGAGTAACTTCTTCCTGTTTCCCAACAGCTCTGAAATTCCTTAACTTTTCCTCTCCTGCTACTTGCGCCTTCCCCTTGCTTCCCTGCTTTTGTGATCATCACCAGCAGCAACCTGGAATCTAAATAGTCTGAAAAGATTAGTGAGGCAAGGGAGTTGATATGACTTCTATTGAGCTTGGAAGCACAAAACCTATTGAACTGCAAACAATGTCAGACTCATCTTCACCGCTACGCTCGCCTGCCTTCTTCTGACTTACCTTTGCTGGATTTTGAAACACTCACCAAAATCTGAACATTCGTGACAATTTTCTCTTTTCCAAGAGGAATAATCAGTGGCTGGAAACTTCAAGACAACTTTTGTCTTTTTATCAATTAATATAAAACACTGGTAATGGATACTTCCTCATTGTAGACCTATTGTTTTAATATTTGACTTATCTACATTTGTTATCCTTTCGCTTTTTTCTAATTTGATATGAAAATGGAAAAAAAAAAAAGTGCTATTTAGCAATGCACCACAGGGTAAAAAGCATCAAAAATCTGAATTTTAAGGAACTTCAGCATCTTGAAAATAGTAAAGAGACAACTAAAAGGATAATTCAGAAATGCATTCACTCTAACCATTCATGCCAGTAGCGGTGTGAGGAAAGTTGCACATCACCTTGATGTCATATAGGAGAATATATGGCTTATAAAGAACCAAAGAAACCTGGATAAATGCTCACATCTTGGTGCCTGGCACACAGCATATGGCAATCTTTGACTTCCACTGCCAAATGTAGATCCAGGAAGGGTAACATCAATTCATGACAACTACATTATTCAGATACAGCAAATCTAAGTTTCTAGAGCCTTCAGGGCTCTACAGTATGTCAAACATGGTTATGTTCTCACAGTTAGTGGCCCTGAAATGTGTATCCTAATTATGTAAATACCTACATTTTACATAAAACTCCTCAAGGACTACTGCCAGGAAAGGGGACACACCTTATGTATAAACAGACACCATAAAGTGGGGTCCCCAATCTTTCACCTCTAGCAAAGGGTTGGAGGAAGGGACAAAGCGCTTGAGCTGCCATGAGCAGAGCAGTAAGTTTCCCCTGATGCTTTTCATCCACTTCAAAAATTCAAAGGTGGCTTAAAGGTAATTCCTTGCACTACCCAGGAAACTTACAATATTTCGGAAAACTTATCCAGAAAGAAGTGAGCTGCTGCACACTCAGCTGCGTGGGAATGTGCCGAGGATGAGTAGCCAGCTGAGGATTATTCATGGCTGTGAAAGCTGCTCTCAGCATTCACAGCTGATAAGCACACAGTGCACGGCCTTTTGGCTGTCTATATTTGTACCACTCTGCTTTTGGGGGCTTTGCATTCGCTTCGCATCGGTAGGTCATTACATCGGGCATCAGCACTTCCCCGTAAAACGCGACGATCGCCTGAAGAGGGTTTAATCAGTTTGCAACTGGAAATTTTCCATACAGGTCAACAGCTATCAGTTGTTGGAGTGTGCATAATGTCATTAGCATGGGCTACAAGTGCCATTTTTTACTTAAATAAGGGCCTTTTTGATAAAAGTCCACGGTTTTATCTGAAAAGTTCCTGAATGGTGTCTTTCTCGTAGTAACAGTCCACGGAGGCTTCATTCTCCGAACCATGAAATTGGGACTGTTTAAAGAAATCCATTATGCATAAATACGACTGGAGGAGGGAGAGGAGGAGGAGACGGCTGCTGGTTTTCTTCAAGTCACTACTCTGATGCCCTTCCTCTGCAGAATTTCGGAGCTGCCTTTCTTTTATTCATCAGTATAGAATGTGTATTGATTATTACATGTTGGAGAGCATGAAAGATGCTCCTACTGTTAGCACATACCTCATAAAACCTTCCACAGACTCTTCCCTGTTATGTCAACATTATCCACAAGATAACAGTTTTATCTTCTGAAGTCTTTTGGACTGTCTTCTTCTTTCATCAGAACCTTGACATAGTAGTTTCTTCTCTCCTATGTGTCTATAGCCCTAAAAACATTTCTGAATTAAAAGGACACTATCTTTCCTTTAAGCTTCTTCCAAGCTTCAGCTCCTCTTCAGATAAACCACTGGCTGATTTCTGTAGCACTCCACTGTGGTTTTTCTAGGTAGTTTGGTAATTAAACAGACCTGGCTTTGAGAGGTAGGTCATGCAATTATTCCGAGGCAAACAACACAACTTCTTCAGGCTACGGATAGCGGCTGTTGCCCTCTCGTCGCGTTTTACATATTTAAAGCCTAACTTCCAGCACAAGGTAGAATTAGCACTGAAGCAGATAATTTTTTAAAGCATCAATTCATAATGTTAAACGGAGCAAGTGGCTTTCCCTTTGAATTTGCATGTTAACATCCATTCCCACAGTCTGTGTGTTCCTTATTTTGAATAGTAATAGGTAGGAAAATAAATAAATAAATAATAAAAAAGCCAGGGATGCAAATAGTAACAGCGAACTGAAATTGCATTTAGTGGTACAAAAAAATGTATCCTTTTATTATTATTGAATAGCAATATTCAAGGGGCATCTGAATGTATTAGTTTAGATTAGGCTGGTTTGGTAGCTGCTGTACAGAAGAGACATGAACAGTCTTCGTTTTGTACAGTTTATGCTCTAAAAGACACTGAGATGCAAAAGAATGTTCCGGGAAAGAAATACAAATAGAATCAATTCTACTGATACACCGACCTCTTTGCATATTAAAATAATAGCCAATTCTTCCTATGCCATCATCCTCTCTCTCAGTGCACTGGAAAGCACAAAAGCAGAGAGGTCTCTCATTGTTATTCCAGAAGAAACACATCACGCGCAGCCTGAAACGTTACCGATGATGGAGAGCTGCATCAAAAAAGGTGTGGGCATTTTTGTTTGAGTAGCAGAAGGGTGAGGAATGTGAGGATAGCTTTGTTCGTGGAAGGCTAGAGAATAATCTGATCAAATACAAAAATGAACCAGCCAGGAAAGAAATGGCTGTTTCCAGAAGTTGAAAAGCGCAAAGCAAATGTGAAGGAAGAAGATGGGGCAAGTGGGGGATTCACAATGTGATAGTTTTGAATCCAAACTTATTGGTAAAAAAAAAAAATCAAAATTGTTTGAGCGGCTGTCCTTAAAAAAAAAAAAAAAAAAAAGGAAAAATGAGAAAGATGTGAGGAAAAACATAAAAGGGAAGTCAACGTTACTAAAGGATACTGAAGTAAGAGTAGATCACAGAAGGACATGTTTTAGAGATTCACTGTAGAGATGCATTAGCAATTACATGTGGAAACGGAAGAAATAAGTTGCAACCTTAAGCAAATACAGAATATGAATGGAAAGGCAAGCCTGAGGCTACGTGTTTATCTGAGTACAGCTGAGTCTTGATCAAGGAAATCAAAACCTCTGGATCCAAATGACACCAAAAAGCAAACAAAAATATAGTGACAATAGCTAGCGCTGGTTCAGACCTAGGCTAGAGAAGTCATGAGAGGATTTTACTATTACATAAGTACAAAGAGAATTATTTGGTAACAATGAAGATCATTATTAAATTAAAGAAAGAAATTAAAGTGTGGTAGTTTGTCTTCATAACAGCCAATGTTGAAGAAATCTTTTCAATCACATTCAGCACAATTAGAACACAGGGGAGGGGGGATATTTGTTTTTCTTTGCGGTTTGTTTTTGGTTTTTTTTATAACTGCTGTGTCTCTGGCATAATAATCAATTACTCAATGCAGGGCTCTGTTGGAGAGAAATGCCAGTCTGCTTCAGATGACCAACCGCTGGAATTACAGCCCATTGCTAATCATTTCTTCCTCCTGCTTCTCTGCAACCTCGATCCACTCCCTCTCTGTGATCTCTGCACACTCTTTTTGCTATTCCTCTATTCCCATACTTGGCAGAGAGGTGAACATTTTGAGTGTCAAGCAAGAAAGAAAGCAAGAGGAGAATACTTTGAGGTCCCTCTTTCTCCCCATGCTAAGCTCAGCAGTTTTCAGGCTTCTAACGTGACTTCTCCACTTGCAACTTGGGGTACACTCCCCTGTTTCCAGAAGGAAGAGGAGAGGGAGGGAGTCACTTGGACTGGTATCTTGTGCATATTCTCTTTATCTCTTTGTAGAGAAAGGTATCAGTGCAACAAACTTTAGAAATATTTGCTGTTTGCTGACTCTAATTTCTGGGAGGGAAAAAAAAAAAGTGGATCTGAACAGCATTTCTATCCAAATACGTCTACAGATATTTTGTATTGGCTTAAATCCAAAAGTAAACTTGGAAAAAAAAAAAATCTAAACAAACAAAACTTCACTTCCTCTTCACAGTAGGGAGGCTTCACAGGAGTAATGAGTGTGCTCCCAGATATCCTTGTTTACAATCAAGACCAAAATGCTAAGCTTCATAGGCAAAGTCTATTATATAAATTAACCTAAATAGTTTGAGCTGGCTTCGTTTGTATTGAAAAGATTCCATTTACTACGTATATTCTTCAAACAAAAAGAAATCAGTCCAGAAGTGCAGGGTGCATTTATGGATTTAATTAGTGTAATCACAACAGTTGCAAAATGGCAATCTGTAGAAACCCTCTAGAAAACATGGAGTAACTAATAACAATTACTATTTCTGTTGATAGAACATGCTAACTGGATGAAGGATTCCCTTCTAGAGACTTTTAGATGTGTTTAGTTTTAGAGAGAGCATGACAAAAAGGATACAGAGAAGGCAGAGCTACTGAATGCTGCCTTTGCTCCAGTCTTTACTGCTAAGGCCTGCTCCCAGGAGTCCCAGACCTTTAAGACCACAGAGGAAGTCTGGAGGAAGGAAGATATTGCCTCTGTTGATGAGGATTGGGTCAGAGATCAGTTAAGCAAATTGAATATCCAGAAGTCCATGGGCTCTGATGGGATGCACCTGCGAGTGCTGAGGGAGCTGGCAGAGGTCATTGCCAGGCCACTCTCCATAATCTTTGAAAGGTCCTGGAGAACGGGAGAGGTGCCTGAGGACTGGAGGAAGGCCAATGTCATTCAGTCTTCAAAAAAAGGCAAGAAGGAGGACCTGGGTAACTCTAGGCCGGTCAGCCTCACCTCCATCCCTGGAAAGCTGATGGAACAGCTTATTCTTGGCATCATCTTAAAGATGCTGAGGAAAGGAGGCTTATCACGAGTAGTCAACATGGATTCAACAAGGGAAAGTCCTGCTTGACTAATCTGATAGCCTTTTATGATAGTGCAACCAGATGGACAGATCAGGGGAGGGCAGTGGATGTGGTCTATATTGAATTCAGCAAAGCTTTTGATACTGTCTCCCATGGCATCCTCGCAGACAAAATTAAGAAGTGCGGATTGGATGACTGTGTGGTGAGACGGATTGGGAACTGGCTGAAGGACAGAGGCCAGAGAGTTGTGGTCAGTGGAGCAGACTCTAGCTGGAAGCCTGTGACTGGTGGTGTCCCCCAGGAGTTGGTACTGGGTCCAGTGCTGTTTAATATCTTCATCAATGACCTGGACAAGGGGATGGAGGGGACTCTCAGCAAGTTTGCTGGNAGGAACATTTATAAATATGGAAAGGGCAAGTATCAGGTGGATGGAGCCAGGCTCTTCTTGGTGATGGCCGATGACGGGACAAGGGGCAATGGGTGCAAACTCAACAATAGGAGGTTCCATGTAAACACAAGGCAACACTTTGTCACAGTGAGGGTGACAGAGCACTGGAACAGGCTGCCCAGAGAGGTGGTGGAGTCTCCTTCTCTGGAGACTTTCCAAACCCACCTGGACGCATTAACGTGTAACCTACTCTAGGTGATCCTGCTCTGACAGGGGGGTTGGACTCGATCTTTCGAGGTCCCTTCCAAACCCTAACATTCTGTGATTCTGTGACAGCTAAGACGCTTTGCAATAGAGGTCCTTTGTAATGCAGGTCCTTTGTCTAAATCCCCAATCTGGGTCTCCCCAGTTCAAGAGGGACAGGGTAATACCAGAGAGACTCCAAGGGAGGCTGCAAGGATGATGAAGGGACTGGAACAGCTCTCTTCTGAGGAAAGGCTGAGAGCCCTGGGGCTGTTTAGTCTGGAGAAGAGAAGCCTGAGAGGGGATCTGATTCATGTTTCCAAATGTGTCAAGTAGAAGGGATCAATCTATTTTCAGTGGTGCCCTGGGACAGGATGAGGGGCAATGGGCACAAACTGGACCCTAGGAAGTTCCACCTCAACAGAAGAAACTTCTTTGGTGTGACAGTGATGGAGCCTGGCCCAGGCTGCCCAGAGAGGTGGTGGAGTCTCCTCCTCTGGAGTCTTTCCAACCCCCCCTGGATCTGTTCCTGTGTGTCCTGCCCCGGGTGATTCTGCTCTGGCAGGGGGGTTGGACTCGATAATCTCCACAAGTCCCTTCCAATTCCTAATATTCTATAATTCTGTGAAATCCCATCTAGTTCACAAGAACTAAACAGTCAGTCCTGTATTGTGTGGTTCACAGTTTATACAAAATACTTAGTTCTCCTTAATGAAGTCTTAACGAGCACATCACAAACATGGTTAAAGGACCAACGCTGCAAGCTGATTAAGAATATACTTTTAAGCTTGGCTAAATAAATTCATTTGTTTAAAACATCTCTATACATTCCTACATTCATGCTTGGGCAGAGGTCACACAGAAGCAAAGGCAACAACATAGATGCTCCAGGTTGAAGATACCCACCTAAGTGAGATGATGAGTAAGACCTAAATCACATCCTCGAGGGAAAGCTCTGCTGGGAGGCCAAACTCATAGAGAATAAATTAGCACTTTGCCCTCAGACTTACCTTCCTCCTGACACAAACAGAATTGTATCAGCAGGGGCCGGAGAGAATTTCGCGTTGGTGACAAGATAGGTGTGATTTTCTATCCAGCCCAGGGAGAGAGATAATAGAGCAACCCCCTCCAATACCCCTCCTGGCACTCCAGGAGACCTGGGCTTCTGAAATGAGCTCCCAAGTAGATCTCAGCTTGGCTCTCCACCTCCCGTGTAACTATGCTGCTTTTCAGGATGCTAACATTGCAATCTTTAACCAAATTTAAACTTGAAAATCCAAAGGCAAAATGCTGAATGTGAATTTTATTCTGCATTTGAAGGGATTTTCACAGAATCATAGAATTCCTTGGGTTGGAAGGAACCTCTAAAGGTCACCTAGTTCAATACACCTGCAGTGAGCAGGAGAATTTTCAAATAGATCAAGTTGTTCAGAGCCTCTTCAAGCCTGACCAAACCTCTCCAGGGATGGAGCCTCCACCACCTCCCTGGGCAACCTGTTCCAGTGTTCTACCACCCTCAGAGTAAAGAACTTCTTCTTATTGTCCAATTTAATCTACACTTCTGTAGTTTAAAACCATTCTCACTCATTTTGCTGGATCTGGGGTAATGTAGGAGGATAAAAACTCTCAGGAGAGCAAGGTACCTCTGCTAGCAAGACCTTTGGAAAGCACATACCATAAGTAAGAGCTAAGGATACAATTCTCAAGCAGAATTACTTAAATGATATAGTGAGCAATATACTGATGGAGGTCTTCTTTAAATAAAATGGCTTTGGCCATAAGATCTTTTCCACCAATAGTGATCAGCAAAAGACTAACCAAAGCATCTCCTCGGACATGACTCTCGCTCCAGTTTCGCTCCCAGCTGAGAAGCTGCTGATTCCCAGGAGAGCATGATCCACCAGCATACGGGTGATGCAGAACTGCTCTCGTGCTGCTGAGGCTGAGCTGGCACCAGTGGGTCATACCTTTCCCTGCTGCAGGGGTGGTGGGCTTGGCTTCCAGGAGGAGGATCTTGCTGTGTGTAGGAAGCGGGTCTCCTTGGTTGCCTCTCATCCTGACACAGGACTGATTGTTGGTACCTGTCCTGTGCATCAACGGGAGATTGCAACCCCTGGGGCTACCAGTCTGCTTCTGCTCCCTTCACAAGCAATGAAAATTACATTTTAAAGCTATACAGACACACACCTATATATCCAAAGATAAGAAGGCTTTTTATGTTACTGATCAGTAGCACATAGGTCAGCCCTCATCTTTGATATGTAAGATGGCAATATTAGTATTTCTATTATCTTTGAGAACCGGTGTACAGAACTACCCCGAGGAGTTTTGCACGGCATTTTCTATACATTGTATTACTGGATTTATATTCTAATAGAAAACAAAAAGTCGTTCTTTTTCTGGCTTACTTCAGCTTGCAAGAGGATATCAAGTTGAGTGAATGAGAATTCAGAAGGAAAAAAAAAAACAACAAACCAGAAGTCTAGCTGTTCGAGATGATAATTAATTTACCCTAAAACATACAAAGAAAAAAATAAAACATTTGGCAGCGGGTGATGGACTTAGCATTGCTGGTAGCAAATTTTAGTTTACTTTCAGTAAGAGCACGTTCATTGCATAGCAACCTTGGGTTCACTTTGCCAAAATCAGTGGAGAAACAGCCTGCCAACTGCAATAGATGTAGTTGGCTATAGGTGGTTGGCCTAGAGTAGTCGCTTGGGAAGTGGTGAGTTGGCAAGGCTTGTCTTCCAACTGGGGACACTGGACAGGTCTCCACTGTTCATAGTTTTCTTTCCCTCCACTCTGCGAGTTGTCCTTGAGGCCATAGTTAGCATATAAAACACTAAACAATAATAATCTGATTTTATCTGAGCATTTATGTTTAATGAGGTCTGCATTGTTCCTTCCTGTACATCAAAATGTATCATTTGTCAAAAAAAAAAGAAAAAAATACAACAAAGAAACAATTATTACATAAAAAAAAAAGAAACAGGAAACGAGAGCTGAAGAGAGGAAGGACTACAGAGCAAAAAATAAAAGACAAAGCACACAAATATGGCTTGACGATCTAAAACAATTCCCCAACTGAGAACTCTTCGCTTCCCTCCAAACACAGTCGCTCGCTTGTCAGTGTTTTATAAATCACTACTGTGCTGGCAAACAGTCGGTAACCCGTTAAGCTCCTGGAGCTGCTGTATCTACACCAGAAAAGAACAGCTCTATTTTTAGCCACAAACATGTTCTGGTTAAAGAAAAGCAAAGTAAAGTCACGGCAATTAAACCTAATAGCTGTGCACAGCAGTCCTGTCAGGCTGCCTCTCTATAGGTGCATGGAAAATGCAGGGGAACTAAAAGCTCCACAGCAAACGGAAATTGCACAATTAAGATGCTCTTCTGATTTGGGATTTTTAAGCTGGTTTTCTTGTTTGGTTTTTTTTGGGTTTTTTTTTAGGGAAAAGAAGCTATGCATTTAGGATTTTCTTCTAATAACAGAGAAAATATTTCAGTGAGATTTGTTCCTTTGATCCTATACCTTGTTCCTTCCAAGAATTAGAAATTTAATGAGCTTCAACTTCTTAGACGATGTTCTGCGATAGAAGAGAGGAAGGAGAGGAAGATGTAATCATCCATCCACCATTTGGATCTTTGCTTTCCTTCTAGAGTTCTCAACTCCACCTCTAGTCTTAGTTCCTCAAAAAACCCCAAACCAAGACGACAAAAAACAAAACCCAAAACCTAAGTACAAAATCAAAAGCAATCCCTAACCCAACAAAATGCTCATTTTTAGATACTACAGACAACCCTCATTAGCAGACCTTTCTTTGGCCCAAATTTGAGAGTGCTTGGTAAAGCCACTTGTAAGATACAAGACTCAGGATAAACAGGTGTTAATTATGTTTTGAAGAGTCTCTTAGCACTTTTTACCCCTATTCCATCTCCAAAAATTATCTGTTCTGGAAACTTCAAATAAACCTCATCTGAAGTGAGATGTAGCTGAAAAGGGCTATTAGAAAAAGCAGGAAGGAATTCTGGGATGTTATTTGCTGATAATTAGGAAAGTAAGAAGAATCTTATGAGCTGTGAAAGATTTTTAAAGGATGCAAAATGACCTAATAAGATCTGGAGTCCTAATCCTTATGCTTAACTACAGGCAAACACAGCTTTGGTAGAAAAAAAGGGAGTATCAAGGTTGTTAAAATGGTGGAACAGAGTTCTCTTCCACCCTGTTGAGAGACACAGTTTTCAACTGGCAAGGGACTTTTACAGCCGGACAACACTAGTGTCTGAATCAGAGAAGCTTCATACATTGAGAAGGCTTACGTCTAAAATGGATCCCAACGCTCTTCCAGGTGATACCACAAAGGCCTGAAAATAATCATGGCGCTTACCAGCCAGGGCCCTGAACAGGATGCTGGGGACAAAGGTNATGTAGGTGATGCTACAAAGGCCTGAAAATAATCATGGCCCTGAACAGGATGCTGGGGACAAAGGTTCAAGGCCCGACTTGGAGTCTTTTACCTGAGGATGATGTATTGCAGTGCTTCTTCTCACAGGCTGTGATAAGGGTTAGCAGTATGTGGAAAAATGTGGCTGATAACTGGCACATCTAACTGAGTTTGTGGCACCTCTGAAGGCTTTTCCTTTCTGGGAAACTATAGAATCATACAATCATTAAGGTTGGAACTGATCTTCAAGATCATCAAGTCCAACCATCCATCCAACATTATCATGACCACTAAACCACTAAACCATGTCATGAAGTGCCACGTCTACAAGTTTTTTTGAACACCTCCAAGGGACTCCACCCCTTCCCTGGGCAGCCTGTTCCAATTCCTCACCACTCTTGCAGTAGAGAATTTTTTTCCTCATGTCCAATCTAAGCCCATGGTACAACTTAAGCCCATATCCTCTCATTCTATCACTAGTTGCCTGGGAGAAGAGACCAGCACCCACTTCTCTGCAACCTCCTTTCAGAGAGTCGTAGAGAGCAAGAAGGTCTCCCCTCAGCCTCCTCTTCTCCAGACTAAACAAGCCCAGCTCCCTCAGCCTCTCCTCATAAGACTTGTTCTCCAGACCCCTCACCAGCTCCGTTGCCCTTCTCTGGACCCACTCCAGCCCCTCAAGGTCTTTCTTACCCTGTGGTGCCCAGAACTGAACCCAGTGCTCAAGCTGCGGCCTCCCCAGTGCCGAGTACAGGGGCATGATCACTTCCCTACTCCTGCTGGACACACTATTCCTGATCCAGACCAGGATGCCCTTGGCCTTCTTGGCCACCTGGGCATATGCTGGCTCGTGTTCAGCCAGGTGTCCACCAGCACCCCTAGATCATTTTCTCCCATTAGTCAGGATGAATCTTTCTATGATCAGTAGCAGAAGGCTTCTCAATGTATATTTATAAGGATGCTGGGACCAGATACTCAAAAAGAAGGAGAAAAATGGGTGGAGTCCATTTATGATCTCTGAAACAAACCCAGGCCCTCTTTGAGACTCTGTTCTTACTCTTCAGACAAGGTGAGCTTCATGGAGCAAAGCATCATTTCGTATGACACACAGCTAAATAGTTCGCTTCCAAATCGCTATCACAAAGATTTAATTTTTCTTTTTTTCAGAGGGCGTTTGCTCCTGCCCCGTGAAACCCTGAGTCTGATAAATCTCTTCATCTATAATAAAGGCGTATCAGAGAAGTTACAGATACAGAAGCTGCGTTAATAAACACCAAAGAACACAGCCTTTTTTTTTTTTGTTACAGCTTTGTATTTCTGAAGGCCTGCAAGAACAGAAAGCAGAAATCAATACGTGCAGACAGCAGGGACTAACTGCCAAGGTGGACATATGCAGCTCTCCAAAGGCTGGAAGGGAGGAAGGGGAACTGAAAAATCACGACACAACAGAGAGGACCCACCCACCCAGAAAACTCCTTTTTATGTTTTGTCCTGGTATCTTGCACAGAAAATAAACAGGAAAGAAATTCCTAGAGAAAAAGTCTTTTTTAAAGTCAAAATCATAGTTCAGAATATATTTCAGTAATTAAAGGTAATACAAAAGTATTTCATTCACAGTGAAGTAATCATTAAGAGGAGGAAATTGAGCGTTAAATGCAACTAAACCTCGAAGATTCACAAGCACTGAAAAATGTGTTATCCAAACAGCTTTGGGTCTGTCCAAAGCCTACTCATGTGGAACAACAACAGAAAAATCACCAACAAAACAAACCCCAGTTCAGAAACTCTGAGATATCTTCTTCCTTTTTTTTTTTTCCCAGAACCGATTAATTTTCATCAACCATACAGCAAAATAGAATTATTTAAATTCGACTTCCAAATTTTGCTACTAATACCATCCTCTGAGATGCACCGAGAGCTTACAACAGAAGCTGCAACTTAGATCATCTTGACTAAGGGCAGAAGATGGAAGTCCACCTTTCACAGTCTTTTGCGGTGAATCCTTCCGATAGGTTACAGAAGATCAGCGTGTCACACAAAGGCACAGATGTTACGTGAAAGAAGACTTGCACGGAGCTACAAAGCAGCAGAGGCAGAAAGAACCTGACCTGAAACTGTTAATTTAACAAAAATACAATTGTGCTTTTCAGCCTGAAGCCAGAGTCACGTAAGTACAGTAATAGAGAAAAATGGTTTCCATGCAACGTAGCTAGATAATCTATCTGAATAAGAGGCTATTTTTAGTTGTCAAGAAAAATGACTCCTTCAGATGAAAGCATCACATTCACTATACTCACAAATTACTTCTCACCAGTCATAAGTAGAATGGGTATCATCTATTTACATTTTTCACATAGATTTCTTTTTTTACCTGATACACTTTTTGAATGAAAACTTCTATTAAAATATATATAATTTGTCCTTGGTAGTATTTTATTCCAGTAGGTCCTATGCATTAAAATGAATAAATATCAAGGTTTTCCTTGAAGAGAACTGCATTTTTATGTGCTGTGAATAAAAGTCAGTGAGGTTTCTGTGATGCTAATTGTAATTTTTAAAGACACTGGTGTAAACCAATTTCTCACAACAGCCTTGTACAGTAGCTTACTAAAGATTATTTCTTGCCCTAGCTTGTCCTTCAAGGGTCTCTCTTTGCCCATTTAGAAACTGTTTTGCAATGCTGAGTGCACAGCAGTTACACTCAATGCTCATCACAACAGAATTCTGATGATGTCATTAATTATGCCACTGACTTGTATTAAGGCTGCACTACAGGATTCATTTGAAACAGGAACCCACACCAAAAAGCTCTGAGCCAGTCCCTAAACCAAAGTATTTACTGCACCAGGAAAAACTAAAGAAAAAAAAAACAAAAAACAACAATACAGAACAAACAAGCAGAAGAGAGCACAACAGCAACAGAAATCATGTTAGTATCACAGAGGGGCATGCTTTCTGTCTATAGATACATAAAGCAGGATGACAAAAGATGTGGGAAGGCAAAAATGGGATCACAACAGGAGAGGGAATGGTAGAAAAGAATAAAATATTGAAAGCAATTGGCTTAGGCAGTTTGTGGATGGACAGATGATCAGAGGTGATCACAGTCCTGCAATTCCAGCAGTAACTCAGCACCTCCACAGCAATTACCCTCAGCCCAAACCACTAGTGAAGTAAAATCATCTAGGAAAACAGGCAAGAGGTCTAAATCAAAGAAGTTTACTTCACAAACAGGAATGCAGGATTGTGAGTGTGGTTGGTTGATGCTGAGGTACCACTCAGCTTCTCATGTCATGAGAGCAGAGTTGTGTCCTCAGCAAAAGCAGTTGTTCGATGTTTAATCTAAAGGCACAATCCCCCCGGGTTTGTTTGTGTACACTTGTGTCTCGTCTTTACCAAGAGCTGGTGATGGTCATCGTGATGGTTCAGATTTCTCCTTCTCCACGATGATCAGCTCTGCCTGTGTGTGTTAGGAAAACCATGGACTTAGCTCATATGTATTGAAATCATTATCTGCATGATAAGAATTGGAATCATTATCTGCTTGAGGGTAGGAAGGCTCAGCAGAGGGACTTGGACAGGCTGAATCGATTGGCTGAGGCCAACCCTATGGGCTTCAACAAGGCCAAGTCCTGCGCTTGGACCACAACAACCCCAGGCAATGCTACAGGCTTGGGGAGGAGTGGCTGGAAAGCTGCTCAACAGAAAGGGACCTGGGGGTGTTGATTGACAGCCCCCTGAACATGAGCCAGTGTGTGTCCAGCATGTCCCTATCCTGGCCTGGATCAGGAATAATGTGTCCAGCAGAAGAAGGGAAGTGATTGTCTCACTGTACTCGGCACAGGGGAGGCCGCAGCTTGAGCACTGGGTTCAGTTCTGGGCACCACAGGGTAAGAAAGACACTGAGGTGCTGGAGCAGGTCCAGAGAAGGGCAACGAAGCTGATCTTGAGAATAAGTCTTATGACAAGCAGCTGAGGAAGCTGAGGTTGTTTAGTGTGGAGAAGAGGAGAGACCTTAATGCACTCTATAACTACCTAAAGTGAGGTTGTAGTGAGGCCGGTGTTGATCTCTTCTCACAAATCACAATGGATAGGATAAGAGGAAATGGCACTGAGTTGCACCAGGGGAGGTTTAGGTTGGACCTGAGGAAAAACTTCTCTACCAAAAAGGTTATCAAAGCCTGGAACAGACTTTCCAGGGAGGTGGTTGAATCACCATCCCTGGATATGTGTAAAAGTCGTCTAGACACGGTGGTCAAGGATATGGTGTAGTAGTGGCCCTGGTAGTGTTAGATAATGGTTGGACTTCGTGATTTTAAAGGTCTTTTCCAACCATAGCGATTCTGTGACATTCAGAGGTAATAATGCCATTCAGCACTACCAACTTCCTCCTCTAGGAAAATGTGGTTTTTTTAGTGTAAACACTTTGTTTACAGCCCACACTGACAAATAATGCTGCCTAGCCAGCTGTCATAGGCACAAAGCATCTTTACATGACAAATGAAAACTCACTCCAACAAGGACAACAACACGGTAACAAACCAATGAGCAAATGAGATCCATTGCCCTCATAACAATGTAATTAGGATAGGACTTCAAAATGGAAGTGCCTTTAAGGGAAAAACTGAAGGAAAACTTAAAACCCTAGCAGTGACTGTTTCTACAAGGAAAAGCCAGAAATCACAAATCCTAAAATGGTGGATCCCAGTTCTGGGAAACTTTCAGAAAGTTTTGCAAAGTCAGCAGACTGTTCTCTCGTGTTAACTAAAACTCCGCAAAAAATGAAAATTGAAATCATGCTCCTGTAAAAGCTCGTTTCAACTCACTGTATCCATATTTTTGTGTCCCTCAGTGGTACCAAGGCAACTGATACAGAGCTACTTTGTGCAGCACATTACTTGAGAAAAAATAACCCAAAGAGCTGGACAAAGTACAGCATTGCCACCACTATCAGCCTTGCAAAGGAGAGAGAAGTACTCTGGGCCACAGGAAGGAGAAAGCAGCAAAGCCACCTTGGCTCATGCAGCAAATAGTGACAATTTGGCATCTTCTTTTCCTGCGAGTCCACTTTTCCCTGAAATGAGACGTCAAAGCCTTGTCCTTAATTTTTAAAATTTTTGTGAATTCCGGTATTGCTTCAGTAACACTAAATTCTGAAGAGCAGTATATGTTAAGGAATCGGCCTTGGCTTCTATCGAATGGATCACTGAGATAACTTCTTATTTTCAATGGTTTTGATATCAAACACAAAATGGAAGAATTTATTTTTTTTTTTTAATTTTCCTTCCTGTTGTTTTATGTGTTCATTAATAAAATTTCCTACTAAAGGAATTATCATTGATACGCCGAAGCATAATAACACTTACAATAACGACGTAATAAAAACATTCCAGATCCATAAACCTTGATGAAAAAGAAAGAATCAAAATGAACAAGAATGCAAATCTATTCATGAATGAGAAGTAAAGAATAATGCCTAGGGCTTTAGGTGTGGTCTTTGTTGGTTTGTTTTTTGCTTTGTGGTTTTTTTTCATTTTACAAAATATTATTTAGAAGAACGTATGTATGAAGAAATAGATTTTTTTTTTTTATGAGTAATGGGACATTCAGGCAAAACCATTTAGTGCCCTAACACTTCTGAATGTGCAGTAGGGGAACCAGCGGACGGGTAATGTGCTGGTCACTGAGGAACCTGGAAAACCAGGATGCATCTTTGAGGATCTCTCCTTACCAGTCTTTTGCAGAATTCATAGCAGGACACGTCATCAAGAAGTGTGTGTCCTTATGACACACACAAGCAAAGCTTTAGTTAGTAGCTGTAAATCTTTTTCTGATGGCTAATATTATTCACCAGGTCTTCATTTAAGGAGTTTCTGTTTGATGTAAATCTATTTTTTTAAAAATTCAAACAGTATATTTTCACTGTATTTCAGTTGGGGTCAGCCTGAACACTGCTACAGTATTTGCTGGCACAGTTTTTGACCAAATGTGTTTGGACTGAGACAACTCGGTCATTTAATTTAATTAAATTTCTCTACTCTTCCCTCTTAAACCATGTGTAGAATCTTAGATTAATGCAGCAGTGAGAAAGCAAATCTTTCCACTGGCAATTTCTTCAAGCAAATCTTAGAGTTAGCGTTAATAAAACAAGTCAGGGACTGAATGAGAACAATCTTACATCTAATAGGTTTTAAAACATTGTACACTTAAGGACCGCTTAAAAATTCTTAAAAATGTTAGTATGTCAGTGGTGTTGCTTTATACCATATACACTTCAGCTGGCACAGCCCCCAAGCGTTTTGCTGATAAAGCACAAGAGCTGAAATCATTATGCCACTAACACACTTAGGATGTTAGACTAAGCAAGCCGATTGCTATTATTAGCATTTGCCTTTTGATGCAAAATAACTTCAGAATAGCATTTAGTTCTAGAGAAAAGAAAAGGAAAAAAAAAAGAGGAAAAAAAAAGGAAACAATTCACACACTGTGAATTCCAGCAAATACACACGAGGAAGACGTTGGGACCAATTCATGAAGTAAATCTGTTGTATTATATGTGTTTGCTTAAGGGACAATGACTTTGTTGTGAAAAGTGCTGAAGCAGCACAAAATAAGGAAAGAATCTGATGGCAGCAGAAACTGCAATTACCTGAGGTGCTCCTGGAAGCTCCACATCAATCTTCTGTAGCTGTTGTAGAGAGATTATCATGCAGGATTTTCTGATATTTTGTTCTTAGTAAACCCTAAAAACACACCCTAGGAGTTTGTGCTCATTTCCTCCTCCAAGTTTTTAAGACTCGTGTGTTCTAAAACACTATCATCCTGTCCTGATGTAAAAACCTTTCCCATTTTTTTCTATGCTTGGGGTTCCCTATTTCAGTCTCAGAGCAAATTAGCAAATTAAATTGGAAACCTATTGGCTTCTTCTGCAACCTACAATTCAGCAACGAGACAGGGCAGGTGGCACAGCCAAGGCTGAAAGGATGTTCTTACAATCTACTTAATTCCCTTGTGCACACATGAAGCCAATCCCAATCTACCCTTTAAAACCCAATAAAAGGAGAAAAGGATTAGTCAAATACACACAGATGCTTGTATTAGGAAAACAGACGATGAGTGTTACAACCGGTAGAAACAAGTTCCATTATTATCACTGAATGTTTCTTAACATGTAGAATATTTATTGTTCTATGTGTTAGGCATAAATAACCAAAAGGATGTTTAGAAAGAAAAGGAAAATTAGGCACTGTGCATTCATAGCATTAAACAGCATCAACTGCACTGAGGACATTCCACTTCTGAAAGGTGGGAAGAGCCAAAAACAAACAAAAAAAACAAAGAAAAACCTGATCGCTCAGGATCTGAGAGACCCAGAAAATTTCATAGCAATATGTGAAACTCTGTTGCTTTCCGTGCAGATTTAGAGGAACTTCTACCTACCAGAATGAGCAGAACAACAATTAAACTTATTACTGTGTCAGAAGTTTTCTACTTCCCATGCTATTGATTAACTGCTGGCAAAAATTAGTTTACATGTCTTGCATTTTGAAGAGCGCTCTATGTCTACTGCCCTCTCGACAGTCTGGGTCTCTTAAATTACATCTACTGCCTGAGAATTTTAATAACTCTTTCAGTGATTAATACTTTCTAGATCGTTAGGAGCTGAATATAAAGAAAGCAGCCTTTCTGTGTTCACTGTCAAACACTGGGATTAAGCAAATATCCAAAAAGAGAAAGAAGTGAGCAGGGATGAAACTAGCTGGGTAAAAATTCTCTCACTTTTTTTTTTACTTTTTTTTTCTTTTCTTTTTTTTTCCTTCTTTTTTTTTTTTCCC